>JADLSH010000256.1:1800000-2326209 GCA_016169945.1 Trachythela sp. YZ-2020 | reverse complement strand
GTCTTAATAAACGAGCGAGTGTTTATCAGGTTTTAAAACCACGGCTGTGCTTTCAGTAGTTTTGAACCTAATCAAGCTACGTCTCACTGGCTGATAAACAACTTCAAAAACGATGCTCATGTGGGAGCAATCTTGGTAAATATTTGAAGCATGTATATACATGTATTGTGTTATGTAAGGAGAATTTGCTTGTTGTTTTGGGTATAGTAGGTATCGTAAACATTTGTTTTGTTCTGACGATCAGGCGAGACTAGGGTGGAGCTGTGTTAAGCGTTTATTTAGGAGCGGTAGGTGGGAATACTGATTTCGGGCGTTGTTGGCGTATGGTATGGCGTCGACGCGAACGTTTAGGAAGCCTAAAAGTGGCGAGGAGAAGCAAATGCTCTGAAAATGCCAGCCTAAGTCCCAGCCGTAGCGTTAATAAATGGTCTGTTAAAGATCTTGTCGGGTGGCAGGCAGCAAGGTTAAGTAAGAAGAAACTGGAAGCAGCTCGGCAATTCAGCTGTTGATAACTAGTAATTCAAGACTTGGATGTCAACTTGTAGCCAACATCGCTTGAAACACTGAATTTCTAGTTAGCAGAAGTTGTTAAGGAGGTGTATAAAGAGGACGGGGGAAATGTTATCCTCTCAGACGCTCTACAGTATTTGTTGTGGATTCAACGCCATTTCTGCGGCTGCAATGGAGTTGATTACAGTGCGATCTTGGACAAAAGAAAAGACAGAGGTATAAAGTGATTAGTAATTGATTGCTGTTCAATACAAATTGAGCTAACATTTCTTTAATAATTTTTATATTTTTAGATTTGCTACGTTAGAAAGGGCGGATGCTGAAACGGAACAAGCCCAGATATGAAATTGCCAATAGAGGTGCCAGAGAAGGTGAGAGCACAGAAAGATATATACAGAAGGGCCACTCAGCGGTGCAACGTGTCATCGGTTTTTATGCAAAATATGGGTTTACTGGCCCAAGGAAAATGGCGGATCAGCCAGTTCCAACGTGTATTATTGGCCAGAAGAAGCAATTGACTGGCCAGAAATGGCGGCAACATGCGTAATGCGATATGCGCGACCCAAAAATTCAAAGGTTCCCCAAAGAGTGAACCCTCTATATAACTCATTTACTCTATGGGTGAAAGTAGGAATCACAGAGGACAGGAGCAGAATGTTGTTGTGGGACAAAGAGCTTTTCAGGATGTCCATTATGCCAAAATGTTGATGCATACGATTTATTTTTATAACAGAAGCTTTTTGAAGTTAGATCTAAAAATTACCAAAGTCTGGGTGCAATGTTTAGAGTTAGTTTCACCTCAATGTTTCTGACGAGAGCAGTTCAAAAACGTACCACGGTGGTTTACCAAGATTTAAAAAGTACACTCCTCAGCATGGATTTAATCATATTTATTGCCCATCCCGGAAAAGGCGGCATTTCCCATGTCTAGTCCATTGCTACAATATATCTGGAATGTATTTAAACCTTTATCCGAGAAAGAAATTGATGCAATTTACTTTCGGCATAATCAAGAGATAGTCACTAAATTTTTGTTATGAATATGCTATGTTGGTATCAATTCCTTAATAAATTTTTGCCTGAAGCAGTTGCTTTAAAGGTGCCGGAAGCTACGAGAAAGCATCTCACAGTAAGAGTGGGCTGTGCGACCATGATTGCAAAATTCAGTAGAAAAAATAATTCCGAGAACGAACTGGTCATCGCTCAAGCATAATCTTTAAAGTATGGGAAGGCTGGTTTAGAACAGCAGCGTAAAAATTCAGGAGATATTCTTGAACTCGGCAAGTTATGTAGAACGAAATGCCTAATTGAGTTCGAAGAGATCAGATTTTCTTTTGGATGATTTTTGACATTATTTCCCAGATGATATGCTGTATAACATTCAATTCTAGCGATTGCCCAATGGATGGTGAAGGCAGTACGGTCATCGAATCGTTTACAAGATCTGTGTTCAACAATTGTATTTATTAATTTGTTGTAAGTAAAAGTAGAAGTTGAGTTCAATGCAAAAGGTTGTTGTATCATTTATTAATTTTCCTAATAAAATGTTTGTTCATAGTAGACAGTTTTCCTTAGCCTCGTTAGTATTCTTTATATAAAATGCTCACCCTTATTAGTATTCTTTATATAAAGATTATGATCTTTATATAAAGAATACTAACAGGTGATGGTGTAATGCCGGTTTTAAAGATGTATGCATATGACCTATTTTCTCGATAACAGTTCATTTCATATGAATTGTGTGAGTTTTGGGCAGTTTAAGGAGACACCCATTCCAGTTAGATCTAAAATAAACAGCTGAAAATTAAGTCATGTCTTCATGTAGTAAATGCAATTGGTACGTACATTATTATATAGCTTTTACCACTTTTTATCTACCAGGTGGCGCAAAATATATGCCCCTCATTTGGCTCCATTGTAATTAAAGGTAATAGCTATCTTATTGTAAACAAAGTTTGGCTGATGCAGTAATGTCTAACTTAGAATTTTGATGTATGTCTTGAACATTTCTGTCTGTGTTATTACGAAATGAGCGTTTTAAACTCAATTAAGGTAGCGTTTTGGAAGAGAAAGCGAAGATGGTCTAAAAAATGGTCCTATTAATTTCCATTATGGTAATAAAATGGTAAAAGCACGCAACAGTAAGAGAACAAATATTTATCCAGTTTCGTCAGATAAATTCCCATTCATTAGGAAATGAATGTCCTGCTTGTCAGAATACAACGTCTTCGCGAAAGCATGCAGTCGAGCGCATTTTCGATCAAGGGATCATAGGGACCCAACACTACGCCTGCCCACAGCCAAACCAACCCATACCATTATTCAGTTCCGGTCCTGCAAAATTCGGCACAATGATCTGGTGGATGACCGTTATATACAATATAAACTTTATTTGAATAAGATGGCTTCTTTAGTTTTCTAATTACAATGGAGTCAAGGGGACATTTTTGCGCTACCCGGTACGATACCTTTTTGGCAGGCGATGAAATTATTATCTTAATCTAGACATTTTTTATTAAAGTTTTTGTTTTAAGTTGTAATTTCACTGGTAAAGTAGGCTTTATTCTCAAAAAAGACACTTAAAACTGGGGATTTCAAATTTTCTTTGCGTTAGAAAATTGAGTTTTTATGCAAAAATGGGAAAATAATTATTAAAAACCACTCCAGTTTTACGCCAAAGAACAGGTACAATGATGGGAATGTGGCTTTTTGTTATAAATATGATATAAAGATTCGATTGAGAATCGATTTTCTGTTGAAAAATCTGATGACTAGTGTTCTTCTATATGAAGAAACAAATTGTCGTCAGTCATATCTTTAGGCTCTCGTATTTAAGCAGTCAAAACTGTATCAGCTATTTTACATATTTTACAGTAAATATGTACAATATTTCACCGCAGAGTGGGAACAAGATCAGTTTATGGTTACGATTATACACCTATCAATGTTAAGCCCCAGGGTGGGGGGCACGGGCTACCCACGGCGATATTTACTTTTTCAGGAAAAAAATTTGTCAAATTCCTGCAGTAGATCAGCCTTTCCTGGTCAAAAATACCCTTCCTAGAGAACCTCAAATGTCTAATTACTTTACAATGAACTTAAGTATTACGAAGAAACATATATACACATCCTACATAGGAAGTGTTTCAACTCAAAGATATTTATTGAAATTAAATAGCATTAACGGCAATACAAAGGGGCAGCGCCAGCATAAATTTTCATTCCATTGAATCAACGTCAACACCATTTGGTGAAACCAATGTTTGCATGAAGCATTCAATCCAGTTAATTACAACAGGACTTTCATGTGTGTTCAGTAGCATCTTCTTGTCCACAACACACAACAAACTGTATCATCATCCTCCATTTCTTGTCTAAACCATATAAAATACATACTCTAATTAAATGGCAAAATATGGAGAACAAAATGTCATTGCTGAATAACTGTCTGAAAAAGTTCAAAAACTTGTATTCAATTATTTTGTTTTTGTTGCGGCTAACTTCGTTTGGTTGTTTGATTGTTTGTCCTTGGTCTTGTTCTTAGACTGTAACTACCGTGTCTGGGCTGCTTTTGCGGCTCCTATTTTCTATTTTCCTTTATTTTATTTGTTTGAATTGTTCAAACCACATGGTTACCTTGGAAGAGAAGAGAGAAGTTGGTTTTACTAAAACTAAAGGACTTGTACAATCGATATTAAATAAATTGTAATATGTCAGCAGAGCTAATCAGCTGGGACGTTTGTTTGACACTTGAAAAGGCTCTTTTAAATGATTTCCCACTGCAGTTTATTTAAACCTTTTGATGATTTTAGAAAAACCAACTCTGCATTATTGTATGTATATATTTGTTTGTGTATTTTGAACTCAGTTTCATCATTTGTAATATGTGTTTGTTGTTTGGCTGTCCATATCATAATAGATGGGAGACGTACAAACATTAGTTCTATGTTCTCATGCCGTAGTCAGAGACAATATCGACCCATTCACATCAATCGTGATATAATTCCTTGCCACTATATTTGAATATTGCTTTACATATCTTACATGTTTACCTGATTTTCCACAGAAAATGAGAGTTTGTATGGCAGCCTGCCGGAAAAAAATCCTTCAGTCTGTTCCTGTGTTTTTCTTTTATAAATATTTCTTTAAAGCATCTGTCGGAGGTCTGTGAGAAACCAGATTTATGCTTGCCGGAAACCAAACTGTTTATCCAGTTTCAAATGATGTCCAGCACATGTTGTTTGGCATTCTTTAGGACTAGTTTTCCATATAAGATGTATGAAATGTATTATACTATAATAGAAGATGATATATGATATGACAAATGAACATTTTAGAGATTATTTATATGGTAAATACCAATACTCTGGATCTGGAACCGGTAGAGGAATGTACTTAATTGGAGGTCACTCCTTACACCAACTTGGAATATTTTCAGGATCGCCATCTTGACAAAGTGGGTGAATGCAGAGTCCCTTTGAAAGCAACATACAAGGTGGATAAAATATCTGCACTTGTTGGAAGGCCAGATGTTAAATGCCTTTTTATTAATTTCTAAATGGAATCTATCATCTTGAACAGCTCAGGGTTGTCGGCTTTGAACCTGCTGCTTCTCATCAGCACGTCCTTTAGATAGACTCGCACCATTTCTCTCAACCTTGAAATTGAGAACTGTCGCTGCGAACAAATGAATTACTGTGTCACCGCAACAACACTTGTTTGTACGATTTTATGTAGACATCAATTGCATCGCTTAAATCCTTCTTCAATGTATCTTCGTTAACATTACTGCCTTGTGTTGTCAACACACGATCCATTTAAAGTTGAAGGTATAAATAAGTTCGTGTGGGCCAACGCGATACACCCGTTCTGTAGTTCTTCGCGGTTTTAATTACTGGATCCACTTTCTCTTGTTGTAACAGTTAAACTCACTGTCCTTTCTTGTAGATGATATCTTGTCCACCACTTCGTGGCTAGGACCTTCATCATTGCCACCGTAGCCTGCGAACAGGCCCTGTGTGCTAGAAAAGGAAGGCCTGCACGGATCCCGATAATTTCTTCGTAGTGGCGTTCGTATAGAAACGCAATCTTCTGATTGGCTTAAGTGTTAATGATTGACGTATTACTGGGGTTGGCTTCGCTGAGGTAGTCGTATTTATGGAAAGATTGTATATTTGTTTTGTATATTTGTATTATTGTTTTAAAATAATTTCTAGAGATTGTTCTGAAGTACGTTTTGTTTTTTGAGCAAGCGAAGGGATACAAATTCTCAAAGACACCTTGAGAATTAACACCTAATATTTACAAATATATAGTCAATATAGAGTTGATGTTCGCGGGCATAACATGTTCTTGGTCTGTTTTAGACTTTATTTTAACCCGAGCGGCCGAGGCGACGGTTAAAATGTGCCAAAAACATCGCCATCCTGCCAGTGTTTCTTGACATATTTAACTGTTTTCAGAACTATTTCTACAATTTGGTTTCGTTTAATTAAAACAAACTTGTATTTATTTCATTGTGTATGGAGCTTCTACTATGCTAGCCAATAGGCAATAATAGTACGGCAGACTTGCATTCGCGTAATCAGTTCGAATATAGTTCCTGGTCATTTTTCTAGACGTGCTGCAAGTCCCTATTTACTGTATCTGATTCACATTTAGCTCGAAGAATGAGAACTTTGTTTTTGTTTAGTTTTTCAGCATGGTTTTAAGCCAGTCGTCGCTTTCAAATTCAGCGGGTTCAAATGTATTTTGTTAGGTAATATGTTCATTATAGCTCTCAAAAACGCCACAAGTTATTAAAACGTATTATTATAGTTGTTGCAATTATTTTTAATTTATTTGTATATGTTGATATATTTTTAAATATATTGTTCTGGAGTATTTAAATACAATATTATATGCATGTCGGCTGGCTGCTTACAGTATCTAGTACACTAATTTCTTCGTTGTACGTATCACGCACCAATTTGACAGTTGATGTCTTTGTTTTTTTTATACCCAGTCGACGCTGATTGGTTCGCGTTTGGCCAGCGAGAGAAGGGGAGGAACGAATAAAACACATGGTTCCGTGCAGGCCCTCCTTTCTAGCACAGAGGGCCTGTTCGCAGGCTATTGCCACCGTCGACGCGAATGCATACTGACTTTGGCTTTGAGGATTCTGGATGAAGGAACATATGTGAAACTTCATCCTTTTCTTTCAAGGTTTCTGAGGTCATGCGCATGCTGAGCAGGATTCTTTGAATGTAATGGACTGGCTTTACTACTCCAGCACATACTTCCATAGTCGTTTTGGTGCCTGTGACATTGTAAGAAGTTGTTTGTTGTGTAAAAGGATGCCGGTTGACGTAATCTGTTTTGGTAGTAAGAGGAACTTGGTACCATACAAAGGGTGGCGTGCTTGTTATGGGTAGCAAGCGTATCAAGGCGAAACCCAGCCTGATCGGCTCTGTGTATGATTCGAATATCCGCACCCTCTTTAGACTGCAGAGCTTCAAGGCCACGATCAAAGTGAGCACACCAGTGGAGATCTGGATTACATCGTAGAGTAAATCCTTTCCTCGCGCTGCGATAAGTTACCTTTGCAAGGCCCTTGTAGCGTTTAGCAGACTTTCGACGTTTGTTACGTGCCACACAAAGTTGAACAACGGATCCAAAGGCAAATGAGGTTTTATAAACTTCTTCCGATGGGCTTTTATTCTCTTAAACGTGACCTTCTTTTCAACCTTTCGATTTCCGTCGAATGTTAAAACAGACACCCGTCCGGCGCCAACTATCACCTCCAGCTCCAATTACTTTTCACAAAATTCTCTATAGTTTGACCAATATTTGATAGTCACGCAAAATCTTTCCAACACGTTTACTTCGTCTTTTTATGAACCTGACTTCGGCAATTTTCGCAGCAGTGCGCCTAGCTTTTAATCTGATTGATTGCTGCACTTGTCATATAGAAATTCAACAAATGAGAACCAGTTCATCTGGAGTCCTCGCAAGATTTCAAGAAGGTGGTGTGAATTTAAGTTATCTGCTTTGTTTCAACGGCTGACTGAATTCCAAATTGACATGATGCTGGGTATACGTTGCACAGAATTTTACAACTGTTGTTTGAGGAGGAATATATTCTGTTTCACTATCTGTCTCACTTTGATCATCTTCCGAACTGCTGTCGGTGTCAACTTGGATACACACGGACCTTAATAACGCCACCTCTTTGATGTAAGCCATTGACTCTACTGCTTCTCTTATTTCTTGAGCTTCTACTAGTGCATTCCGAACTCTTTTACGCCTTTCGGTTAAACGTTCAAACCATATACGTTTTTCGAAGTTTGGTATTTGAATATCCTAATGAACTTGAAATCGCAAATACGATTTTCTCCTCTGCGTCAGATTCGGCCATTCTCAAAAGAGGCGGGTATCTGTGTCCTTAGGCATACACGAAGAGCCTGCGTTTTCCGCATTATCCATTTTCATGAGCAAGCTCCGTGCCATTTTGAGATTGGTAGATTTTGGAACTAAATAAATGGTAATTAGTATTATTTGCAGTTACCTTTATTGCATAAAGAGGCATCTGCAGGAGCTTTCGTTTTGCGTTAAGTGATCTATTTTCTACATTTGGACTGTACATCCTAAACGCTAGTGCTAACTTCATGTATTCATCATCAATAATCTTGTTTGCTACTCTTAGCAATTGTCCACAACGTTCACAAGGATCATAATGTTCCAAACGGCATAATTCTTTACGAGTTTCGATATACTCAAGTAATGAGAGACCTTGTAATTTAGACATATCAGTGTTGTCATCCAGCCTGATATACTCGGACAATCTTTCGTTAGACTTCGATACCAAAATGTTTTCCTAATCCCCCCCTCAACTGAATCCATATAATGTTGAGAGGGGATAACTAAAAATTATCAGTTTGTTCTGATGTAGTTGTACCATGAGCACAAGTAGGGATTGCTTCTTTCTCAACAAGAATACAAGCATCTTCAGATGAGGCAGACATCAATTTAGTTAACAACAATCATTTATTATTTCTGCTTCACCTTCGATTCACCGTCTGGAGATTCATTGGAATGCAGATTCTTGCTTGGAGAAGCTTCGCGTTCGAGGTCAAGTTTACGAGAAGTTTCAGCTTGTGAGGAGCTTGTATTTTGTATTGTATTGTATTGTGCCTTTCTTCCCTTTTATTCTCTTTTCAGATTCATTATTACACAAATGTTTGTCACTTTGTTTCTTCTTATACCAGTTGGCTTTTCTTTCCTTTGTTTGACATAGTTCCAGCTCTTCCTGTAGTTTAAATGTTTCCTTCTGCAACTTGGCAATTTCTTCTTGAAGCTTGTCACAAGTGGCCCAGTCTTTTATTGATTGTGCTTTTCCTTGACGCATCTGCTTAAACCGAAGCTGCTTTTGCGTGTCTTCGATATCCTCTTGTAATTTCTCTACAAAATACTTGTCTGGAAGTTTCACTTGTTCTCCTACCACTCACTGCTTGACTCGTATGAATAAACGTCTTTAGACCTGGACCGTTTCTTCTTAAACTCAAATGTGCTATCCTCTCTAACTTTTCTCTTGGCATTTTCGTACAGGACGTCCCGTTTCAGTAGAAGGGATGGGTCGTCGGCTGCTAAATCAGAAGCTGCTTCGTTAACTGCAATATCGTGTTGACATAAACTTCCCCCTGGACTTTTTTTTACCATAAATCTTAGCATCTTCTTTTATTTTTTCCTCTGCATTATATATGGGTTCTTTATTTATTTCCGAACGGAAATTGTAGAACTTTTTTTGTTAATAATTTTGTTTGCAAATCACGGCAAATTCTTAAAAGATATGATGCAGCATGCATGTCGGGAAAGCCGGACGCCGTAGCTTTACATTTTTATATTTATATATATACTATTTTTTTCGTTTTCTTTATCGTTTTTCGCCTTGCGCCGTAATTACGATCGGTTGTTTCAAAATGTAAATATCGCCAGACGTGTTTATTCTCTGGCAACAGGACACGCGTCATTCGATAGCTTATGACTTCCTCTTTAAAATTATATTTAGTTTGTCCGGGTTCATATTACATATCCAAATTAATTTGCATACATGTTCATAAATTATCTAAAAATTTTACAATTATTGTTAAAATAACCTGAATTGCCAGAACAGGGTTCAGAATTTTCGAGCAATGTTAGCAAATTTTGGACCAAAATTGTAGCTCATATAAAAGGAATATTATTGGAAAGTTTCATTGCATTTGAAGAAGTAGAAGTATTTTATTTTATTTTTTGAAAGTCGCATGCAAAATGCCGAGATCGTTGAAATTTGATTCCCGCACGCGGAAATTAATTACGAAATGCCATATAAGGTCAGTGTTGATTGCTATAAACCAATGAAAATCCGCCATATAGGCAATTACATCACGCGGATTCGATTGCCGGTACTTTCAATACTCTAAGATGCAAAGCCGCGGAGATTTAGCTTCCGAAGTTGCCCGAGCGTGCGCCGACAAAACCGGGATTTCGCAATTAGACGGGATTTTCACGAGAAAAGTCGAGAATTGTCATAAAATGGCTAGTTTATTTAGTATGGATATTTAAATACATCCTTTCGAACAGGATTTTCAAGAGCTATCCAATGGTCACACTTAGGAGTTTGTAGCGTGTAAACCAACGGTAGGAAAGCGAAATGAATATATAATTAGTTTGTATTATTGTTAATTTGTAAACAATACAAAGTTCAGAGGTGTTTGCAAGGGGCTAAATTGGCCGCGTAGCATTGTAAACAAACACAATTTACTTCGCTAAAGACATCGTAAAACGCTGAATCGAACGGTGGTATTTTCATCTACATAGCATGCACTGAACCGAAGATATGAACCTGCAAAATATAGGGCGATATCGCCCTAAAAACATTAGCACCAAACAAAAAGGAGTAAAAACATAAAATTCAAGCTAGATTAAAATTTTGACATCGTCTTGGGAGTAACTGACTAAGTTTAATATAATCCAAGCATATTTTGGGAGGAATTTTTTGGTTCCCAAATGTTCTTCACTCCTTTTCATAAACAAAACTTTTCAAAAAAGTTAACTCTTTGGACCACGGTGAAATATCGTAAAAAGCTGCCCGCTCACGCAGCCAATCAGATTGCAGGAAATCAAAAAATATCAATAGCTATACACAAATAAAAAAAACAAATCGTATTATTCCATTTTTCATGAATTCATATAAATACTTCATGCTAGCCATTGCGGAAGAGGGTGGCTTCTCTCAAGCTATACAGCGGAAATTTATTTTCAACTCTAGGAAACTTTATATAAACTAAATTTTAGTATTAGTGAATTTTTGTAAACACTGTGCTTTATATATCGAGAAGAATTGAAATAAATACTATATTTGCAACGTAAATTCAAGCTTATTTGGTAAATTTAACACATTCTTTTGAATAACTCAGTATTAATGTATTGCCACATTGGAATATGCATTATCACAGTAATATATTCTGTACCCTTGGAATTTCCAAGATATTGACAATGCATTCATGCATTTGGAAATTCTCAAAATATAGGCTAGCAACCCCATGGGGTGCACTAAAAATTCTCGTTTCCATGAACGAATGCAATGAAGAAAAGTTAAAACAAATGCAATGAAGAGAAGTTAAATATAATTGAGAGAATCAACACATTTACATAATTAATGTATGTAAATCTACATATTTTCCTTAGTTTCCCTTACTGTACTGATATCTTATAGTATAACATCATTATAAAATCGTCCAATTCAATCTTTGATTGCAATGCGTTTTTATTAATAAATTCAATTCAAATAAAAATATATATATACATATATACATTTGTTAGTGTATAGATAGGGCCATTTATACGGGAGAAAATAAGTCGCGACTTACATAAGACACGTCTTATATAAGACGCGAACACATTCGTATAAATGGTAAAATTCTAATAAGTCGCGATTTATTGTGGAACAGCCTGAATCCCTGTTCTTATTTAAGTCGCGACTTACTATAATTTATACGAGTGTGCATGTTCGCGTCTTATATAAGACGCGTCTTATGTAAGTCGCGACTTATTTTCTCCCGTGTAAATGCATGGCCCTAATATGTAAATAGTGCACAGCCATATGAAAAACAACCATTAATTTTATTAGTTTTGTAATTGGTAAACGTATATAGGTTGATAGGCTACCGTGCTAAAATATGATTAAATACAAATACAAATGCAAATATATATCGAAACTCTAAATCACCACTGTTATTGTTTCGTTATACATGATGTGTTAAACAGACATGTATTATTATCGCTTGAAAATCTCTTAAAGATTTGTGTTATAGTTGCTCTATACCGCTGGAAGGAGCGTACAATTCTGCACAATATAACCAAATTTAGAATCAAACATGTTACTGGACTTTGTACAGTTGTTGTGAAGAAAACGGGGACCCTTGGCCTTAAAATTGACGATAATAAAATATTGCAGTAAATCTTTGGAAAAAGCGTAATAACATAGACATAGTCGAATTTCGAAGCAATTTTCACAAAGCTAAGAGCGCATTTGATGCAACTGCTTTTATATACGAGGCTACATAATAAATGGACAAGTTGAACCATGCTCCTACACTGCACTAGCTAACTCCAATCCAATGTTATGTACAAATGTACAAAATTTAGCGCAGTGGCGCCGGCAAGGGGGGGCGATGGGGGGGGGGGCGGCCGCCACCCCAATATTTTACAGAATGGGTTTCTAGATTCGTGCAAATCTGGTGACAAAGGGGGGTTTTACGCTCTTTCCAAAGGTACAGAGCAATATAGTATCATGGCCCTAAAACCCCAAAATTTTGAAGATGTATTCGGGTTCGTATTTCGGTTTCAGCTACATGTTTTCACCTTAACATAAAGTCTATATAAAATATTATATAATTTAGTATTGTAGTATTCCTTGTTTTAGACATTCCGGCTTTAATTAATTTAGTATTCATTGTTTTACAGATTCCGGCTGTTGGTGATTCCGGGTTTTAGAGATTCCGGCTTTTAGTATTCCGGGTTTAGAGATTCCGGCTTTTAGTGTTCCTGATTTTTCCATTACTTCGTGTTGTTTGTTCAGCCCTTATCAATTAACAGACACCTCTCTATAGCCTGCGTGGCAGGCGTTCTATTGTGGGGGAGGGAGTTGTGTTTAGAGCGCGCGCTTTTTTTTTTGAGAGCGCGCCCTAGGTGAGAACGGTTAGGCGGAGAGGAGAAAAAGCGAAGGGAGAGGCGAAATGAACCCCTGCCCAAATCCTATTCATAAACGAGACAAGACTAAAACAAATACGACTGGGAATTATAGCAACACCTCTTCAAATAACCAATGAAAAAACGCTGCGGATATTAGTGATGATTAAGCGCTAATTCTCCGAAAATGGATGTTAATTGATGTGCCTGAACATTGCTGTAGGTGTTCGACTATTTTCGTATCAGTAAGTGATTAGAGCGATTATACAGAAATCATCTAAAAAATCCTGCGGTCTCGATCCAATGCCAACGAAGCTTGTTGTACAATCTCTTGAACAGTTGCTACCAGTTATTGCTAAAATGGTTAATTCATCTTTACTGTCTGGTCACTTTCCTAACATTTGGAAAGAGGCACTAGTTGATCCGCGCTACAAAAAGGCTGGTATAAACGATTTTAATAACCTCCGTCCAGTTTGTAATCTACAGTATGTGTCAAAGCTGACAGAGCGTGCGGTGTTTGATCAACTATATGCTCATTTAACTTGTCACGAACTTTATCCAATACCGCAGTCGGCCTACAGACAGGGACATAGCACAGAAACAGCATTGCTTAAGATACATAATGATATATTAATGGCTATGGATCGTCAGCACGTTGTCTTAGTTGTACTACTTGATCTCAGTGCTGCTTTTGATACGGTAGATCACTCTGTTTTGCTGTCGCGTATCAGCACAAGTTATGGGATAAGGGGAACTGTGTTACAGTGGTTCAAGTCTTATTTATCTGAACGTTCTCAGCGTGTTTCGTTGGATGGTAACTGTTCACAAGCTTTCCCATTGAAACAAGGTGTTCCCCAAGGCTCATGTCTTGGTCCCTTATTGTTCACACTATATGCTAGCAAATTGTTTGAAATTGTTAAGAAACACTTGCCTGAAGTTCATGCGTACGCGGACGACACAGACCTGTATCTAGCGTTTAAACCGGATACTGATGAAAGCGTTGAGAATGCTTTCGCCGCTGTTGAACTTTGTGTGCGTGACATAAGAGCTTGATGTTGTGTGACAAACTTAAGATTAACGATGGGAAAACAGATTTCATCCTGATTGGTACGAGGCAACAGCTTTCGAAAGTACATGTGAGCTCTCTTGCCGTTGGTAATATGCGTGTGTCCTCTGTCACATCAGTCAAGAACCTCGGTACTTGGATGGATAGCAATTTAAATCTTCAAGTCAATATTAATAATACTTGTAAGGCTGCGTATTACCATTTGACAAATGTAAGGCGTATCAGAAAGTATCTGGATGAGAATGCGGCACGAAAGTTAATTCATGCTTTAATAATAGGGCGCATTGATTATTGCAATGGCATTTTGTATGGTCTGCCGGCTACACAAATAGCAAAGTTGCAGCGCTTGCAAAATTCTGCCGCTAGATTAGTTCTTAATATTCCTAAGTATAATCATATCTCTCCTGCTTTATGTATACTTCATTGGTTCCCAGTGAAGTTTAGAATACAATTTAAGATCGCAGTTATTACATTTAAAACAATTCATGGACTCGCTCCGTCTTATTTAAGAGAGCTTATTAGTCTTAAGGAATTTAGAGGATATAATCTTAGATCGAATAACAAAGGACTGTGCTTACAACCGCCGAGAATTAGAACAAAAAAGACATTGGGGGATCGTGCCTTTGTAGCAGCAGCACCTAAAATCTGGACTGAATGAACTGCCGTATGATGTGCGAAATGAAGGAAGCTATTCAAAATTTAGAAGTTTGCTGAAGACACACTATTTTAGATTAGCTTTTTATTAGTAATTATAATTATATACTTTTAGCATTTTAACTATATATTTTACTATTGTAATTTAATTTATCTAGGTTTCAATGCGCATTTGATCATATACAAATGAAATTTGCGCAATATAAATAATAAATTATTATTATTAATTATTATTATGAACATGCAGTCATTCCAAGAGACTGTGCTTCAGCAATCTGGTCTTTCATAATGCTCTCCAAAGGACATACCACAATAATACACGATTGAGTACCCCGCCATCTAAAATCTCTTGCTTCGATATGTCTATTGTAAACACTTGAAAGATTAAGCTTTTCCCAAAGCTCGTTGGCAACGGGAATTTAACGGAAGGTCACAAAAGTCTCGTTTATGAATAGGATTTGGGCAGGCGTTCATTTCGCCTCTACCTTCGCTTTTTCTTCTTTCCTTTCTCTTTTTACCCTTTCGGGTAAAATGCGGATATGGTATAGAAAATGCTTCTCTACCATATCCGCGTTTTACCCGAAAGGGTAAAACGCGGTATGACTTTAAAAGGCACGAGAAGCATTTTCTATACCATATCCGCGTTTTACCCGAGGGTAAAAACGTGGATATGACTTTAAAAGCCAGGAGAAGCATTTTCTATACCATATTCGCGTATATACTATAAAAGCGTTTATACCTCTCTTAAACCGAGAAACTACGGATTTTCTACTTAAAATACAAAAGAAGACAATTTCAAGATTTGGATTGAAGATCTCTAAAATAACGATTATGTACGCTCAAAGTAAATTGTAGAATACGCGTCATTTTTACACTTAACACCTATAAATTCCTTGTAACAATTATTAATTTGTATGTCATTTTGCAGTTAAAAACCGCTAGTAAAATAGATAATAATATCATTTTCTTGCGACTTCACTTTTAATCGCGAGGTTTAAACTGTTTTGAGATGATTATCGATTTTTTTCGTGTGTTTAAACGAACAAAGAAATGTAGCGAGTATTCGGCGCATGAAAGAACCGTATTACACCGCATCCCTAGGGGTCTGAAATACTATGGTGGCAAAGTGTAATGCGCAAGGACCGAAAATATACAATATTGGGAGACAGCGACTCAGCATTTAGTATATTTTAACCTTAAGGTTTTGTTGTTGATTTTAAGAATGGTTTATTAAACTTCAGACTTGGCTGTACATATTGCACATGCTTCCGAAAGTAAATAAGGCTTTGTCTGAGAAAAACGCGACAAGAGTAAAACTCTTTCAACATGACAACAACATAAAATTGAAAAATATTTTTGAAGCGTAATAAATAATTCTTAAAATCAAGAACAAAACTTTAAAGTTAACATATAGTAAGTGCTGAGTCGCTGAGTGAAAATGCGGGCGGACGGGCGGCGAGAAAATTCATCTTCCAATTTTATCGCGTCCCGCCCGCCCACCGTCCGCCGGTGGAGGTCTACCTAAACCGTCTAAATAATGGTCGACCGTGTTTGATTGCATGGTAGTCGATCAGTGTTCTTACCAACCCTGGCATACTATACAGCATTGGAAAGCTTATGAAACACAGATTGCAAATAAAATGCTTTTGAATGGTTTAATTTAAAATCGATCCTGTTATTAAGCAAAGAGTGTAAGCCTGTGCTCCAAAAAAAATGCATTTATTCAAGAAAAAATATCTTATGACCATTTTGGTAATATTTTTATATTTGATGATTTTTATTAACTACATAACCAGGTTATTGTTTTCAGCGATTGAATTTTTAATATTGCTTTCTGATTGTCGACAGTGCAATTTTGAAAATGAAGCAAATTTACACTTGTGAAAATATTGTGGATTTTTTCATCATACTTTCTGTCTATACAACATATTCCAAATTCTATCGCTGAAAACACTTATCACACTAAGCTCTATCAGCACGGAAACTTTCAGTCCAATTGGTTAAATTGGTAATGAGATATCCTTTCTCAAAGGGCAGAAATATCATGTTTCGGGAAATTGCCTTTAAAGTTTTATAGTAAACTAAAATTAAACTTTAGCAAGAAATACACAAACTTTTTGGGACTATTTATGGATTTTAAGTTTTTCTACTAACTGTCATAGGGGGAGGGTCAGTTAGAAGCCTCCAGCTTCATATGAAACTCCTTCAGCCTCTCTCAATGCTTCTTCTCTCTGTGTCCTTAACATTTGCTCCCCTTTGAGGCGACGTTTAAATTTTTCTGAAACCTGAAAGTCTGATTTGGCAACTCTTTTTCTGTCCTTGGAGTTGCAGGACCTTTCTGTGTTTGATCCCCCAGGGATTGCCAATCTGTACATTACATTCTGCCTGCTTGCTGCACCAGCATGGAAATGGCATACTGTTGATGCCACAGCAAAGCGAACAACTTTAACGGAATGGAATTTGTGCTTTGGACACCGAATCCAAACCAGAGAGTTAATACACTCATTCCTATTTTGTGTTGCACCGCTTACACATCTTCCAAGGAGCTTGGAATCACTAAGTGTTATAAAAACAGGGCGTAAAACTTCCAGAAAAACCTTTGGCAGTATGTTGTTAGGTTTATATGTTTTCGTCCCGGTGGCTTTATCTTGCTGCCATTTGCACCACGAGTTCTCACCAGTTGGACAGAACCGGTGTTGATTTTCCAAACTGGATGACTCAACATTATGGGTGAGTGTTGCAATAATGTTCTTCTTTATTGCATACACTGCAACGTCAACTTCAACATCAGTTGGATTTGGTTTGGTAATAATATTTTGCCTGATAGCAAGACCATAGTATCTTTGAACTTTATCTTTGCTTTGGTGAGTCTTCCTCCACCCCCAATCGTCTTTCCATCATCTAGCTCTCCTTTCGTAGCTGTCTTCAATTTTAACAAATGTTTACCCATGCGCTTTTGCACATGCCCAACACAATCAATTTTTTCGACCTTCACATGCCCATAATTAAACATCCTCTACACCACTGAAAGCTTTGCTATCCCCATCAGATACCATATACCGGTATCGAATTTGTGTTTTTCAACCGACCGTTGCCAGAGAACAACAGCAGCTTCAGCCTCCATTGCTGGAGAACTTCCCTCAAAATTTATGTCACATTCTCCACGATTTACATGGTGAACTTTCCACTCTTCAAATTCTTCCAAATTTTCTTTGCATTGGGGCCTTTTCAATGAACATTTCTGGCAACTCTTTGAAAGTACATGATAATCCAGTACCTCCCCAGTGTCCACAGACATTACAAAGAAAACACCAAATAATGAAGTGAACCCTCTTTTTGCCCATGTTCCATCAAAACTTACTGCAACATCCACAACATTGTCATTTCCAAGTTCGATGTCACTTTCCTGTTCTACAACATTATGCAATTTTACCCCAGCTTTGGCCAATTCAATCTCAGCTTCTGATTCCTGTGCTTCAAGAATTACTTGCATCTGCTTGTAATATGCTTCCTTCGCCATACATAGCATGTTCATTATGCCGCAGAATGCTGATAATGACTCGTATCCGCCACCAGTTTCCAGAGAATGATACACAGCCCGTCTATTTACATCAAATGATCTGCCCCGATTGGTAGTTGATGTCGACGTCTGCATATGTGTAGTGCCATTGCAAGAGGTGCACTCGATGGACAAATCAGACATTAAACCTGCCCTCAGAGAAGAATTCTCCTGGAGTTGAAGTTCATCTAAAATAAAGCATTTTTAAATATATCAGCATTCACATTATGTACAAACACAGACCTTGAAATAAACAAATAAAATATCATATACAGTGAAGCAAAAGGAACATGATAGACATTACTGAAAAATATCATTCACAAGTTGTGTTGTGATAAAAACGCATGATTAGTAAAACATATATAGTTTCCATACCTTCTTCACACTTGTGAATATCTGACAGTGTTGAAGACAGAATACTCATATCAACAAGCCTATAACCAAGGGTGTTAAATTCACAATCATCATCATTTTCATCGCTAGAAAAGTCTGAGCTATTATTTTCAAAACCTCTGTCACGTAGTTTCATTCTAGATGCTCCAATACAGGTTGAAATTTGCTCAGTATCATCAGACAAATCCGGATGACATGTGCTTGTTGATGGCTGTGAACGAACATCGTCGTTCTCCCCAGAGACCGCCATTTCATCGCGTTTTTTAGACCACGCTGCGACTCCAGAGAAAGATTTTCTTTTGTTTCTCTTATATTTTGATCGAGCTTTCTTTCCAACCATTGTTTAAACAATAACCCCCGAATTTAGAACACCTTTAGCTTTAAATACAAACACAATCGACTCGAAACTCAAAATTCTGAATTTCAACAGTAAATATTTCAGTGAATACGCATGGTATCATTCTAAAACCGCTGTAACTTGATTAATAAATGAGCCTGGTATTCATTTTTGTTTTATGGGAGGGGTGGGAGTGAAAGAATTGAGCCAAAAGAACAAAAACAAGAGGATGCTTACCTACGTTACCATGGCAACCTGTTACAAATTATTGACAACATGTCTTAAAAGAGCTACCAAATGAAAATTATTGCAAATTCATTGAAAAAAAACATTCCCACAACATTAATAAGAAGTTTAGACATCCATTTTCACAAAAAAATAAAGTCGATTTTTTCACTCGTTCTAGGTAGACCCCCACCTTATTTCCTCTATCAGCTGTGTTCAACAATGCTTCACTGCTGTTGTTATCCAAACTTTTCCCAGCCAATACATCATCTGATATACAAACATCGTTCGACTGCCCTTCGTCACCCTGCGAAAATCGTCTCCCCATAGAGTCCCAATATATCGATTTCTTCAGTGCCGATCTTAGAAAACATATCAGCCAATGTTGAACTTGCCAGACCATGTAGTATAAGAGTGTTCCGTTTTCCTTGATACCAAGTAAGAGTTAGGTCGGAACTAGAGCAAGTAAATTCTTCGAGCTACCACACGGTGAACTCCATTTACCATGTAGCTTGACAACGCACTCGACGAAATTCTTTAGCGTACAAATCTTCCATTCCATTTAATTGTATTATCATCATAGCTCAAATACGAGCACTCTTTATGGTTAAGAATTTCTTTCAAGCTCCTCTCGATAGTTAAATTATTACGAGAAAACATAGAGCCCGTCGTATTACAGCAGTCCGCCATGTTGCATGTGTTCAATCACCTGAGGGAGCCCACTCTTGGTCTTGCTGGAGAGCAATATATATTATATTCTAATAATAAATATAAGAGCCCAGTATAATGCTTTTAAAACAGCCATACACAAATATGACCGTTATCCGGTATCCGGTACCCGCGTTTTTCACCATGACCGGGAGTGATCTCATGTCTGCCATGCTAGATATATATAGTTACGTGTTTTGTTGAATGTTGCGTTTTGTGAGAATTTGTCTTCATTAGATGTTTTGTGAAGTCAAATACATTCATGCTAGTTTCCTTCATTGTGTGCAAATTTTGCTATAGGGTCAGGAGGTGGAAAATTAAATTGGGTCGTGTTACTTGATGTGCGGTAAGCTTTCGACTCTATAAACCACGAAATATTATTAAATGAACATGCACAATTATTTCGGTATATCGGGAGTCCAATTAAAATGGTTTGAATCTTATCGAAATAATAGAGAGCAGCGATGTTTGATAAATGGCAGATATCGAGGCCTAAAAAGATAAAATGTGGAGTTCCACAAGGCTCTATCTTGGGTCCATTGTTATTTTTATTATATATAAACGATATGCCTAATTCTTTAGAATACTCAGTTCCATCCCTCTACGCTAATAACACATAAATCTATGCATCTTATAGCCGAAATAAACCTTGATCTTGAAAATATCCGTAAATGGATGCTACAAAATAAGCTTCAAATTCACCCTAAGAAGTCTAAACATAAGTTTATTGGATCATCGTATCACATTAGAAATAAAGTATCTAGTAACCCTATTCTAATTAACAACATGCCGATACCTAGGACTGATAACTATTCATGCCTAGGCATGAATATGGATGAAAGACTTACTTGGGAAAAATATGTTGACACTATAATATGTTCAAAAGTTGGTGCTGGCGTTGGAACAATGAGAAGGGTTAAGCATTTTGTACCATTAGAGATACTAAAACGTTATATAATGCCATTGTGCAACCCGATCCGTTGGTTTGCTTGCAAACGTTCACTGGAGTAAGACGCAACTACTTGAAATCCGTCTCTATGTATAAAATTGTTAGTGACAACACAGCACCGAAGCTAAGGGAATCCTTCCGATTAAATAATGAAAGTGATAATACCTACGATCTTAGAAATAGAGAAACTGATTTGGCACTTCCTAAGCCGAAAAAGGAATTCGGCAAAAAATGCTTCAATTATAATGGGGTTGTACTTTGGAATAATCTACTCAATGACGCAGAAATTGCTCCATCTTTAAGTTATTTGAAAAGGACGGCAAGTTAAAGAATGACTTGAAACTGGCTCGTCCTTTTTCATTTTCCCAATGGAATATCTGTATTATAAAAGTGTTGCATGCATCTGGTAGTTTGTAGTATCTTGTTATGTATCATATGTATTTTTTTATCTGATCATGCCCCTCATTGAAAGCTTATAAGTTGTTGAGGCTAGCGTGCCTAAATAAAGTTTGTATGTATATGTATGTATGTATGTATGAGGTGCAATGGGTCTATATTTCATCGCTACAAATATTTAGGAAATAATTACACTGACTGTATTTTACATAATATATGAAAATATATGAAATACTGTATGCATGAACATTGCCGGAACGGAACAAGCCATGAAATGCAACATCAAGTTGACATTGCGACAAATGTAATACACTAATCCGCAATAGGCCTATACCTAATGGAGCGTTGCCGCAATGCATGCCGGTAGTGTGGTATCAAATTCACTTCCTTAGTTTTAGCATTTATACATGAGATACGTTGAAGTTTTAGGATTACAGTCAGGTATTAAGTCATAGTTTAATATATTTCTGTTGAAAAATTATTAAACCTTTTGCACAGTTGTAATGCAATATTAAAAGTTGGTAGCCTGTAAATTATTTACTGTACATATTGTGTATTTAAATCATATTGTAAATAGCACTTTCTGAATAAGTGTAACTCCTCTGGGAAGTAAAAACCTCTGGCGTTAGACAGAGTACTGAAATATATAAAAGTAGGGTCCATTTGGCAGATAGTTTTGTTAACCCAATAACTGGCACTACCCTACCATTGACGAGAAGAATTATTCGGCGTAAAATGCTAAAGTAGGGCATATCTGGGCGTATTCCAGCTAATGAGTTAATATGGATTCCCAAGTCCCAACCCTTCTCGATTGTGAGGCATATTAATTTATTATTATTACTATGGGGGAACTTATACGGGGTTGGCTATACAGCCTGGTCACAGTCTAGGGTTGTCTATAAAGTCTGATCTAAACCCATGCTCTGAAATATTAAGCAAACAGTGACACAATGAAAATGGTTCCTGGATTAGTTCAGAATTTGTTTTCTCATAGAATACCAAAATAATTTGCAATAATTTGAAAGAAAGTGGTTCTGCCCTGCATGTGTACACCATTGTGTTTCAGTGTTTGAAAATATTGGGTTTAGTTTATAACAGTTCAGTCTTCCTCAGGGAGTCTGGCCATTATTTAGTATCGAGGTGTTAAGATCTATCTTCCCACCTTTTCCCGATGTTGTAGGGTGGGGGTCCCAATTGACAAGTGAATTTAAATAGCAGTTTCACCATGTTGCAGCTGTTCGTTTGTTTCTTTCGAAGTGCTTGGTTCATCATTCACTACAATAATTTAATCCTATTCTAATTTTTGAAATAATATTTTAAAGTTAGTTGAAAAATTGAATACCAATTGAATCTTTAAAAAATAGAATAACCTAAGCTAACCTCGAGTTACACTTATTCAGAAAGTACTATTGAGAATATGATTTAAATACACAATATGTACATTAAATAATTAATTTACAGACTACCAACTTTTAATATTGCATTACAACTGTGCAAAAGGTTTAATAATTTATAAACAGAAATATATTAACTATGACTTAATACTTGACTGTAATCTAAAACTTCAATGTATCTGATGTATATTAAATGCTAAAACTAAAATCCTGCAGCTTTTTAAACCTATTTAGAGTGTGATTTATGACTTAGAATTTAGAAACCTACTGTTTACTTGTAGAATGAAAGAACCAAGTAGAAAAACATTTACAAAACTGCTTTCACTCATGGAAAAACTAGCAGATATGCAATTTAAATAATGCTTGTGTAAAATACATAAAATCAAATTTTCGCGCCAAAACACAAAAAAAGCTCTGTGCTTGTACGTCACAAAGGCCATTGTTTACAGCAATCTAGGGTAGCGTTTTTTATCGATTTTAAGTCGCAAAATATGGCTATAAAAGTTATGATCAATCGGTAAAAATACATAATCAGCATTGATAGGCAACATGAGAATATTGTAGAGCAAAATCGTTTATTAACGGTCTCTTACAACATTACAATACCTGAAAACGTTGAGTAAATCGATTCTAAAACGATGTTTATGTTCGAATTGTGTTCACTCGTGGCGTCCTTTCAAGGCTGTTTTATCCGTAATACGTGCAGCAAATTCCTTTTAATTTGCACAGAATTTAGCCAAGGCTTCTCTTTACACACAGCGATAAAAATAACAACGACCGCGACGTAGATTTGATAGAATATTAATCATTTGTTCTTTGAAACAAAATTGCCGCCATGACAACAAAATTTTCAAGGAAGTGAATTTGATTTTTACTTTGTTATTTTACAGGTTGAAAGCGACGTAGTTTGATACTTTATCATAAAGTATAGAACCGAAATATAATGGCAGTCACAAGTGTACGTACATCATATTGGAGTCTTATATATATATATATATATACATATCGCCACTTGATAATCGCTTGGTAAGCGAAAACTATATATTTGCTCTATCTATATGATATCGAGCACTAGTTGGCATTCGTGAACCAAAACACGCTCATAGATATGTATGTATATATATATGTATATATAGGTTATCACATGAGTGGTGATGTGATCTCAGTTTTATCGCTCGAGGGACGATATCGTAGGCCTAATTGTCACGAGTGAGCGCAGCGAACGAGGGACAATTGTATAATATCGTCACGAGAGTGATAAAACTGATATCACCGATTCCCTCATGTGATAACCTGTCTAGTACATACTTGTGCCATATATCAGGCTTCAAATATGGGAAATATTAAAAAATTAGCTTCCTTTACCAAGGCTTTTCAAGTAATTTTTCTTGGCTTTAGCTAAGTGCCTCTCAGGCTTTGCTGAACAAGGTGAAAGGGATTTAACTCGTTGCTCAGCCGGGGTAGTCCTTTTATTTTACGTATCGATTAAAGGGAGCGAAGTTATCCGTAAAGACAGAGGTTCGTGCTTCTCTCCGTCTGGTTTTCGTATGTTGATGAAAAGCCATGAAATTGTTCATAACCTCCGGTCTTATGACTTCTAAGACGTCCTCCGTATTATGTTTTTCCTTATTCTTCCCTTGACGTTCTTATTTTGGCATTTGAATTGTTATTTTCAGTAATAAAATGGTCTACTGACACATTCTGAAATCTCTGAGGCGGCTATTTTCAGCATATCAGTGCATGACAAAAAACGATATCAGTGACAAAAAACGATATCAGTGATATATCATTTTTATGTCACACTGTTATCGCCCTGATAAAGGCACAAGTATGTGATAAATATCTTTATTATATACCAATTGTTAAAGTTACCTTTTCCTTGTGTTTCATTGGTAGAGAGTTTGTCAAGTGAGAGTGACGAAATTAAGTTGACTCCCCCGCAATCGATTGAGAGGGATATAACACGTTGTCCACTTGGAATAACGGAAAAAATAATGTGCGTCTTGACGTGAAAATGTGACCTTTGGTCAACCTTGGTCTACGCCTGATCTTGACCACAAAAGCGTGGGAATTTTGTTCCGAAGTTATTAAGTATTTCATAACAAAATGGAAAGGCATGCCAGCAGAACGGACAATGAAATCGACGCTCTGCTGGCAAATAAAGACTCCGCAGTGACAAAGAAACCTACAAAACAAGCGATAAAAATACTGAGAGATTATTGTGTAGAAAAGGATCTTTCACCAGCGTTTGAAAATCTAAACTTGACAACCTGCTCAAGCAATTTTACGCTAATGCAAGCAAAGTTACATTGCTGTTTTTGACAATTCGTATAAAATAAACTTATCGACGGTCGAGGGTCCACAAAACCTAAATATCAATTTAAAACATATCCAAAAAGCATACAGAAAAATTTATTGTACGTTTTGGGGCAAGCCCTTCTTCAGAAACGATCATGCAAATTACATTACTAAGCACCGTCAGCAGTTTTTATAGTCATCCCCAAGTGAAATTTACATAAATTTTAAACTAATCACTTTCCTCCCTCATCTTTAACCCCAATGGGCAATACCAATGTATGTAATGTAATATATATATAGACTATAGACGATATAGTAAAAACCGTTTGCAGAGTGCTCAATGGAGAACCAGAGCATATTATAGTTCAAATTCAGAGATTCAACAATTTTGAATATTGGTTTCGTGCTACACACGTATGTGTGGTACTCTTCAGACAAAGTGATCTAATGACTAAGTTGTATATCGATATATAATCGAGATATAATCCTATATGTGTACATACAACTTAGTCATTATATCATTTTGTCTGAAGAGTAGGCCTACCACACATATGTGTGTAGCACGAAACTAACTATATATATATATATATATACGTGTACACTCTAAAAAATGTCTGGTGAAAATTGCCTGGTGAAATATTTTTAACACTATTCTGGTTATTTGTACCACAATTCCTGGTTAATAACGAATAATAGTTTACCCCATAATCGCTATAACACAGTGGTCTGGTGAATTTCACTAATGAGTTATCGTGTATGATATCATTTCGTTTCTGATTGGCTATTTGCTAAATACGTCAATAATTCGTTTTGGCGCAATTTGCTGAAGACAAAGTCACCGTCGAAGTGGTAGCCTGATTTTGGAGCTCTTTGTACGATATATATACTGCTATAATTTAGTGTCGCATTGAACACTGACACGCGTGTTACGGTAATGGATAGTTTTGTGTTGGAGAAACTAGAAGAGTGGAATCTATTGACTCTCAAGGACGTATTTGAAGGTAGGTTAACGTTTACTTTTAAAAATAATTATATGCATATATTAAATAAATGCATATTAATATCAGTGTTAGACATCAAACATGTCCAGTTTTTTGGACTTGTGTCTTCTTATTATACAACATGAACAAGTTGTGATTGTACTACGCCGAGAAAGCGAATGTCAGTCTGTAAACACAATTTGAAATTTCACTCAGGGAAGGCCGAACAAGAAGGCCTTCGCTCGAAAATGTCGAACTTCGTACTCGCATTTCGTGATTTCGACGGAAACTATACCTTATTATTTATATTCAACAGTTATATACTACATATTAAAGCTGTATATGTTTAATAATACTACTCAGTCTAGCAACCATTAGACATTAGATAAGATATTTTTTATATTGCCGCCATGTTGGAATTTATTTACTTAAACGACATCACAACCGACGTACATATTTATACTCTCCTAAATACCCTGAACACTATTAACTATAGTTGGGTTGAGGCTATGATATTGTTAAGCCTGGGTTTATTGGGAGACTATATGTACGTTGTGAGCCGTGAGTTCGTGGTCTTTCCGTGTTTTTATAGTAAATTAAAATACGTTTTATATTTTAGTCGACCGTACTTCTCTTCAATTTAGTAGAAACACAATATATTTTTCGTCGAATTTGTAGTTTTAGTAGCTATATAATTTAATTTGTACACTGACTAATGTAAGAAGTGTAGGTCTACTAGCTATAATTTTTTTATTTATATTTCATTTGTGTGTTTATACAGAGAATTGTATTGACAAAGAGGCATTCGTTTTGCTTGATTTTGATACCCTGAAGGAAATGATCAAGTCAGTTGGTCCAAGGATGAAGTTTTTGGCAAATTTAAATAAACTCCAAGCTGGCGAGGTATGCTGAATTAAAGTGGATACCCAATTTGACATAAAATATTGTATTTCGAAATTATTGTACCCTTCAGAGACGGTATGGGATATATGTGTTCAAAGTGTAACCATGTTATCAATGGGAATGTAAACAAACTTATATCACATCTTAAAAACACACATGCAATTCTTTTTGGCAATTCATTCACATCGTCGGTAACATGCTCTCAAGATGGATGTAAGCGTACTTTCAGGTATAGGTATGCACTACAATGACACATTGAGAGTAGTCATGTCCCAGTTAATATTGATGATGATGGTGGTGGTGGTGGTGGTGATGATGATGATGATGATGATGATGATGATGATTATGATAATAATAGTGTCATTTGTTACTGTAGTGTAACATTTTACATATGCAATGATCAAAGTTAGCAGATGTGACTCACTGAACTGGTTATAATATTGTTATGTTACACTACATTAACAAATCCCTTAGAAGTCTCCAAGAACCTTTAGAGTTAGTGTCATTTTGGGGATATATGTGATGTAGGTTAAAACATAATTATGTACATAGCGATTTTCTATTTCTGTCATGTGAGTGACATGTGGCATTACTTTATTTACTTTCACAGAATCTGATTTATCACCTGAACAATTTAAAAGCATGGTAGAGTGGCTGAAGCACAATTTGGCTCCATCCTCACAAGTTATTTCTTTTATGGAGAAGACAGCTGTTAAGAGGGCTGAATGGATAAGAAAGAGCCCTGGGCAGCCAGTTGGTAACATTGTTTTGGAATATCCTCGCCTTTTCGACACACCTGGCATGGTGAGTACAGTGTATGCATACATCCGTAGTAATTTATATAGTTGATACAAGTTAAGGAAAGCCAAATTAAAGATGTTGACATTTTAATTGTTTAGTGAATTTACTGTAATGAGTTTGCCCTACAGTAAATTAAATCACAGGTACATAGTTACTTTTGTACATGGTTTTGTACAAGTACATAGTAACTCCAGGGTTACCAGGAAATCATTAAAAATACATGAGATAACATGGGTTTATTTAATAGATCCAGCCTAGTGGAGTGACTATTGCTAAACCAAGCACTGGTTGATTACCTATTGTACAGTAGATATAAACATAATTATTTCTTTAATTTTCACTGGTACAGATTGAAGCTGATTTCCGTATGCTGTTTCCAGACGTGTCGGATTGTTTGTACATGCAGTGGACTCCAACCTACATATGTGAAGTCACAAAGTATGCAAGTCGTCAAGGAAAGTGGGCTTCCTATTTGAACATAAATGCATCAACATTATGTAAGTATTAACTATGTAGTGTTATTTTAAGAAATTGAATATAATGAGAAAAGAATGATAGAAAATAATTTGATACAGCATTGAAGAACTCATTGTCAGTTTAATACATTCATTGTCAGTTTAATACTGTATGGTTTGTACTTTGTTGTGTAGATATTTTAGTTTTCTTTGACAGTTTTAACTATGATACCATGGTATTTTCGCTTAATATTAAATATATTTAGGTTCAGATGATGAGAAGTCAAATGCTGCATTGGGCCTGCTCCCATGTATTCTGCCACCAGGTAGGAATGGGAAGAAGAGAGCCAGTATTGATGAATCAATGGAATCTTACATTGACATTAAACCAGTAAGTGATCATAACCAAAACTCTGTGATTTCTAGATGTATCAAAGTCCCTCTAAAATCGATATCCAGACTCCAGTGTGTAATCCTTGCAACACATCTACAATGTGGATTTTTTATATATATATAAACCACTACATTCCTTCTTTATAGATTGGTACAAACATGCCAAAATACTTGGAAGAAGTGACAAATGCACAACCATTTATTCTTGTCCTGGGTTCTCTGGAACATCCATTGCAATGTTTTGTAATAGTTGAAAAGCAGGCTCTAGAGCAAACCTCCCTGTTAAAAGCTGTGGATGTTTGCTTCAAAGTATTTTATATTTTTAATTTAAACTACCCATGGCAGTGTTTTACCACTTGGGAATTTTTTCAAAAAGTGGTATTTGGATTGGAAGATGTTGGTGGCCGTACTAAGAATTCTCCAGCTGTCATAGCGATGCGCACAGCATTAAAGAGACATTAAAGTTAACAAACCACTGACAATTATAACCAGGTTACCCTGTATAGTATTATATCAAGTCTGAATATTATTGTTTCTGTTGTTAAAGCAGCAGTGTCACCCGCTGCACATCCTGTTCTGCGCATAACATTATATATTCGGAATATATCAAAATACAGAACAGGATTCGCAGCGGGTGACACTGCTGCTTTAAAGTAATATTGAAAATAAAGTTATTTTGATTTAAGTTGTATTATACTGCTACAGGTCTGCATTTACGAGCCAAAGTTGGTGATTAGTTAAATTAACCAGTTGAACAAGTAACATGTACAAAATAGCCAAGAAAATTTGCCAATTTGCCAGGATTAATCAGTTTAACCAGAAATGTGGTGCAAAATAACCAGGAAAATTCACCAGTATTCCAGGTAATGTTCACCAGGATTGCTGATTTTAACCAGAAATGTGGTACAAAATAACCAGGAAAATGCACCAGTATTCCTGGTAATGTTCACCAGGATTGCTCAGTTTAACCAGAAATGTGGTACAAAATAACCAGGAAAATTCACCAGTATTTCCTGGTAATGTTCACCAGGATTGCTCAGTTTAACCAGAAATGTGGTACAAAATAACCAGGAAAATTCACCAGTATTTCCTGGTAATGTTCACCAGGACTGTGGTTGCAATGAATCCACCAGGAAATCCTGGTGAAATTGACCAGGAAAGTGTGGGTGTTATAGCAACATGGAACTTGGTGAAAATTTCACCAGTTTTTGGTGGAATTTCACCACATTTTTTTTAGAGTGTAGGTTTAGGTCTACGAAACGCAAAGAGTGCTCGACAACATATAGTTAGAGCAAATTATAGATGGCTGTTTCATCTGTAAAAGAATCATCAGGCAGTTTACAATTTTATTTTCTTTAATTTAATTCTATCTCTAAAATATACGTCATCAAAACTCATTCAGAATTATTTTTGAAAATGGCCCACTGACTATTGTAGTCTCAAAAAACGTACACCTCGTGTAAGCGTAATCCGCGCAACGGATCCGAATTCTTAAAAGATCTTACTTCATCACTTTGCCTGACTCTTCCAGAAGACAGGGTTGTACAAACAACCAACAACAACACAACTGCACAAGCAAACTTCATTCTTGTTGAAATTAAAAAAATAATCAAATATATTATTGAACAATCCGTTAAGTCGCGGTTTATATCGAAAGCGTACAGTTTTGATCGACTGAAGAACGTACAGCTCCTGAGGTATTTAAATTTCCTCCTGCAGTTCGTACACAGGTTGGAAATCGGATTACCAATATGTAGAAGATTTAAATGGTTTATAATCACCAAGTTTAGAATTAAAATCTTAAAGACTATAAAGTTTAGCATTAAAGTATATCTTGCAGATTAACACGTTAGCAAATTGAAGTAATTGAAATAGTTTTCCTTTTTTAAAAAAGATGTTCAACTTTCTTTCGCGTTTCGAAACTTTAGGAATGTGTATTTATTTGAAGAAGTGATTCGAAAATCTTATGTATGTACAATCGTCGTCTTATTACGTTCAGAATTTCACAAGAGTATCATTTAACAGAAGTAACTTAAATAAGTAAATAAATAATGAATTTTCTATATACCTCAATATGTAATAAGAATACGGTTTAGACTCCAACACGTTCCCAATAATGTTCAGTTTGGCAATGTAGTTATAAGGCGTTTTCGACCTAAATATATATCCGAGGAAATTACAACAATATGACGATATAAGAATAGGTACTACCATTTCCGACAAAGGGTAAGTGGGTCCATTGAATAATTCAACACTCGGAAAGGGTGCATACACTTCTAATATCTTACATAAATAACTTTTTCCTGCATAACTAATTTTCAACTCATAATTAATTTTTCCCACATAATTAATTGTTCCACATAACTAATTTTGCTAATGAATGCCTACACCACGACTTTCCTAAAATCCTCGATACTATTCTTGGAAAAATATTAGCTTTGATGCTTACATAATATTCAAAGGAAAAATGTATATTACTAGGAGTTACTATCGCAAGAAAAGTGCTGCCTTGACGCCCAAACTGCATGCAAAACTCCTCGACCAATTAGTAATATTGAACGTATTTATATTGCTAATGGCACACTGTATGTATACATTTATTTTCTTGTCCAAACGATGAGATTACAACAGTGCAATTACAACACTGTGATTATTGTAAATAATAATATATAAGAAGTATACATGTGGTTTTCAAAGCGACTTATCAGAGTGTTCAGACTACTGTCAATGGAATTCTTGGTACCAACATTATTATTCCTGTTATTAGAAATCATTCTTTACTTCAAAGCTGTCAATTGCATCTTGCAATTGCAAATAAATTTGGAAGAGTAGAGACAATGCCTTTTAATATCTTTGTGGTACAATTATAATAGTGTGCATGTTGTCTGTGTTCATAAGATATTGATACTGCACTTGCCATGTGCTAAACAAACATGTCACAAACAGTCTTTGTTCCCAATCTGCAGATATCTCATTTCATATTTATTTAGCATTTAGCTTCCATCAGTGTTCATCTGTACTGTCCAGTTAATTGTCAAAATACATGATTATACAGCAAACAAACATACACAGTGATGTTTTTGGGGCCATTTTTGGCTCTTTAAGAGAGGGGCCGATTTGGCCCTGACAGGGGTCAAAAGAAAACTCTGGGGCCGTTTTAGCCCCAAGGGGCCGTTTGGGCTCTTCTAAACAGGGGCCGTTTTGGCCCTGGTAGGGGCCAAAACACAACTCTGGGGCCGTTTTAGCTCCAGGGAACCGTTTGGGCTCTTTTAAACAGGGGCCGTTTTGACACCCTGACTGGGGCCAAAACGCAACTCTGGGGCCGTTTTAGCAATAGGGGGCCGCTTTGGGCCAATTTGAAAGGGGGTCATTTTGGCTCACATTATGGGCTGTTTAGCCCCTTTTAGACTTTTAGAGCTGTTTTTGCCACGAAATTATTTTATATTTGCCAGGAGTAATTTTTTTATTTTTAAACACGGAGGCCATTTTTGGCCAAATTGCCAAAACAGGAGAGCAGTTTGTTTACAAATCTCTTGCTACAAATGCTATTTTGGCCCCATTTGCAAGAATAGCGGCCATGAACAACCACATACAGTACATGTACTTGTAAGTCTAGCCTAGAATAAAATTCTTATTTTTTAGATTATTTTTCTTATTTTAAGAAATTAATTCTTGTCAAGAAAAATTATAAGAAAAAAGTTTTTGTTTTAAGAAAACATTTCTTAAAATAAGAAAATTAATCTAGGCAAGATAATCCGGAGGACTTTTTTCTTATTTCAAGAATGATATTCTTGCGTCATAAAAAAATATTCTGGCGTTGGATATTTCTTAGTTTGAAGAATACTTGTAATGTTATTGACACGCCGGACAGCTCGTCAAGTAATTCGATCGATTACGTCAATTCGATAGAACGCAAACGTTGAATTTTTAAAATGCAGAAATATCCTGATAATTTTATAGTAAGGCAAACCCGAAAAAACAAATAATATCCTTTCGGATTTATCAAAGAGCGGATAATATGGGAAAGTCATAAATTTTGGCTGTAACTATTTATAACCTGTTAATGCATATCAGAAACAATTCAATATCTGAAAGCGAAAAACTTTGTGTCATATAAACACTGTAAACTTAAAACTGACCTGAATTTAAGCGACTTAATTAGGGTTTGTGAAAAATTCAACAGTCCGCCTTAAGTCATATATATTTATATATAAAAAAGCGTGTAAACCATATCCTCACCATTGTTCCGGTGGAACACAAACCGCAGGAGCACAAAAATGTGGTTCACACAAAATTATAGTACGAGCATTTCTCTCATCATTCTCTTTCTGTTGAAAGAAAAGAAATATCTCATTAGCAAGGAAAATCATCTGGAATTAGCGATATCATCTCCTATGTAGCAGAGCAAATTCATCTAGCTTTGGGAAAGAAAATATTGTATCAAGTCTACGAGCACTAAATAGAAAACGAATGACAAAATTTACTTTTTTGCACCCAGAACCAAGTCGCTACTTTACATATTGCATGAGTATCAATTTCTGAATAATATATGAAGTAAGAAATTTCATTTAATGACGTGTAAGGCGAAAAACAATTGAAGAATGAAATCAACGAAACGAAATTTTAGCTTTATTTTCTTTAATTTAATTCTATCTCTAAAATATACGTCATCAAAACTCCTTCAGAATTATTTTTGAAAATGGCCCACTGACTATTGTAGTCTCAAAAAACGTACACCTCGTGTAAGCGTAATCCGCGCAACGGATCCGAATTCTTAAAAGATCTTACTTCATCACTTTGCCTGACTCTTCCAGAAGACAGGGTTGTACAAACAACCAACAACAACACAACTGTACAAGCAAACTTCATTCTTGTTGAAATTAAAAAAATAATCAAATATATTATTGAACAATCCGTTAAGTCGCGGTTTATATCGAAAGCGTACAGTTTTGACCGACTGAAGAACGTACAGCTCCTGAGGTATTTAAATTTCCTCCTGCAGTTCGTACACAGGTTGGAAATCGGATTACCAATATGTAGAAGATTTAAATGGTTTATAATCACCAAGTTTAGAATTAAAATCTTAAAGACTATAAAGTTTAGCATTAACGTATATCTTGCAGATTAACACGTTAGCAAATTGAAGTAATTGAAATAGTTTTCCTTTTTTAAAAAAGATGTTCAACTTTCTTTCGTGTTTCGAAACTTTAGGAATGTGTATTTATTTGAAGAAGTGATTCGAAAATCTTATGTATGTACAATCGTCGTCTTATTACGTTCAGAATTTCACAAGAGTATCATTTAACAGAAGTAACTTAAATAAGTAAATAAATAATGAATTTTCTATATACCTCAATATGTAATAAGAATACGGTTTAGACTCCAACACGTTCCCAATAATGTTCAGTTTGGCAATGTAGTTATAAGGCGTTTTCGACCTAAATATATATCCGAGGAAATTACAACAATATGACGATATAAGAATAGGTACTACCATTTCCGACAAAGGGTAAGTGGGTCCATTGAATAATTCAACACTCGGAAAGGGTGCATACACTTCTAATATCTTACATAAATAACTTTTTCCTGCATAACTAATTTTCCACGCATAATTAATTTTTCCCACATAATTAATTGTTCCACATAACTAATTTTGCTATTGAATGCCTACACCACGACTTTCCTAAAATCCTCGATACTATTCTTGGAAAAATATTAGCTTTGATGCTTACATAATATTCAAAGGAAAAATGTATACTACTAGGAGTTACTATCGCAAGAAAAGTGCTGCCTTGACACCCAAACTGCATGCAAAACTCCTCGACCAATTAGTAATATTGAACGTATTTATATTGCTAATGGCACACTGTATGTATAAATTTATTTTCTTGTCCAAACGATGAGATTACAACAGTGCAATTACAACACTGTGATTATTGTAAATAATAATATATAAGAAGTATACATGTGGTTTTCAAAGCGACTTATCAGAGTGTTCAGACTACTGTCAATGGAATTCTTGGTACCAACATTATTGTTCCTGTTATTAGAAATCATTCTTTACTTCAAAGCTGTCAATTGCATCTTGCAATTGCAAATAAATTTGGAAGAGTAGAGACAATGCCTTTTAATATCTTTGTGGTACAATTATAATAGTGTGCATGTTGTCTGTGTTCATAAGATATTGATATTGCACTTGCCATGTGCTAAACAAACATGTCACAAACAGTCTTTGTTCCCAATCTGCAGATATCTCATTTCATATTTATTTAGCATTTAGCTTCCATCAGTGTTCATCTGTACTGTCCAGTGAATTGTCAAAATACATTATTATACAGCAAACAAACATACACAGTAATGTTTTTTGGGCCATTTTTGGCTCTTCAAGAGAGGGGCCGATTTGGCCCTGACCATTGAAGAATTTTCTGCGAACGCTGCTTGCGTGCTCGCCTATTTTTTTCACCCCTGGCCCACAGAAAAACCAAAAACAAATAATTTACTTTGACAATGAAAGATATTGGAAATTGACAGTTTTAAAACCAGACTGCTTGTATCTACTACTCTACATATGTTTCTTGTCAACACATTCAGCCGCACACTCTATTGTCATTGGTATTTTTAGGGAAAATTGTTGGGAATAGGTTAAAAAATGTCTTACTCTAGACAGGTTAGGATTATAAAATATATAAAAGGCACATTGTAGTTAATTAAGAGGTTAAAACACAATGGTGAATACACACAGTATCTCTTGTTAACCATTAAGTCACAATTATCACTCCAGGACATGGCATCTCTGTACACGGTACTAGCCTTAAAATTGCAGTAGGGGTCAAACCGTTAAAATTGCGATGCGTTTATCCGTTTTCAACCGTTTCAGCTCTCCGCGAAAACGCTTAGCTACATCCGTTTTAACGTTTTGTTAATAGCGTTAAATTTTTACAGCATACCGTTATCACGTTTTGACAAAACGGGAAAACAATTATATAAGACCGTTCACCATCCGTTTACTATCCCTGTTTTTTTCGAGCGATGCGAAATCCGAACAAATGTTACTAAGATGCAGTTTTCTAGCTTGCTTATTTATCTGCTTTAAGTTTGGCGAGGGGTACCCAAAGCGTTGAACGTTCTTAGCTGTTTTCTTATATGGGATAAAGAACGAACTGACACACAAAGATCGATGCATACGATAAGCGTTTATTGAACAACTAGTCTAGAATAACATATGATCACTCGCTAAAACAATCCCAGCATTCGGTCATTTTACACTACAACATAAGAAATAATCGATGAAATGAAGCTGCTGAAATACTCCATGTTAGCGTTGTGGCACTATCCCGCATCGACATATTCTCTCGAAAGGAAAAAAAACGCTAAAGGAAAAAAAACAATGGTATAAGAATGGTATACTAAACTTATCATTTACTGTTGGGTTTAAAGGATCAAACTGTCTGAGAAACTCTAGGATACATAAGCAGGAAAATAAAATTCTAAAATGCAGAAATATCCTGATAATTTTATAGTAAGGCAAACCCGAAAAAAAAAATAATATCCTTTCGGATTTATCAAAGAGCGGATAATATGGGAAAGTCATAAATTTTGGCTGTAACTATTTATAATCTGTCAATGCACATCAGAAACAATTCAATATCTGAAAGCGAAAAACTTTGTGTCATATAGACACTGTAAACTTAAAACTGACCTGAATTTAAGCGACTTAATTAGGGTTTGTGAAAAATTCAACAGTTCGCCTTAATTCATATATATTTATATATAAAAAAGCATGTAAACTATATCCTCACCATTGTTCCGGTGGAACACAAACTGCAGGAGCACAAAAATGTGGTTCACACAAAATTATAGTACGAGCATTTCTCTCATCATTCTCTTTCTGTTGAAAGAAAAGCAACATCTCATTAGCAAGGAAAATCATCTGGAATTAGCGATATCATCTCCTATGTAGCAGAGCAAATTCATCTAGCGTTGGGAAAGAAAATATTGTATCAAGTCTACGAGCACTAAATAGAAAACGAATGACAAAATTTACTTTTTTGCACCCAGAACCAAGTCACTATTTTACATATTGCATGAGTATCAATTTCTGAAAAATATATGAAGTAAGAAATTTCATTTAATGACGTGTAAGGCCAAAAACAATTGAAGAATGAAATCAACGAAACGAAATTTTAGCTTTATTTTCTTTAATTTAATTCTATCTCTAAAATATACGTCATCAAAACTCATTCAGAATTATTTTTGAAAATGGCCCACTGACTATTGTAGTCTCAAAAAACGTACACCTCGTGTAAGCGTAATCCGCGCAACGGATCCGAATTCTTAGAAGATCTTACTTCATCACTTTGCCTGACTCTTCCAGAAGACAGGGTTGTACAAACAACCAACAACAACACAACTGCACAAGCAAACTTCATTCTTGTTGAAACTAAAAAAACAATCAAATATATTATTGAACAATCCGTTAAGTCGCGGTTTATATCGAAAGCGTACAGTTTTGATCGATTGAAGAACGTACAGCTCCTGAGGTATTTAAATTTCCTCCTGCAGTTCGTACACAGGTTGGAAATCGGATTACCAATATGTAGAAGATTTAAATGGTTTATAATCACCAAGTTTAGAATTAAAATCTTAAAGACTATAAAGTTTAGCATTAACGTATATCTTGCAGATTAACACGTTAGCAAATTGAAGTAATTGAAATAGTTTTCCTTTTATAAAAAAGATGTTCAACTTTCTTTCGTGTGTCGAAACTTTAGGAATGTGTATTTATTTGAAGAAGTGATTCGAAAATCTTATGTATGTACAATCGTCGTCTTATTACGTTCAGAATTTCACAAGAGTATCATTTAACAGAAGTAACTTAAATAAGTAAATAAATAATGAATTTTCTATATACCTCAATATGTAATAAGAATACGGTTTAGACTCCAACACGTTCCCAATAATGTTCAGTTTGGCAATGTAGTTATAAGGCGTTTTCGACCTAAATATATATCCGAGGAAATTACAACAATATGACGATATAAGAATAGGTACTACCATTTCCGACAAAGGGTAAGTGGGTCCATTGAATAATTCAACACTCGGAAAGGGTGCATACACTTCTAATATCTTACATAAATAACTTTTTCCTGCATAACTAATTTTCCCCGCATAATTAATTTTTCCCACATAATTAATTGTTCCACATAACTAATTTTGCTAATGAATGCCTACACCACGACTTTCCTAAAATCCTCGATACTATTCTTGGAAAAATATTAGCTTTTATGCTTACATAATATTCAAAGGAAAAATGTATACTACTAGGAGTTACTATCGCAAGAAAAGTGCTGCCTTGACGCCCAAACTGCATGCAAAAACTCCTCGACCAATTAGTAATATTGAACGTATTTATATTGCTAATGGCACACTGTATGTATACATTTATTTTCTTGTCCAAACGATGAGATTACAACAGTGCAATTACAACACTGTGATTATTGTAAATAATAATATATAAGAAGTATACATGTGGTTTTCAAAGCGACTTATCAGAGTGTTCAGACTACTGTCAATGGAATTCTTGGTACCAACATTATTGTTCCTGTTATTAGAAATCATTCTTTACTTCAAAGCTCTCAATTGCATCTTGCAATTGCAAATAAATTTGGAAGAGTAGAGACAATGCCTTTTAATATCTTTGTGGTACAATTATAATAGTGTGCATGTTGTCTGTGTTCATAAGATATTGATACTGCACTTGCCATGTGCTAAACAAACATGTCACAAACAGTCTTTGTTCCCAATCTGCAGATATCTCATTTCATATTTATTTAGCATTTAGCTTCCATCAGTGTTCATCTGTACTGTCCAGTGAATTGTCAAAATACATGATTATACAGCAAACAAACATACACAGTAATGTTTTTTGGGCCATTTTTGGCTCTTCAAGAGAGGGGCCGATTTGGCCCTGACAGGGGCCAAAAGACAACTCTGGGGGCGTTTAGCCCCAAGGGGCCGTTTGGGCTCTTCTAAACAGGGGCCGTTTTGGCCCTGGTAGGGGCCAAAACACAACTCTGGGGCCGTTTTAGCTCCAGGGAACCGTTTGGGCTCTTTTAAACAGGGGCCGTTTTGACACCCTGACAGGGGCCAAAACGCAACTCTGGGGCCGTTTTAGCCATAGGGGGCCGTTTTGGGCCAATTTGAAAGGGGGTCGTTTTGGCTCACATTATGGGCTGTTTAGCCCCTTTTAGACTTTTAGAGCTGTTTTTGCCACGAAATTATTTTATATTTGCCAGGAGTAATTTTTTTATTTTTAAACACGGAGGCCATTTTTGGCCAAATTGCCAAAACAGGAGACCAGTTTGTTTACAAATCTCTTGCTACAGATGCTATTTTGGCCCCATTTGCAAGAATAGCGGCCATGAACAACCACATACAGTACATGTACTTGTAAGTCTAGCCTAGAATAAAATTCTTATTTTTTAGATTATTTTTCTTATTTTAAGAAATTAATTCTTGTCAAGAAAAATTATAAGAAAAAAGTTTTTGTTTTAAGAAAACGTTTCTTAAAATAAGAAAATTAATCTAGGCAAGATAATCCGGAGGACTTTTTTCTTATTTCAAGAATGATATTCTTGCGTCATAAAATAATATTCTGGCGTTGGATATTTCTTAGTTTGAAGAATACTTGTAATGTTATTGACACGCCGGACAGCTCGTCAAGTAATTCGATCGATTACGTCAATTCGATAGATCGCAAACGTTGAATTTTTAATATGTTTTGCGTCGTATCAAAACACATGTATTTTTAAAATTCCTCCCGGTATATTTTCAATGGTCAAGAGAGTTTTTTCACCCGTAGCCATATTAAACAAATTTTCGTAAAATTTTCGTTAAGAGGGCGTCTGATGAGAAAATATTTAAAATCGTTTCAATGAGTGATTTTTTACAAAACGACTTACTTAATTTTGCATATTAAGATTAGCGGCTTAGTACCGACATTTCGTAGTGAACCTAATTGTTTTTTCAATGTTTAACTTTAATCTTTGTTATTTTGTGTTTGTGATTGTGCAGCAGGAGGTAAGATATCTTTATATATTTGTTTTTCCACATGGGGGTTAGCTTGCAAATTTATAGAGCAGCGATCGGGGAATTTAAGTCTTTTAAGATTTCAAGTGTTGTTTATACACATTTTGTCCAAGGATTCTTGTTGGTAGCTGGTTATATGTTTTTAATCATGTTTTTTGTCTGTATAGTCATTATTTTAGCTAATGATGTTCAATTAAATCCGGGGCCAGTTCAACATTTTAGTATTGGACAGTTAAATGTTAGGAGTTTGAATATCAGAAGAAAATTTGAGGAACTTTCCTTTCTAATTAAGGAGAACAGTTTTGATGTTTTTGCCGTATGTGAAACATGGCTCAATGAACACATTCCTAGCGACTCATTTGTAATTCCTGGTTACAATCAAATTATTCGCCTCGATAGAGAAGGTAGAATGGGTGGGGGCGTTGCTTTTTTCACGTCTGAGTCACTTGTTGTAAAACGGCATGAAGAACTTGAAATTAACGGTTTTGAACTCCTTTGGATTGAATTTCGAGTGAATCAGCACCACATATTATGTGGTATTGGATATCGGCCACCTAACAACGACCTAATTTCTGTTAACACATTTTTAAATAATTTCCAGACGGTACTTGATAAAATACACGATCTACCTAGAGATTATAATGTAGTAATTGTTGGTGATTTCAATGCTCATTATGATGCGGTGCACCCACAGAAAAGTACTGATGTGGGAATTCAATTTCACAGTTTTTTAGAGGGGAATAGTCTGGCCCAATTGATTTCAGAACCAACCAGAATAACTAGCCAATATGCTACAATTTTAGATGTTGTTATTACTAATCGCCCGGTATTATTTACTAACACGGGAACTCTGAGTCCCCCATCTACCTGTGACCATTCTATTGTTTTTGTTCAAATGAATGTTCGAATTTTTAAATGCACTTCCTATAAAAGAGAGATCTGGAATTTCAATAATGTTGATTTTCCAGGATTAAACATTGCTGTTTTAGGAATTGATTGGTTTTCTTTGTTCGATAGTGAGTTCGATATCGATAATGTTTATAATACTTGGGTCATTCAATTTCATGCTATTATCGAAAAATATATTCCGCGAAAAACCGTTACCATAAGACCAAGAGACAAACCGTGGATGAATGGTATTGTCCGTCGGGCAATACGCAGGCGAAATCGTCTGCTTCGTATTCATAATAAAAAACGAACCGAACTTTCTTGGGAAAATTATCGTTGTCAACGAAATTTAACCACTACCCTGATTAGACAAGCTAAACAAACTTACTATGATAAAGTAAACGCGGAGCTGAGTAATCCTTTAACAAATATTAAAAATGGTGGTCTATTTCAAAAAATCTTTGCGGCAAGACATACAAACCAAGAATACCAACTTTAATAGAAAATGATGATTTAATTACTAATCCAAGAGAAAAGGCTTGCATTTTTAATGATTATTTTGTAGCCCAAACTCAGTTACCTGGAGCTGGTTCTTCTGTGGTGCCTAATCTACCTTTTTATCAATCTGTCACGTTCCTTGCTAATATATGTGTTACTGAAGACGAAATTTTAATTTTAATGCGCAGTGTTGATATTTCGAAGGCGAGTGGATCTGATGGCATTGGTAATAAAATAATTACATTTTGTTCCGAGAGCATTTATTTGTTTTTTACCAAATTTGTTAATTTCTCCTTTGCCCTGGGGCAATACCCGACTGCGTGGAAAATGGCTAATGTTGTTCCTATATTTAAAAAGGGTAACTTCCAATTGAAAGTAAATTATCGACCTGTATCACTTCTACCATGTCTCTCAAAAATATGTGAAAAAGTTGTTTTTGTTAGACTTTATAATTTCTTATTGGAAATAGGTTATTTATACAAATTACAATCCGGTTTTCGACCAGGTGATTCAACAGTCAACCAACTGTTGTATTTTGTTCATCAGATTTACTGCGCTTTCGAAGCTGGCAAAGAAGTGAGGATTGTGTTCTTGGATATTAGTAAGGCTTTCGACAAAGTCTGGCATGCCGGATTATTGAAAAGTTAGAAGCACTAGGAATTCGTAATCCTCTTCTCCAATGGTTTAAAAGTTATTTGCAAGATAGAACTCAACGTGTAGTTATAGAAGGGCAGTCGTCAGATTGGAGAAGCGTGAATTCTGGTGTTCCACAGGGATCAGTTTTGGGTCCTCTTTTATTTCTAATTTACATTAATGATATAACTGATGACCTAGAATCCTGTCCTTTTATTTTTGCCGACGATACTGCCCTATTCGAAGTTGTCGATAATCCGACTTGCTCCGCTGAACTATTAAATAATGATTTAAATAAGATTTCAGAATGGTCAGATAGGTGGTTGGTGACAATGAACCTCAAAACTAAATCTATGACATTTTCCAACAAAAAAGAGAAAGAAAGTCATCCGGTACTTTCAATGAGAGGCTGTCCTATTGATGAAGTCGTCTCGCACATTCATCTGGGTTTGACTTTTCAAAGTAATATGTCTTGGAAAAATCATATTTTATCAGTTTATGAAAAGGCATCTCAACGATTAAATATGTTAAAACCATTGAAGTTCAAAATTGATAAATCAACTCTCGCTTGTTTATACAAAAGTTTTATTCGGCCAATAATGGAGTATGGCGATATTATTTGGGATAATTGTACTGCCGGGAATAGTGAGTTACTTGAAAGTGTTCAGTATCAGTCAGCTAGAGTTGTTACTGGGGCCATTAAAGGTACTAGTTCGAATAGTCTTCGTCAAGAACTGGCCTGGGAGGAGTTGAGCATTAGAAGAAAAATTCATAAATTATCTTATTTTTATAAGATAGTTTATAATTATTCTCCTTTATACTTAATTGAGCTTTTACCAAAATTGGTTAATGAAAGGTCTTATATTCCGTTAAGGTCTGGTCATAATATTAGTCAATATAAATGTAGAACTGAAAAATTTAAGAAATCATTCTTTCCTTCCACGATTTCGTTGTGGAATACTCTTGATATTGAAATTAGAAATTCAACTTCTCTTTCAAACTTTAAGTTGAAAATAAATAAGATTTATGATCCGCTTTGTTATAATAAATGGTTAAATTTTTCTCTTACGAGGAAGGCATCTGTTTTACATACAAGACTAAGATTAGGTTTTTGTGCGCTTAATGACTATTTGTATAGAATTAATTGTTGTAATTCTCCTTTATGTATATGTTGCCATCAAAATGAAACAGTTAAACATTATCTTTTATTATGTCCTCGTTTTGCTGCTCAACGTAATGAACTTCTTACCTCTGCTGCACAAGTTTGTGGAAAAGCATGGCTAACGAGCAACGACAATGGAAAACTTGAATTTTTATTGAACGGTTCTGTTCAATTAAGTTTTGATGAAAATTGTTTATTGTTCGGTGCTGTTCAACGTTTTATTTTGGATACTTGTCGCTTCTCCTAGCAATGCTTTGTGCGTTTATGTATCTTGTTTTTTTTGTAACACTATTTTATTTTGTTTGTTTATTTGTGTGTTATTTGGTGTAAATAATTTTATATATCCTTTTTTTTTTACATGTGAGCCCCCTCGATAAGCATGGCTTTTGGGGCAAACAGTTAAATAAAGTTTATATAAAAAAAAAAAAAAAAGTAAAAATCTATCTGATTTTCGACATATATGATTGAGTTGAAAGGACTTTGTTTTAGTTGAGTTCAAATACAATGGTGAAAAACTCATGGAACTCTGTAGTCATATAAATAAAGATTAATGAATTATTTTGGGAAAATAATGAAGAGAATTATTTTGAAGATGGGATGAAAAGTTTTTTCAGGAAGACAGAGATTATGGTTGCTGATTATTGTTGCTTATATGCTGGATTGTTCAGATATTTGAGATCAGTGCCTTCAGCGGTATGCAGACGAGTGCCATATATGGGCACCCAGGATGCTTAGCGAGCGTGCTCTCACAGCGCATCCTTTCAAAAATCTTATTGAATTAAAACTTTATACATCCAAATCTTCTGCAAATTTTAACGAAAATAGGAAGAAATATTCCAATATTTGAAGATTGAAACAATAATCTGAAAAGTAAGTGTTAAACTATGTAAATATTCTTAGATTTTGCGTATAAATATAGGGTATATAATCGATTGTTTTCATGTATAATTTTAGCAGACGCTCGTCGCATTATTATCGGGAGTGCGGGTTGTGATAAGGTAAACTGCAAAGATTTTTTTCTGCACTTCACTTGGTTGAACTACAATACTGCAGGGTTTGGTGGATAATCCAAGTGAGTAGATATATAGACAATTTAAGACCTAACCAGGAACGGTTGCGAAAAATGCAACACTAGGTCCTCTGGCAGAAATTGAACCCACGGCCCTGGGATTCCGGTGCAGCGCTCTAACCAACTGAGCTACAGAGACCAGTTGCTGAGATGTAACCGTAAGTTCTGTATATATAAGTTATCGGGTAAGCTCTGTATATATATATATAGGTTACCTTATCACAACCCGCACTCCCGATAACCTATATATACACAACTTACGGTTACAGCTCAGCAACTGGCCTCTGTAGCTCAGTTGGTTAGAGTGCTGCACCGGAATCGCAGGGCCGTCGGTTCAATTCCGGCCAGAGGACCTAGTGTTGCATTTTTCGCAACCGTTCCTGGTTAGATCTTAAATTGTGTATATATCTACTCATTTGGATTATCCACCAAACCCAGTATAACAACTTAATAACTTTACTCAGTACTTATGGTGCAGCCGAAGCAGGCTTAAATCTTGCTTCCACAGTTCAACTGCTTGTAGCTTTGACCAAATAGAAACTTTACTGTATGCAGAGCGTAAGGATGTAGCACAGTTACATAAGTAGTCAAGCAAAGTAGCTAGTGGCATGAGGGGCATGCAATCTCTATTCTTCTGAGATAAAACTATCAGCCAGCGAGGTTATACAATCAACAATATTGCAAATTTCCTGTCAACCATGACTGGTAAAGCAAATTAAGCATGTAATGAGTCTTTCTTCAAATTTTCAAATCAACCTAAAAAATTCCTGTGGCTGTTGAAGAATTTTCTGCGAACGCTGCTTGCGTGCTCGCCTATTTTTTTCACCCCTGGCCCACAGAAAAACCAAACAAATAATTTACTTTGACAATGAAAATTGACAGTTTTAAAACCAGACTGCTTGTATCTACTACTCTACATATGTTTCTTGTCAACACATTCAGCCGCACACTCTATTGTCATTGGTATTTTTAGGGAAAATTGTTGGGAATAGGTTAAAAAATGTCTTACTCTAGACAGGTTAGGATTATAAAAAATAGAAAAGGCACATTGTAGTTAATTAAGAGGTTAAAACACAATGGTGAATACACACAGTATCTCTTGTTAACCATTAAGTCACAATTATCACTCCAGGACATGGCATCTCTGTACACGGTACTAGCCTTAAAATTGCAGTAGGGGTCAAACCGTGAAAATTGCGATGCGTTTATCCGTTTTCAACCGTTTCAGCTCTCCGCGAAAACGCTTAGCTACATCCGTTTTAACGTTTTGTTAATAGCGTTAAATTTTTACAGCATACCGTTGTATGAGACCGTTCAGCATCCGTTTACTATCCCTGCTTTTTTCGAGCGATGCGAAATCCGAACAAATGTTGCCAAGATGCAGTTTTCTAGCTTGCTTATTTATCTGCTTTAAGTTTGGCGAGGGGTACCCAAAGCGTTGAACGTTCTTAGCTGTTTTCTTATATGGGATAAAGAACGAACTGACACACAAAGATCGATGCATACGATAAGCGTTTATTGAACAACTAGTCTAGAATAACATATGATCACTCGCTAAAACAATCCCAGCATTCGGTCATTTTACACTACAACATAAGAAATAATCGATGAAATGAAGCTGCTGAAATACTCCATGTTAGCGTTGTGGCACTGTCCCGCATCGACATATTCTCTCGAAAGGAAAAAAAACGCTAAAGGAAAAAAAACAATGGTATAAGAATGGTATACTAAACTTATCATTTACTGTTGGGTTTAAAGGATCAAACTGTCTGAGAAACTCTAGAATACATAAGCAGGAAACAAAATTCTAAAATGCAGAAATATCCTGATAATTTTATAGTAAGGCAAACCCGAAAACAAAAATAATATCCTTTCGGATTTATCAAAGAGTGGATAATATGGGAAAGTCATAAATTTTGGCTGTAACTATTTATAACCTGTCAATGCACATCAGAAACAATTCAATATCTGAAAGCGAAAACTTTGTGTCATATAGACACTGTAAACTTAAAACTGGCCTGAATTTAAGCGACTTAATTAGGGTTTGTGAAAAATTCAACAGTCCGCCTTAAGTCATATATATTTATATATAAAAAAGCGTGTAAACTATATCCTCACCATTGTTCCGGTAGAACACAAACTGCAGGAGCACAAAAATGTGGTTCACACAAAATTGTAGTACGAGCATTTCTCTCATCATTCTCTTTCTGTTGAAAGAAAAGCAATATCTCATTAGCAAGGAAAATCATCTGGAATTAGCAATATCATCTCCTATGTAGCAGAGCAAATTCATCTAGCGTTGGGAAAGAAAATATTGTATCAAGTCTACGAGCACTAAATAGAAAACGAATGACAAAATTTACTTTTTTGCACCCAGAACCAAGTCACTATTTTACATATTGCATGAGTATCAATTTCTGAAAAATATATGAAGTAAGAAATTTCATTTAATGACGTGTAAGGCCAAAAACAATTGAAGAATGAAATCAACGAAACGAAATTTTAGCTTTATTTTCTTTAATTTAATTCTATCTCTAAAATATACGTCATCAAAACTCATTCAGAATTATTTTTGAAAATGGCCCACTGACTATTGTAGTCTCAAAAAACGTACACCTCGTGTAAGCGTAATCCGCGCAACGGATCCGAATTCTTAGAAGATCTTACTTCATCACTTTGCCTGACTCTTCCAGAAGACACGGTTGTACAAACAACCAACAACAACACAACTGCACAAGCAAACTTCATTCTTGTTGAAACTAAAAAAACAATCAAATATATTATTGAGCAATCCGTTAAGTTGCGGTTTATATCGAAAGCGTACAGTTTTGATCGACTGAAGAACGTACAACTCCTGAGGTATTTAAATTTCCTCCTGCAATCGTACACAGGTTGAAAATCGGATTACCAATATGTAGAAGATTTAAATGGTTTATAATCACCAAGTTTAGAATTAAAATCTTAAAGACTATAAAGTTTAGCATTAACGTATATCTTGCAGATTAACACGTTAGCAAATTGAAGTAATTGAAATAATTTTCCTTTTATAAAAAAGATGTTCAACTTTCTTTCGTGTTTCGAAACTTTAGGAATGTGTATTTATTTGAAGAAGTGATTCGAAAATCTTATGTATGTACAATCGTCGTCTTATTACGTTCAGAATTTCACAAGAGTATCATTTAACAGAAGTAACTTAAATAAGTAAATAAATAATGAATTTTCTATATACCTCAATATGTAATAAGAATACGGTTTAGACTCCAACACGTTCCCAATAATGTTCAGTTTGGCAATGTAGTTATAAGGCGTTTTCGGCCTAAATATATATCCGAGGAAATTACAACAATATGACGATATAAGAATAGTTACTACCATTTCCGACAAAGGGTAAGTGGGTCCATTGAACAATTCAACACTCGGAAAGGGTGCATACACTTCTAATATCTTACATAAATAACTTTTTCCTACATAACTATTTTTACCTACATTTTTACCCCGCATAATTAATTTTTCCCACATAATTAATTGATCCACATAACTAATTTTGCTAATGAATGCCTACACCACGACTTTCCTAAAATCCTCGGTACTATTCTTGGAAGAATATTAGCTTTGATCCTTACATAATATTCAAAGAAAAAAGGAGTTACTATCGCAAGGAAAGTGCTGCCTTGACGCCCAAACTGCATGCAAAACTCCTCGACCAATTAGTAATATTGAACGTATTTATATTGCTAATGGCACACTGTATGTATAAATTTATTTTCTTGTCCAAACGATGAGATTACAACAGTGCGATTACAACACTGTGATTATTGTAAATAATAATATATAAGAAGTATACATGTGGTTTTCAAAGCGCCTTATCAGAGTGTTCAGACTATTGTCAATGGAATTCTTGGTACCAACATTATTGTTCCTGTTATTAGAAATCATTCTTTACTTCAAAGCTGTCAATTGCATCTTGCAATTGCAAATAAATTTGGAAGAGTAGAGACAATGCCTTTTAATATCTTTGTGGTACAATTATAATAGTGTGCATGTTGTCTGTGTTCATAAGATATTGATACTGCACTTGCCATGTGCTAAACAAACATGTCACAAACAGTCTTTGTTCCCAATCTGCAGATATCTCATTTCATATTTATTTAGCATTTAGCTTCCATCAGTGTTCATCTGTACTGTCCAGTGAATTGTCAAAATACATGATTATACAGCAAACCAACATACACAGTAATGTTTTAGGCCATAATTATTGGGCCATTTTGGCCCTGGCTCTTTAAAAGGGGCCGATTTGGCCTGACAGGGGCCAAAAGACACCTCTGGGGCTGTTTTCGCCCCATGGGGCCGTTTGGGCTCTTCTAAACTGGGGCCGTTTTGGCCCGGGTTGGGGCAAAAACACAACTCTGGGGCCGTTTTAGCTCCAGGGAACCGTTTGGGCTCTTTTAAACAGGGGCCGTTTTGACACCCTGACAGGGGCCAAAACGCAACTCTGGGGCCGTTTTAGCCATAGGGGGCCGTTTTGGGCCAATTTGAAAGGGGGTCGTTTTGGCTCACATTATGGGCTGTTTAGCCCCTTTTAGACTTTTAGAGCTGTTTTTTCCACGAAATTATTTTATATTTGCCAGGAGTAATTTTTTTATTTTTAAACACGGAGGCCATTTTTGGCCAAATTGCCAAAACAGGAGAGCAGTTTGTTTACAAATCTCTTGCTACAAATGTTATTTTGGCCCCATTTGCAAGAATAGCGGCCATGAACAACCACATACAGTACATGTACTTGTAAGTCTAGCCTAGAATAAAATTCTTATTTTTTAGATTATTTTTCTTATTTTAAGAAATTAATTCTTGTCAAGAAAAATTATAAGAAAAAAGTTTTTTTTTAAGAAAACATTTCTTAAAATAAGAAAATTAATCTAGGCAAGATAATCCGGAGGACTTTTTTCTTATTTCAAGAATGATATTCTTGCGTCATAAAATAATATTCTGGCGTTGGATATTTCTTAGTTTGAAGAATACTTGTAATGTTATTGACACGCCGGACAGCTCGTCAAGTAATTCGATCGATTACGTCAATTCGACAGATCGCAAACGTTGAATTTTTAATATGTTTTGCGTCGTATCAAAACACATGTATTTTTAAAATTCCTCCCGGTATATTTTCAATGGTCAAGAGAGTTTTTTCACCCGTAGCCATATTAAACAAATTAAAAGTAAAAATCTATCTGATTTTCGACATATATGATTGAGTTGAAAGGACTTTGTTTTAGTTGAGTTCAAATACAATGGCGAAAAACTCATGGAACTCTGTAGTCCTATAAATAAAGATTAATGAATTATTTTGGGAAAATAATGAAGAGAATTATTTTGAAGATGGGATGAAAAGTTTTTTCAGGAAGACAGAGATTATGGTTGCTGATTATTGTTGCTTATATGCTGGATTGTTCAGATATTTGAGATCAGTGCCTTCAGCGGTATGCAGACGAGTGCCATGTATGGGCACCCAGGATGCTTAGTGAGCGTGCTCTCACAGCGCATCCTTTCAAAAATCTTATTGAATTAAAACTTTATACATCCAAATCTTCTGCAAATTTTAACGAAAATAGGAAGAAATATTCCAATAATCTGAAAAGTAAGTGTTAAACTATGTAAATATTCTTAGATTTTGCGTGTAAATATAGGGTATATAATCGATTGTTTTCACGTATAATTTTAGCAGACGCTCGTCGCATTATTATCGGGAGTGCGGGTTGTGATAAGGTAAACTGCAAAGATTTTTTTCTGCACTTCACTTGGTTGAACTACAATACTGCAGGGTTTGGTGGATAATCCAAGTGAGTAGATATATAGACAATTTAAGACCTAACCAGGAACGGTTGCGAAAAATGCAACACTAGGTCCTCTGGCAGAAATTGAACCCACGGCCCTGGGATTCCGGTGCAGCGCTCTAACCAACTGAGCTACAGAGACCAGTTGCTGAGATGTAACCGTAAGTTCTGTATATATAAGTTATCGGGTAAGCTCTGTATATATATATATAGGTTACCTTATCACAACCCGCACTCCCGATAACCTATATATACACAACTTACGATTACAGCTCAGCAACTGGCCTCTGTAGCTCAGTTGGTTAGAGTGCTGCACCGGAATCGCAGGGCCGTCGGTTCAATTCCGGCCAGAGGACCTAGTGTTGCATTTTTCGCAACCGTTCCTGGTTAGATCTTAAATTGTGTATATATCTACTCATTTGGATTATCCACCAAACCCAGTATAACAACTTAATAACTTTACTCAGTACTTATGGTGCAGCCGAAGCAGGCTTAAATCTTGCTTCCACAGTTCAACTGCTTGTAGCTTTGACCAAATAGAAACTTTACTGTATGCAGAGCGTAAGGATGTAGTACAGTTAACATAAGTAGTCAAGCAAAGTAGCTAGTGGCATGAGGGGCATGCAATCTCTATTCTTCTGAGATAAAACTATCAGCCAGCGAGGTTATACAATCAACAATATTGCAAATTTCCTGTCAACCATGACTGGTAAAGCAAATTAAGCATATAATGAGTCTTTCTTCAAATTTTCAAATCAACCTAAAAAATTCCTGTGGCTGTTGAAGAATTTTCTGCGAACGCTGCTTGCGTGCTCGCCTATTTTTTTCACCCCTGGCCCACAGAAAAACCAAACAAATAATTTACTTTGACAATGAAAGATATTGGAAATTGACAGTTTTAAAACCAGACTGCTTGTATCTACTACTCTACATATGTTTCTTGTCAACACATTCAGCCGCACACTCTATTGTCATTGGTATTTTTAGGGAAAATTGTTGGGAATAGGTTAAAAAATGTCTTACTCTAGACAGGTTAGGATTATAAAATATATAAAAGGCACATTGTAGTTAATTAAGAGGTTAAAACACAATGGTGAATACACACAGTATCTCTTGTTAACCATTAAGTCACAATTATCACTCCAGGACATGGCATCTCTGTACACGGTACTAGCCTTAAAATTGCAGTAGGGGTCAAACCGTGAAAATTGCGATGCGTTTATCCGTTTTCAACCGTTTCAGCTCTCCGCGAAAACGCTTAGCTACATCCGTTTTAACGTTTTGTTAATAGCGTTAAATTTTTACAGCATACCGTTTTCACGTTTTGACAAAACGGGAAAACAATTATATAAGACCGTTCAGCATCCGTTTACTATCCCTGCTTTTTTCGAGCGATGCGAAATCCGAACAAATGTTGCCAAGATGCAGTTTTCTAGCTTGCTTATTTATCTGCTTTAAGTTTGGCGAGGGGTACCCAAAGCGTTGAACGTTCTTAGCTGTTTTCTTATATGGGATAAAGAACGAACTGACACACAAAGATCGATGCATACGATAAGCGTTTATTGAACAACTAGTCTAGAATAACATATGATCACTCGCTAAAACAATCCCAGCATTCGGTCATTTTACACTACAACATAAGAAATAATCGATGAAATGAAACTGCTGAAATACTCCATGTTAGCGTTGTGGCACTATCCCGCATCGACATATTCTCTCGAAAGGAAAAAAAACGCTAAAGGAAAAAAAACAATGGTATAAGAATGGTATACTAAACTTATCATTTACTGTTGGGTTTAAAGGATCAAACTGTCTGAGAAACTCTAGAATACATAAGCAGGAAACAAAATTCTAAAATGCAGAAATATCCTGATAATTTTATAGTAAGGCAAACCCGAAAACAAAAATAATATCCTTTCGGATTTATCAAAGAGTGGATAATATGGGAAAGTCATAAATTTTGGCTGTAACTATTTATAACCTGTCAATGCACATCAGAAACAATTCAATATCTGAAAGCGAAAAACTTTGTGTCATATAGACACTGTAAACTTAAAACTGACCTGAATTTAAGCGACTTAATTAGGGTTTGTGAAAAATTCAACAGTCCGCCTTAAGTCATATATATTTATATATAAAAAAGCGTGTAAACTATATCCTCACCATTGTTCCGGTAGAACACAAACTGCAGGAGCACAAAAATGTGGTTCACACAAAATTGTAGTACGAGCATTTCTCTCATCATTCTCTTTCTGTTGAAAGAAAAGCAATATCTCATTAGCAAGGAAAATCATCTGGAATTAGCAATATCATCTCCTATGTAGCAGAGCAAATTCATCTAGCGTTGGGAAAGAAAATATTGTATCAAGTCTACGAGCACTAAATAGAAAACGAATGACAAAATTTACTTTTTTGCACCCAGAACCAAGTCACTATTTTACATATTGCATGAGTATCAATTTCTGAAAAATATATGAAGTAAGAAATTTCATTTAATGACGTGTAAGGCCAAAAACAATTGAAGAATGAAATCAACGAAACGAAATTTTAGCTTTATTTTCTTTAATTTAATTCTATCTCTAAAATATACGTCATCAAAACTCATTCAGAATTATTTTTGAAAATGGCCCACTGACTATTGTAGTCTCAAAAAACGTACACCTCGTGTAAGCGTAATCCGCGCAACGGATCCGAATTCTTAGAAGATCTTACTTCATCACTTTGCCTGACTCTTCCAGAAGACACGGTTGTACAAACAACCAACAACAACACAACTGCACAAGCAAACTTCATTCTTGTTGAAACTAAAAAAACAATCAAATATATTATTGAGCAATCCGTTAAGTTGCGGTTTATATCGAAAGCGTACAGTTTTGATCGACTGAAGAACGTACAACTCCTGAGGTATTTAAATTTCCTCCTGCAATCGTACACAGGTTGAAAATCGGATTACCAATATGTAGAAGATTTAAATGGTTTATAATCACCAAGTTTAGAATTAAAATCTTAAAGACTATAAAGTTTAGCATTAACGTATATCTTGCAGATTAACACGTTAGCAAATTGAAGTAATTGAAATAATTTTCCTTTTATAAAAAAGATGTTCAACTTTCTTTCGTGTTTCGAAACTTTAGGAATGTGTATTTATTTGAAGAAGTGATTCGAAAATCTTATGTATGTACAATCGTCGTCTTATTACGTTCAGAATTTCACAAGAGTATCATTTAACAGAAGTAACTTAAATAAGTAAATAAATAATGAATTTTCTATATACCTCAATATGTAATAAGAATACGGTTTAGACTCCAACACGTTCCCAATAATGTTCAGTTTGGCAATGTAGTTATAAGGCGTTTTCGGCCTAAATATATATCCGAGGAAATTACAACAATATGACGATATAAGAATAGTTACTACCATTTCCGACAAAGGGTAAGTGGGTCCATTGAACAATTCAACACTCGGAAAGGGTGCATACACTTCTAATATCTTACATAAATAACTTTTTCCTACATAACTAATTTTTACCCCGCATAATCAATTTTTCCCACATAATTAATTGATCCACATAACTAATTTTGCTAATGAATGCCTACACCACGACTTTCCTAAAATCCTCGGTACTATTCTTGGAAGAATATTAGCTTTGATGCTTACATAATATTCAAAGGAAAAATGTATATTACTAGGAGTTACTATCGCAAGGAAAGTGCTGCCTTGACGCCCAAACTGCATGCAAAACTCCTCGACCAATTAGTAATATTGAACGTATTTATATTGCTAATGGCACACTGTATGTATACATTTATTTTCTTGTCCAAACGATGAGATTACAACAGTGCAATTACAACACTGTGATTATTGTAAATAATAATAATATATAAGATGTATACATGTGGTTTTCAAAGCGACTTATCAGAGTGTTCAGACTATTGTCAATGGAATTCTTGGTACCAACATTATTGTTCCTGTTATTAGAAATCATTCTTTACTTCAAAGCTGTCAATTGCATCTTGCAATTGCAAATAAATTTGGAAGAGTAGAGACAATGCCTTTTAATATCTTTGTGGTACAATTATAATAGTGTGCATGTTGTCTGTGTTCATAAGATATTGATACTGCACTTGCCATGTGCTAAACAAACATGTCACAAACAGTCTTTGTTCCCAATCTGCAGATATCTCATTTCATATTTATTTAGCATTTAGCTTCCATCAGTGTTCATCTGTACTGTCCAGTGAATTGTCAAAATACATGATTATACAGCAAACCAACATACACAGTAATGTTTTTGGGGCCATTTTGGCCCCTGGGGGCCGTTTCGGCTCTTTAAAAGGGGGGCCGATTTGGCCCTGACAGGGGCCAAAAGACAACTCTGGGGCCGTTTTAGCCCCAAGGGGCCGTTTGGCCTCTTCTAAACAGGGGCCGTTTTGGCCCTGGTAGGGGCCAAAACACAACTCTGGGGCCGTTTTAGCTCCAGGGAACCGTTTGGGCTCTTTTAAACAGGGGCCGTTTTGACACCCTGACAGGGGCCAAAACGCAACTCTGGGGCCGTTTTAGCCATAGGGGGCCGCTTTGGGCCAATTTGAAAGGGGGTCGTTTTGGCTCACATTATGGGCTGTTTAGCCCCTTTTAACTTTTAGAGCTGTTTTTGCCACGAAATTATTTTATATTTGCCAGGAGTAATTTTTTTATTTTTAAACATGGAGGCCATTTTTGGCCAAATTGCCAAAACAGGAGAGCAGTTTGTTTACAAATCCCTTGCTACAAATGCTATTTTGGCCCCATTTGCAAGAATAGCGGCCATGAACAACCACATACAGTACATGTACTTGTAAGTCTAGCCTAGAATAAAATTCTTATTTTTTAGATTATTTTTCTTATTTTAAGAAATTAATTCTTGTCAAGAAAATTATAAGAAAAAAGTTTTTGTTTTAAGAAAACATTTCTTAAAATAAGAAAATTAATCTAAGCAAAATAATCCGGAGGACGTTTTTTTTATTTCAAGAATGATATTCTTGCGTCATAAAATAATATTCTGGCGTTGGATATTTCTTAGTTTGAAGAATACTTGTAATGTTATTGACACGCCGGACAGCTCGTCAAGTAATTCGATCGATTACGTCAATTCGATAGATCGCAAACGTTGAATTTTTAATATGTTTTGCGTCGTATCAAAACACATGTATTTTTAAAATTCCTCCCGGTATATTTTCAATGGTCAAGAGAGTTTTTTCACCCGTAGCCATATTAAACAAATTAAAAGTAAAAATCTATCTGATTTTCGACATATATGATTGAGTTGAAAGGACTTTGTTTTAGTTGAGTTCAAATACAATGGCGAAAAACTCATGGAACTCTGTAGTCCTATAAATAAAGATTAATGAATTATTTTGGGAAAATAATGAAGAGAATTATTTTGAAGATGGGATGAAAAGTTTTTCAGGAAGACAGAGATTATGGTTGCTGATTATTGTTGCTTATATGCTGGATTGTTCAGATATTTGAGATCAGTGCCTTCAGCGGTATGCAGACGAGTGCCATATATGGGCACCCAGGATGCTTAGCGAGCGTGCTCTCACAGCGCATCCTTTCAAAAATCTTATTGAATTAAAACTTTATACATCCAAATCTTCTGCAAATTTTAAGAAAATAGGAAGAAATATTCCAATATTTGAAGATTGAAACAATAATCTGAAAAGTAAGTGTTAAACTATGTAAATATTCTTAGATTTTGCGTGTAAATATAGGGTATATAATCGATTGTTTTCACGTTTAATTTTAGCCGACGCTCGTCGCATTATTATCGGGAGTGCGGGTTGTGATAAGGTAAACTGCAAAGATTTTTTTCTGCACTTCACTTGGTTGAACTACAATACTGCAGGGTTTGGTGGATAATCCAAGTGAGTAGATATATAGACAATTTAAGACCTAACCACGAACGGTTGCGAAAAATGCAACACTAGGTCCTCTGGCAGAAATTGAACCCACGGCCCTGCGATTCCGGTGCAGCGCTCTAACCAACTGAGCTACAGAGACCAGTTGCTGAGATGTAACCGTAAGTTCTGTATATATAAGTTATCGGGTAAGCTCTGTATATATATATGTAGGTTACCTTATCACAACCCGCACTCCCGATAACCTATATATACAGAACTTACGGTTACAGCTCAGCAACTGGCCTCTGTAGCTCAGTTGGTTAGAGTGCTGCACCGGAATCGCGGGGCCGTGCGATCAATTCCTGTCAAAGGACCTAGTGTTGCATTTTTCGCAACCGTTCCTGGTTAGATCTTAAATTGTGTATATATCTACTCATTTGGATTATCCACCAAACCCAGTATAACAACTTAATAACTTTACTCAGTACTTATGGTGCAGCCGAAGTAGGCTTAAATCTTGCTTCCACAGTTCAACTGCTTGTCGCTTTGACCAAATAGAAACTTTACTGTATGCAGAGCGTAAGGATGTAGCACAGTTACATAAGTAGTCAAGCAAAGCAGCTAGTGGCATGAGGGGCATGCAATCTCTATTCTTGTGAGATAAAACTATCAGCCAGCGAGGTTATACAATCAACAATATTGCAAATTTCCTGTCAACCATGACTGGTAAAGCAAATTAAGCATGTAATGAGTCTTTCTTCAAATTTTCAAATCAACCTAAAAAATTCCTGTGGCTGTTGAAGAATTTTCTGCGAACGCTGCTTGCGTGCTCGCCTATTTTTTTCACCCCTGGCCCACAGAAAAACCAAACAAATAATTTACTTTGACAATGAAAGATATTGGAAATTGACAGTTTTAAAACCAGACTTCTTGTATCTACTACTCTACATATGTTTCTTGTCAACACATTCAGCCGCACACTGTATTGTCATTGGTATTTTAGGGAAAATTGTTGGGAATAGGTTAAAAAATGTCTTACTCTAGACAGGTTAGGATTATAAAATATATAAAAGGCACATTGTAGTTAATTAAGAGGTTAAAACACAATGGTGAATACACACAGTATCTCTTGTTAACCATTAAGTCACAATTTACTCTTCCTCAAGTGCAATTTTACCCGGATTAATAATGTTAGTCAATATCAAGGGAAAAGTTACCCATTTTAAGTTATATATTTCAAAGACCTTTGAAACAAAAACCACAAACATATGATCTCTAGAGTATTGGACGTGGGTCGGGCAGCAGAGCTAACTTGCTTTATTTTATCGTTAAAAGTGTAAAAAAACTTGTCGTCAGCCGGCTAAAGACGTAAACAATGCCATGGTTTTCTGTCGCTCCACTCGCTCATTAAAATTCAGCACGCTGTTTTGTTCATTTTAGCCCGTAAAATACGTTATAATGTTCGTTATAATTATAATAATGTGTGTTTACATAAGATATTTCAGTTGTGCAGGCTCATACAGGGCACCCAGGATATGCACTATGTACTCTAGAGTATATAATATAATATTTACTTTTGCTGTGAGGTTATGTCTTTATGTGTTTTAGTTAATATCCCAAAAGAGCATTCCAAGTTATCAGCTCAGCCGTCGGAAAAGGCGCAGTCACTTTTGGTATCCTGCATAGATAATTTTTCCCTGAATAACTAATTTTTCCCACACAACTAATGCTATCTGAATAACTAATTTTTCCCATATAATTAATTCTTTCTGCAGTTTTTACAAGTTTTCTGCAAGTTTTTACTCTGATGTTCTGATCAACTGTGATACTAGCATTGTTGCTTTTTCCTTCATCTTGTCTACTTAAAAAAATCCCTAGAAAAAAGATTCAGAAATTTTATGGGGCTGTTTATATCACTTGAAATAGCTAAGTTGGGGCGGGATGTGTTCACCGCTCTCAAGGTGAGTTTTTGTTCTACCGATATGTTCATTGCTTGTTCTACACTGCGTAATGCGGGGCAAAACGAGACAGCGGGGCTAAATGAGACAAGTGTGCACTGACATGTGCCCCCAGCGTTTCACTGCTCTTTCTTCAATATAAACATTGCGGGCTCATAAACCTATCTCCTTCGAAGTTTTTCAACGTGCTCAAAGGCTGGAAGCTATTTACAAGCGAAAATAATCTTTCATTTTGTGGATGATACTAAAGTTGAAGTAGCGAAATTGAGGTAATTTATTACTCATAGTCTTTTCTTCTGTTTAAAACATCGCAGCTATGAAATACACCCTATTTGTTCGGCATGCTTTAGCACATGTCTTTCATCGTATGGGTGTATTTTGTCTTAATTTGTAGTAATTTGGGCCTTTGAATTCACTCAAGAGCTGTGGGCCAGTGTGGGGTTCAATGAGACAGGCAAAGCATATAATTGACATGGATTAAGTTTTTTATGGTTTTTCTATAAATGATATTAGGACCATGGTATATGCATGATTATCGTCAAAAAACAACATCAAAAACAATGTTAATTCTGACACTAAACTGACTGGTTGCGACTTTGCTGCTAGATCCCTCTAGCGCCACCCTAGGTTGTCACTTCAAAAACCGGAATCTGTGTCCATAAAATGTGTTTTTGGTTTGAATAAAACATCTGTAAATTTATACTTTCATTATTTGAAAATTGTATTAAATAAACATAACTTTAAAGTACATCAAATATTCAACTGTGACGAAACTTGTTTTACATGCGTCCACAAGCAAGTGAAAGTTGAAGCACCGAAAGGAAAACGGCGTGTCTCATCAGTAACAACTGGTACATGTGATATATGTTCATGATTGCTAATGTACTTTCACAATTAGTTTGACGAAATTGAAATCTGAAATTGAAGTCTGAAGAAATTACAATAATATAAAGATATAAGAATAGGTACTAACATTTCCGACAAAGGGTAATTAAGTGAGTCTATTGAGCAATTCAACACTCGGAAAGGGTGTACTGTGATACACTTCTAATATCTTACATAAATAACTTTATCCTGCATAACTAATTTTTCCCACATAATTAATTGCTCTGCATAGCTAATTTTGCTGATAAATGCCTACATCCACGACTTTCCTAAAATCCTCGATAGTATTCTTGGAAAAATATTAGCTTTAATGCTTCAATAATATTCAAAGGAAAAAAAGCAAAATGTATAGTATAAATCTGCTCTAGCGAGCCAGCAACGCATTAGCCTAAGCATCAGATCTATTTCAAATTTCCTTAACGCATTGCATCCTTATTAGTATTACGACCACAATGCAGTGGGCGATAAAACAAAGAATATTCATACTCCTGCAGTGATTAATCCGCTCTTCTATTTTTAGCATATGGAAAGTGCATCGAAGGTTAAAGCAAATTTACAACGTGGATTTTTATTCAACATCATGTCATTGAGTGTTTTATATAAAATTAAAGTTAATTTCATGTGACGGTAAAACGTTTTCTGTGCCTTCACAGAAAATATCTAAACTTTCAGCGATATACGAAACGCATAGAATTTGAGACGCATTTTTCTGAACAGTTTTCACACATCATACAAAAACGTGCCGATGGAAAATGAACGTCTGTTCTGGACCACTTCCTAGCTTTACACAACTCGAGAATAGCTGTACCACAATATTTTTCAACATTAATTACCAAACAATTTTACGAAAGTCATTGTGAGATTATTGATACCGCATGCCGGGTATAAACCTGTCTGTGAGTTCGTATTTCCATAATAAAGAAACGGTAGAAAATATTTGCAACTGTTAACATGATAATGTTCGCTAATTTTTCCAGGCTATAATCATGTACTGCCTGCTTTCCAGGCTTCAAATTGCAGAATATTTAAGATTAGTTCATCAACCATTCACTTTTTCGTGTCCTCCCAATCTCCTGAGTGTTCCATAAATCGGTGGAACAAGTTAAAAAGTTCCTTCACATCACGAAGTTAGAGTGCTGTTGCATCTTAGAGTGCAGTTAGAGTGCTGTTGCAATTCATACCGTTGCATATTATGTTTAATCGTTGGAAACAATGTCTCTTTAGGGGCACATTTGCATGGAGGCGAGCGATACATAATAAGCTCGTTTACTAAGGTGAGGTTAGTGTGTGTTTACATGAGATATTTTAGGTGTGCAGTCTCATACAGTGTACCAGGGATATTCACTATGTACACTAGAGTATATAATATCATTTTTACCTCTACTAGATGGTTATCTTTTTACCTGGGTGTTATGTGTTTTAGTTGATATTTTAATTAGTGCCAACGTCCCTGGTTCTTCATATCCCAAAAGAGCATTCCAAGTTATCAGCTCAGTGGGCGGAAAAGGCGCAGTCACTTTTGGTATCCTGTTTAGATAATTATTTCCTGAATAACTAATTTATCCCTAATAACTGATGCTATCTGAATGAACAATTTTTCCCACATTATTAATTTTTTTTGCAGAACTAATTTTTCCTGCGTAACCAAGTTTTTACTCTGATGTTCTGATCAACTGTGAAACTAGAATTATTGCTTTTTCCTTCATCTTGTCTGCTTAAAAAAATCCCTAGAAAAAAGATTCAGAAACCATATGGGACTTTTTATATCACTTGAAATAGCCAAGAGTTTTGCCGGGATCTGTTAACAGCTTTCAAGGTGAGTTTTTGTTTTTTGCTTGTTCTACACTGCGTAATGCGGGGCAAAACGAGAAACCGGGGCTAAATGAGACAAGTGTCCCCAATGTTTCACTGCTCTTTCTTCAATATAAACATTGGGAGCTCATAAATATATCTTCTTCGAAGTTTTTCAACGTAGTCAAAGGCTGGAAGCTATTAACAAGCGAAACTAATCTTTAATTTTATTAATGATACTAAAGATGAGGTAGCGATATTGAGGTAAGTTATTACTCAGCTTTTTTCAATAGTCTTTTCTTCTGTTTAAAACATCGCAGCTAATAAATAAACCCTATTTGTTCAGTATGCACATGTCTTTTCATCGTATGGGTGTATTTTGTCTTAATTTTTAGAAATTTGGGCTTTTCAATTCACTCAAGAGCCGTGGACCAGTGTGGGGTTAAATGAGACAGGCAAATCCCTTATAAGATTTATATTGTACATTTCTGTAAGTTTCTATGGATTGTCGCTATCTGTTGTAATGTTTTCATCTATATTATAAAGTATTTAGGTGTATTATGATCATTATTTCTTTTTAGATTTATAATGCAGCATGTACATATATATTATAGTCCACAAATTGCTGTTTCAATGCAGTGAATGTCTCTACTACCATCTTCCAACCCTAGATATATGTACACCATTGTTCAAAAATTTTCTATTGAATTTGGATTTTGTATGTATTTATTATGTCAATCCATAAAATAGTCTGTGTACACAGTAGTTTGATTTTGTCAGTCATTTCTGTCTAGCTATCAGTTAACGACATGCCAAACAAACATTTTATTCTCTTTAGAATCGTTAGAAACTACAAACGCAAGACTGAACGTGCAAACTGGTCTGAGCAGCAAATGAAACTTGCCATTTTGACAGTCGAAAATAAAGAGATGTCAACACATCAAGCTGCTGTTGTCTATGGAGTGCCAAAGGTTTCCCTGAACCGTAGAGTGAATAGTAAGCTAAAATGTTTCTCAACAGACGAGAGATATGAAAACTGTTTTGGGGCGTTATCGTGCTATTCTTTCACATGACCAAACGAAAGAGCTTGAAAAGCATATAATTGACATGGATCAAGTTTTTGTCGTCTTTCTATAAATGATATTAGGACCATGGTATAGACCATGCATAGGCATGATTATCGTCAAAAGAACAACATTAATAACAATTTTAATTCTGACACTAAAACGGCTAGTCGCGACTTTGTTGCTAGATTTCTCAAGCGCCCCCAAGGTTGTCACTTCAAAAACCGGAATCTGTGTCCATAAATCGTGTTTTTGGTTTGAATAAAACATCTCTATATTTATACTTTGAAAATCTGAAACCTGTATTAAACCTGTATTAAACATAACTAAAACATGAAATTTAAAGTACATGAAATATTCAACTGTGATGAAACTGGTTTGACATGCGTCCACAAAGGAAAAATGTGCTGGAGGAGGGCATAAAAATCGTAAGCTATTATGTAAGCTATTTTGCCCCCAGTGAAGGTCCTTTTTAAAGTATAAGCCAAAAATGAAAAAAATGTATTCTCACAACAAAACCTCAGCTATATATCAAAAATTCTGAAAAAAAAGGAAATGGAAACGCAGGAAATCAGAGACTCAAGAATACAAATTTTTACCCCCTGGACCCCCCCCTCGCTTTCTCACAAATAATACACCACCTACTTGTTACGTCCCCTTTTGATGATGCCCCCCCACTGATGATTTCTTAAAAAAGGCCCTGGTGTGACTCATCAGTAACAAGTAGCACATGTGATATATACGTTCATGATTGCTACTGTACTTTTACAATTAGTTTTATTGTACCATTAGCAGAATTTTCAGCTTTGAATAATTTTTCTGTATATAATATATCCGTCTCATTTTGCTACCTGTCGTTTTTCTTGCCGATGAATGTAACAATATTACCTCAAGAAAAGGTATTTTGCACTGAACTGAATTGTTTTTCTTAATTCTACATAACATATCAAAGTTTAAGAAAAGCAATGCTTCCTTGTTTCTATATGACAGTCACACTCTTTATACGTCTCGTTTTGCCCGGGAGGTATATTGTACATGTAATCTATAGTGAAAGTCAAATTTTCTCTACCTGCAAAAATATGGTCTTATTGGCAGCACTGCCTCAATTCTGTGCGTGATGAGAAGGATGAATTCGTAAGACTGTTGCGATCTAATCAAAATTGTAGCATCGTATGAAAAGTATAATTTTCAAAATTTCTATCTTGTACCCGATCTTTCGTTTACATCAGGACTCAAAAACAATTCCATCACAACATATGAGATTCATTCTAAAATTGTTGATAATGATATAAGACCATAGGTACTTACGTTTCCGACAAACGGTAAGCCAATCCATCGAACACTACACCACACTTGAACACTCGGAAAAGTTGCATACGCTTCTAATATCTTACATAGACATATTTCCCTGCATAACTAATTGCGATAATAATCCTTAATGAGCAAAATTTGAAAATTTAATATTTTAAAGGCAAAAGTTTTTGAAAACCGTGAAGGTGGGAAACCGGTAACTAATACGTCACAATAGGAACGCATTGCCTACTCGGATAAGTGAAAAGTATATAAATGTAAAGGGAGAATCGCGATCAAGCCCGTTAAAAAATGTCGTAAACGAGTTCAGGTACAGAAAATAATAGCTACCAAAGCGATGACTCTGATTGGAACTATATTCCCGGGCAGTATCAAACCGAGAAACCGAGTGAAATCGGTGAAAACACCAATCAGCGATTACGGACAAGACGTCTTCCGTATATAAATAATGAACTAGTCGCTGACGAAGAATGGCTCGCAAAATATCGCGAAAAAGAGCAACAAATTGTACGAAGAACGTCTCAAGGAACTACATGCAGCGAAGAGTTGATGGTATAGAATGTAAAATGGTAAATATTTCACTTTGATTTTGTTGCGTAACATGGGTTTCGCGACTCGTGTATTATTTGTCTCTACATGTACAACATTCAAATTACAAAATTAATATAATATTTCAGGTATAAATGTGGCAATTGTCGCATTGAGACTCATATATATGCTAAAGAGTGCCAATGTTGTATGGAAAATGAGGAGTACATCGATTATTTAAACAGTGACATTGTCTCGCCAAGTTGAAGTCCTTCCATCATGTATTGTCAAGCATCCTTGGTTTAAAATAGCTTATGTCTCGATACCTGAGCCCTCCGTTTAGCAGCAACGAAATTACGGGCAAGAAAGAAGCCAGATACAAGCACGCAAGATAGGTAAATAATGTTTTATTTGATATCAACACGTTGTCATTGATATATCGGCTGTGTATATATATACAATTATGATTATATATATTTATACATGTCAATACACAAATATACGTTTTATAAGAAAAGACTTATATATTGATTTGTAGATTCTTACGGAGCACAGTAAATAGAAGCTTTGTGTCGATGGTTTAAGGGCGTCTATAGCTAATACCCCTCTCGTATGAGAAAATAAGGAGGCCTGGTCTTGATGAAGACTTTGTAGGATTTATAGAGGAGGACAGCTCTTATGTTGATACCATAGACTATTGTTATAATATACCTATTTATATGTATATAACTTTTTTAATTTTTATCTTTTATCTGGTTACATAGATATATAGCATTTGAAATTAAAATTTGTAGCTGAGATTTTCCCTGCAGTGCGTGCGTGTGGGTATATTTGTACAATGTGTTACATGGCGTGTAGGATTACTTCTGATTTGCATTTCGTTTCACTGCATATCGAGTCATTTTAGCAAGCATATAGTCTATAATCTGTCAAGAAATCTGAAACATTAGACGGGTTTTCCCTGTAGAGCGTACAAAGTATATCAAAAAGACAAAATACAATAAAATATTGTATGTACGTTTTAATTATTTAATTTATAATCATTGACATTGTATCGTATTTTTCTTTTATTGTCATAAACTTGTTTCATGTTTTTCTTCTTTTATTAAACACAAGTATAACCAACACAACCACTAGTTTCAGTTGAAATATCATTATTATAAATAATCAACAAACACAAGGAGAGTTTTATAATTTACTGCTGCGTCAAATTACATGAAGTACTGCTATATTGTCTGTTTAAAATATTACAGTACACGTTGTACATCCTTTGACGACGCAACCAAATGGTTTTGATACGCTATTTCACTCATCCTCACGATTTTGTGCTATTGACTCTATCGGCTGTGACTCATTTATATTCATTGCGTGACTATGACCAACACCAGCAGATTGCATCGAAATAGCAGTTCTTTTACAACCTATGGAAATAATATATTTGTGACTAAAACTGGTCATATATTAAAACGATTGACAAACGAAATTTACCCTTAAAGAAAAACAAAATAGAATAAGAAATATGAAAGTATTGTACCTACCATTCTTTTGGCTCTCGCAGACAGCGATTTGTATTCGGCAGTAGTCGTGTATTTTGGAATTGCATCGACGCAAATTTCGTCGGTAGCTACAGTAACCTCGGTTTTTTATAAGAGATCCAGAAAACATTTCAGTAGAATCCTCCACCGTATAGTGTTCAGAACGAAAGAGTTTGATCCCATTTTGCTTGTTTTAAGCGCACGAAATCGGAAATCCACTGTTTGCCGACTCATCTCCAGCAAATGGTATAAAATGAAGCGAAATGCCTTCCTTGGTATCTGTTACAAGATCAACCTTGGATCAACCTCATACTACACATCTATTCGGCTTTTTTTCAGTTTCGCTATTTTATTTGTACTATTGCCTTCTACATGATAGTGCACGTAATAGTGTTTTCTATATTGTTGATTTGGACGCGTTCCTATTTTGACGTCATACGCACAATTTCGTACCAGTCTCTTTTGCGCGGTTTTCAGATTTTTCACAGCACGAAATTCAATGTTTAAACGACAATAACTTTTGAACTATAATTCTGTTTTAGAACTTACTTACTTATTTAAACCATAGATTTCAAAAATGTAAAGTCTCATTTTGTGACATGGGCACTTTAAGTGGGAGCATTCCAGTCTTTAACAGGTTGGTGATTTGTGCCTTGTTTTCCCCAGTTCCGTTTATAACCTTAGGTAGCCTTAGTGTGTCCTTAATTCAGGTGTTATAGCTGTATATGAATCTGACTACGTCTATAACAATGTCTAAAGAATGTTACGTTCCGTGAGACCATTAACGCACTTGTAGATATAAATGCGCGACATTGTCCTTGTCCCCCCAGACAAATCAGCATGCTCAAAGATAGGTGAAACTAAGCTATTGTAGAAAAGCAGGCGAGCCTGGTGTGGCAACAGATGCTTAATTCTGCGTGAGAAACCAAGGTTCTTGTTTGTATTAGATGACATGTATTCTATACGGTCGGGCCAGGTAAAATTCGTAGACAGCATTATTCCTAAGTATTTAAAGCTAGATACGGTATTGATATCAGTATACAAAACAAATAACGAAAACGAGGAAATATCACCAATCTTCCTGTTGCTGCCTATTATCATTGATTTAGTCTTATCAAGGTTCAGGCTGAGCTTGTTTTCACGAAGCCATGCAGTAAGCAACGCTTAAGAGATCCTCATTTAGCTTTCTGCTTTTCTTCAAGCATGGTTTTTCCGAATAGCTAATTTTGCTGAAGAATCCCTGCATCCATAACTTCGACTCTTCTGAAACTTCCGATTATACTTTTGGAAAAATCCCTCACATAAAAGACCAATGATGAGCATCTAATTCAACAAAAATCGCACTTTTTTCGTATCCCTCTCACGGTTATATCCAATAGAAACTGAGAGGAAATTCCTTTCACATCATTATATTTATGATGTACACTTGTGACTGTCATTTTACTTTGTTTCTATTTTAGGATAAAGTATAAACTACGTCGCTTTCAACATGTAAAATAACAATAGTAAAGTATAAGATTGTGCAAAACTCGTTTGCGGATTCGTACATTACATTTGTCGCAATGCCAACCCCATGTTACATGTCATCGCCTGTTCCGTTCCGGCAATATGCCGATCCATATATAGTTCATATATTTTTATATATGTAAAATACGGTGTAATTATTTCCTAAATATTTGTAGCTATGGAATATAGACCCATTGCACTTCCTGACCCTAGCAAAATGCGCATACAATGAAGCATATACTAAGTTCATTATTCCCGTTACTGAGTATAGCGATTCTCTTCAAATTGTCTCCAGATGTCATTATAGCTTGGCAAGAATTGTTTGCCATAATAGTTGCATGTCACATATGGGGGGATTCCTTCAAAACAAACGCATAATCCTGAACTGTGACAATGAATCAGTTGTTAATATTATCAATTCCAAACGATCGCGAATTTCCCGGGTAATGGATCTCCTCCGTCACCTCACACTGTTGACTTTAAAGTATAATATATACATTCGGGCCAAACACATACCCGGAAAGTATAATGAGCTTGCTGATTCCCTTTCTCGTTTCCAGTTTCAAAGGTTTCGACTCCTAGCACCTCAAGCAGATGTCAACCCTCACAAAATTCCAGTCTTTCTGTCGGAAATCTAAAGACTGACATTGAACATTATATTGATTTGTCTGTGGCCTCCTCAACCAAACAGACTTACAGTGCTGGCGAGAAACGGTTCATTGCTTTCGTTAAGTTATACCGGCCCCATGAAGGAAAACATCTTCTACCAGCAAACGAAGAAACGCTTGTGCAATTTTCAGCCTATTTAGCCAAAACCATCAAACATACATCTATTAAAAACTATCTTGCAGCGGTTCGTCATTTTCATATAAGAAATGGTTTTCCATTAGATTGTCAAAAGATGCTACGTCTCCAACTGGTTCTTCGAGGTATAAAACGTTCCCAAGGAGATAAAATAAGAGTGCGCCTCCCAATAACAATCCATCATTTAAAACTTTTTCATATGATGCTAGTAATACCTGTCACAACAAGTTTCAACTCAATTATGTTTTGGGCTGCCATAACATTGGCATTTTTTGGTTTTCTGCGGCTTGGAGAGTTAACTTGTAACTCAAAATTCAATTCTGATTCCCACCTCATGCCAGAAGATGTTGTTTTTTCCAACGACCTACAACCAACTACTGCCATGTTCATACGGATAAAAGAATCCAAAACTGACCCCTTCAGAGTAGGACATCTAATAAGTATTGGAGGAACAAACACACCCCTTTGTCCAGTGTTGGCCATGAAACAATATTTAGCCATAAGGCAGCCAAAATCAGGGCCTCTGTTTGTAAATGTTGCGGGTAAACCACTCACAAAACAGGCTCTAACACTCGAAACAAGGAAATTGCTCAGTCAAGCCGGGTTCAACGCCTCAAACTTTGCGGGTCATAGCTACAGAATTGGTGCTGCAACTACAGCAGCCACAGCAAAATTACCTTCCTGGCTCATTAAAACTTTGGGTCGCTGGTCTTCGGATTGTTATGAACGATATATACAAACTCCTTCATCAACACTATTGAATGTTGCAGCCACACTGGCCAAGATTTGAAATTCTATCTCAATAAAATTTCTGGTCCAACTTTCAGGGGGAGGGTGTTTCGTCTATGGGGAATGCGCATGCTGCACATTTGTGGGGATGGAGTGCTCCCAAAGGTCACCCTCAACCCCATAGACTCACAAATCGATGTACTATACAGTTAAAATATTAGATTAAAGTAGATCATGTCCAACATGGGGACCAATACCCCCTGAGGACATTAATTGCACCAGTCCAACATGGGGACCAATACCCCCTGAGGACGTCACCAGTCCAACATGGGGACCAATACCCCCTGAGGACGTCACCAGTCCAACATGGGGACCAATACGCCCTGAGGACGTCACCAGTCCAACATGGGGACCAATACCCCCTGAGGACGTCACCAGTCCAATATGGGGACCAATACCCCCTGAGGACGTCAATTGCACTAGAGTCCAACATGGGGACCAATACCCCCTGAGGACATTAATTAGTTTAAACAATGAGTCTGTGGGGTGACACTTTGGCCTCAGTTTAAAGTATAATCGGAGCATTTCTCCCCAACAACCCTTCTCCCACAACATTGTGTGTACTTTATTGTCTCTGAATTGTTTTAAATATTAACTAACCGAATTGGACCATTAAGCTCATTTTAAAGTCTACCACAGTCTGCATGAGGTGGCTCTATACCATCAATCAAACAGTATCTATATCTCGTTGTCCATAGTTTGCTATAGCCCATTGTATTAGCATAGATTTATATTCGTGGTTCAGCCATGTTGTAACATAATAAATCTATTCAGTTAATCAGTTTATATGAATGTATACATGTGTCTGACTTGTGATAAAGTGGGAGGTTGAACTTATTAGAGAGGTGGCTTATGAAATATGTCTTCATAAACACTGATTCTGCACTTGTTGGTACAGAAGAACATTCGATATTTATGTTAAAAGCAATGATGTCAACATATATTTTATGTCAACATATAAATAAATAAATTGTTACTTTCAACAATAGAATAATTCACATTCTACACAGTCAATATGGCCACTCCATGCTTTATTTTTATTTTATTTTTTTATATATTATTCGCCCAAAGGCTGGTGATATTACAATAGGATTCAAAGTCCCTACTAGCTAGGTAATAACACCATGATTAGTACTGATTAGTGCTTAAGGGTTAGTTTTAGTGAGGGAGGAAAACCAGAGTACCCGGAGAAAAACCCTCGAAGCACAGGAGAGAACCAACCAATCTCAACTTACATGAGTTAGTCAAGCACACTAAGGTTACTCAGCTGAGTACCACCATGTCCTTGACCTGTTGTATAACAGGCTTAACTCAGAGGTAAGAGGCAGCGCGCTACCCGCGTCTGCCACCTAGCTATTCTTCCTTATTGTTTTCTTATAACCGATCCATGCGTCATAAGCTTCTTTAACCAGTACATTTTCTGATATTATGTTAAAAAATAGAAATAATTTTAGAAAATTTGAAAGAGTTCAAAATTCAAAACATTGCTGTTCGAATATTTGTGTATATCCATGCTAAAATCTCGTACAAATCCTGAACTTTGTGTCAACCAATGAAATTCGAAATCTTATTCCGTTTCCCCAGAGTCGTGCCCACTACCTAACATGCGAACGGGCATACTCTGGTGATCCCTATCGGCGACACCGGGCAAACTTAGTTAAGAATAATAAAAGTAATAGTCAATGTGACCCAAACCGTCATGTTGATTGATATCGCATTCAATATTAAATGCATTTTATTGGCACAATAAAATAAAGTTAACAGGGAATTAAGATGCGCCCGTATTGTTCGTCATGACTGTTGTTCCCGAGCCGGCGCGAAGCTCCGTGCGAGGGTACTAATTCCGCTCGGATATTTACCTGATATACAGAAACCTATAACTATATATACAGAAATTACGGTTACAGCTCAGCAACTGGCCTCTGTAGCTCAGTTGGTTAGAGCGCTGCACCGGAATCGCAGGGCCGTGGGTTCAAATCCTGCCAGAGGACCTAGTGTTGCATTTTTCGCAACCGTTCCTGGTTAGGTCTTATAAATTGTGTATATATCTACTCACTTGGATTATCCACCAAACCCAGTATTCTAGTTCAACCAAGTGAAGTGCAGAAAAAAATCTTTGAAGTTTACCTTATCACAACCCGCACACCCGATAACCTATATATACAGAACTTACGGTTACAGCTCAGCAACTGGCCTCTGTAGCTCAGTTGGTTCGAGCGCTGCACCGGAATCGCAGGGCCGTGGGTTCAATTCCTGCCAGAGGACCTAGTGTTGCATTTTCGCAACCGTTCCTGGTTAGGTCTTAAATTGTGTATATATCTACTCACTTGGATTATCCACCAAACCCAGTATACCCTATATAGTCGGGCAATTGGTAATTTAATAGTTAAAAGTGAAAATCGTATCACTATTTTCCCAGTTTGTACAGTGAAAAGAAAAGAAATATACAGTATTACAGTGTTCGCTTGCGTGTTACCATGGCACAGATTAAAGATTAACAGATATGGAACTTTAGTCGGAACCTTTGATGTTCTTGTCCCCACTGTCACGCGCCACGCAAATTGCTCTGGTGCGTGGCTGGCAAGTGTCGCTCACGCTGTTTACATCGTTCTGATCCTTTGTTCTATCCATTGTTTTTTTGCAAACTAGAACAATAGTAACTAGGCATATGAGTTATTATATGTGATGATCCTCTCTTTTAGAAAAAGTTAAAATCAAGTCATAAATGTTGGACCTTCAGGTATTTTCTATTTTTCTTCTTTTGCCGGAAAACCATAGTTGGAAAAACGTTTCTACCTCTCATTTCGTCTGGTGGTTTACTAATTTGATTGTTCTCTGGTAAAATATTGAACATTGCTGCCGGAACTGGTATGCTCACATTTATATCAAAACCTATTAAAATTGTTAGAACAATAATAATATTGAATTAATAAGGCAATAATTGACAGAATTATTAAGACAATAATTGACAGAATGTCGCAAGGGTGGAAAGGCAATTTTCTATTAAAGTACCTGTTTGGGACGAATTCTGTTGTGTATTATTGTTGCTGGTTTTTCTTTTCTTATCTACATAAGCGTAGCGTAAAATCATAATATATATTGTTGTTTTCATGAATTTATATGTACTTAATAATGCTGTACGTACCCGGTTATTGATAGAATATGTTAGCAGATAAATATTTCGATAAAAATAATGTTTTGTGAAATATCTCACTAGTAATGTGCTCCGTCTTTTCTCTTTTTAAAAGCCTCTGTTTCATACCAACTCGCAAAGGAGGATTAAGTATTTCAGTTTCAAACACTTTTTGGAGGTTGTTGTAAACGTTACTTCCTCGAAATGGGCGCTACACAATCTTGTGTTTCGGTTATCTGGTATTTATTGCCCATCTTTTTTACCTAATTCGCGAAATATAAACATGGTTTAAACATTGTCTTATCGGGTTTTCGATTCTGAAAAAATTAACAACATTAAGGCTTCACCTTTGAAACATATTGACTTAACTTTTAGGGTCTTTTGGGAAGCGGAAAAAAGAACTATCCTTGTTTTTTGTTGTGTTGTTGTTGCACTTAAATGCTGAATACCAAGTTGTCCCACTTTTGCATATTTTCGTCGTCGAAATTGTTTCAACTTCCATGACTTGCGAATTACATTAATGCAATTATGCTTATAAAGACTTGCACTTTTTCGGTTTTAAACCTTCGCCGTTTGTATTTTTCCGAGTTTTTTTCAACAAACTATAAAATGATTTTGTTTACATACAAAAATCACTCGACAAGTCAAAGTTTGTACACGTCATCATATGCATATAAGAGATTGTTATATTAACACAAGTACAAGACTCAATTTTCCATTTTAACAGAAATGGTATACCTATTATTTAACACCTTTTTTGTACAGTAATGCAGTGATATATTACTGTCCCTTTATGTACATGTACACTAATATTTATTATAAAACTTGCAAAAACAGTGAATGATTGCTGCAATACAGTACAGGTTTATAATATGGGTACTTTTTAGTAATAAGCGCTGTGTGTATCTGCCTTTGATAGGGGTGCCTGGACAGACAGGTTGGATAGTGGATGTGCCGCTGGGTAGTTGATTTGATTAATACAAGATTCATGCCTTCTTTTCAGTTTAGCCAATCACTTCAAGTTATTATATAATACAGGTGTTCATCATATAACCAATAAACCACAAAAATATATAATATATATAATATACACATTAGCGTATGAAGCAACTTCAAGTTGAGGGGGCACTTTGTCTTAAGAGAACCTTTCCTATTATAGAAAAGAGCGATTTCTCAATCCATTGGTGTAACTACAGAAAAGGGCACTTTGAAGACAACTGGAGGGTGTGCCCCAGTTCCTATGCCACAGACTGTATATACAATTTGCCTTGTTTAAAATATCTAAAGCCAATTTCCTTGTTAAGAACCCATATTTTTAACATGAACACAAGCCGCAAACTTTGTGGCAGCATGGGAAATTAGTTTGGGTGGGTAGTGGTAGACAAACTCGGGTAAAATTTGAAAATCTGGAGTTTCTGAAATGTCATTTTCAATGTTTTGGAAAAGATTTGACATGCAGAAACCTGGAGGCTATTTTGTTCATTTAGCATTTTAGGCAGCAAAGAATTACACCTTTGTATTCTTGGTGGGTGATTTTAAGGGGGGTTTCCATCACCCCTGTGCATACTGTTACAATATTTGTCTCCAGGCTGTGCACCCCTAGCCTTTATTAAGAGCGAAGTTATAATCCAATAAATCCATGAGACTTTGTTGGATAATGTGTGAATGTTGTTAAATTTTCATCATTGTGGTAAGCTATACCAATATAATGTTCAGCAGCTGAGCAATTCAAACTAAAAATTCAAACTGATATGTAGAGGTTTTCACATTCTTTGGATTTTCTCAATGGAAAAATTCTTGATGTTTCCTAAAATGTCGACCCATAAATTAGATTGACAATGTCCAATTGGAGCAAGAATTCCAAGAACATTAAAAACCATACCCTTTATGACCTCATTGAATGATAATTTACCCAAGGAATTTGTAACTATACAGTATATAAGTTAAATTGAGATAGCCTCATCCACCGGCATCAATCTCTTGGGTCACCGGGGTAGGTTGGTCAAGCCAGCCAGTTGCAAACAGTTTTGCATCAGCATATTCACTGGATATTCCCATACTTTTCAAAAGAGATTCGAAGCTCGAAGAGTAATCGTCTTAAAGAGACTGAAAATGCAATTATTGCAATGTCAATCTTGTGTCGTTGTCATGAATTCGTTCATGATTAAATGAATTTATAAACACATTACGTATCAAAACAAGGCAACTGTTTAATCTACAGTCTTTTGAAACAACATAACATTTCACAAAATATCTTAATCTATTTTCCAGAATGAAAAAAAGTGCATACTTTTAAAATGGGAAGTTCGAAGGAAAGATACCCGTCAAGAATTCGCTGAGTTATCGCGCAGTTTCATTATCGAGGAGCGATGTAAATTTTGTATTTAATTCGTCGAACAATACAAGGGTTCAAGTGTGTATAAAAACACCGATTCCCTGATTAAAATGAAAATATTTAAAACACAAATAGAGTGAAACGCTCATTACAGCTTAGCCATTCAACTTTCTAACGGTGGGTTTATTTTCAAATTGGAACGATTGGTTCGCGAATAATAGTATTTTAAGTGAGTGTGATTTGAGAGTCTAAAATTTAGGATGCTATAATATAGATTGCAAAATTGCATAATTAATAAGCAGCATCTATTAAATTGCAGTTATTACTTGCACAAAACACACCAAGACGACTTGTTCGACAAAGAACTGAATAAAAGGCTTTAAAATTAGACGTAAATTAGTATAATTATAAGGTTTGGCATTCCTAAAATTATTGAGCATAAAAACTGTACTCCGTTCTCATTTTTTGAAACACTCTAATGGCGGCCATTATAAGACAATGGGTTGTTTGTCAAAATGTACGGGCAATCTACAATTTAAACTAATTTTGATAGCCCCAGCAACTTAACGCTCAATGGAGCATTTTGTTATTTAAGGACTTGACACTTTTTTCTTAATTAAGGTCAGAAAGGTTTACATATTTCATGGATTCATTCCGTTTATTTCCTATATTTAATACTAACTGATATTGACAGCTCAATTAAAGTGAAATTTTGTTCAGATTTGTGGTTTTCTGCAAATTCGCTTTAAGAGACCGAAAATGGTGTTCTGGGCCGGTTGCTCAAAAGCAGGGTTAAACTTTGAGTAGGGTTAAACGTAAGGTTAAATTTTAACCTTAGGTTTGTTTGCGTTGTTCAAAGCTACAATCAGTGACATTGAAAGGTGGGAGACGTAGATCAAAGCGGTATTTTTAAAAATACTTGCACAAGTTCACACCTAAGCCCTCCTCTTTCTCAATATTGGATTAAGTTTCCGAGAACACTGTAGGGAACAGGGGCGTAGCGAAGGCTTTGTGTTTGGGGGGGTCCAAGCCACAATTTTGCCGACAGAATGGGCGTGGCAAGGGCGTGGTCAATGATTTGTTCATAAATATCGTTTCATAATAAATCAAGGTAATTTTATTATATAATATAAGATCGATATAAGATCGTTCTGAACAACACAAAATGGACAGATGTAACTAAACAGTTTACAATTTAGGTCGCCCTGTTCCCCGACATTTTATCACCTTTCAATTTTATCGTCCTTTTCATTTCCCGACATTCTATCGTCTTTTAATTTCCATTTTCCCTGCATTTTATCATCCTTTTCATTTCCCGACATTTTATCGTCTTTTTCTTAAAATTTTCCCGACGTTTTTCAATTTTTCCGAAATAACATATTACTATTCTAAACCTTAAATTTGACAAGAATCCAATTTTGCCGACGGAGGTATCATTGGGGGGGTCCAGCACCCCCGCGCCCCCCTATCGCTACGCCCCTGGTAGGGAACACCAACATTGGGCTAATGTTTCCTTTTCAACCCTATCGGTCTACGTATTTTGCCGCTTGTTGTACATTTAATATACCGACCTGTTTACATGGCAGAACGTAACCGACAATCCATGCTTACGTACACAGAAATTTCAAACTTGCAACCAATCATCTTTTCCTATATCCGTATGTCGTCACTTCCAATATATTAAGCCACGCGAAGCAAATGTGTGTCCCAAAAATAGATTTTGTGTATTGGAAAACATTCAACTAACGTCATTGATAACGTCATGAAAGTGCAAAAACGGATTCCACGGCACGAAAATTTGAACATGGTTGAATATACAATAGCAACACTAATACGCAGCAACTACTCACCCATTATTTCCAAACAAACAGTATTTCGAGTTTACATTCACTGACCAGACGATTATATTGTAGTGAAATTTGTGGTAGCGATAAATAAAGAAGACATTCAATTAAGACGACAATATTTTTAATTCAAAGATTACTTTTATCTGTACTATGTATATCAATTGCCCATAAGTATAATATGTAGGTACGTAATGAAGTTTCTATTATATTTGCAGGTTTCATTTAATATTTTGCTTCAATATATTCCGATTCTTTCTGACTGCTCATTTTTGTTCACTAGTAAATTATAATGAAATTTGTCCGAACTTTTCTTAATTTTTCCCTACATTTTTCCCCGAATTTCCTTGGTTTTCCAATTTTTTTAATTTATGTTTTCCTTTTTCTTTTTCTAGGAGAGTGGGGGCGGCGGGGGGAGAGGAATTGTTTCCCCTTCCCCCAGTCTTGTACGCCTATGTAAATTTTATTCAATGCTTAATTTCTGCAAATGTCAATAAGTAACAGTAAGCACTCTAACAATAATACAACAGAAAATAATGTAGTTATAGAACGTACAGTTATACAAATTTACATGGACGTTTCGTGTTGATCATTCTCTTCAAGTTCACTAGCAACGTCATCATTGTCAGGGGAGTTCAACAAAACCCTATCCTCAGCATTATCACCAGTTACGTCATCATGGTCGGGTGAGTTCAACAAGACCCTATCTTCAACATCATCACCAGTTACGTCATCATTGTCAGGTAAATTCAACAAAACCCTAACTTCAGCATCATTATCAGCTACGTTATCATTGTCGAGTGAGTTCAACAAAATCCTATCTTCAGCGTCATCACCAGTTACGTCATCATGGTCGGGTGAGTTCAACAAAACTCTATCTTCAACATTATCACCAGTTACGTCATCATTGTCAGGTAAATTCAACAAAACCCTAACGTCAGCATCATCATCAGCTACGTCATCATGCTCGGGTGAGTTCAACAAAACACTATCTTCGGGATCATTATCAGTTACGTCATCATTGTCAAGTGAAATCAACAAAACCTTAGCTTCAGCATCGTCACCAGTTACGTCATCATGGTCGGGTGAGTTCAACCAAATCCTATCTTCAACATCATCACCGGTTACGTCATCATTGTCAGGTGAGTTCAACAAAACCCTAGCTTCAGCATCATCATCAGTTACGTCATCATTGTCAGGTGAATTCAACAAAACCCTAGCTTCAGCATCATCATCAGTTACGTCATCATTGTCAGGTGAGTTCAACAAAACCCTAGCTTCAGCATCATCATCAGTTACGTCATCATTGTCAGGTGAGTTCAACAAAAGCCCAGCTTCAACATCTTCACAAGTTACGTCTTCATTGTCAGGGGGAATCAAGCAAGCCCGAGCTTGAGCATGTCCAGAATCATGAACATTTTCATCAGGTGTCGTGTCATTATTCTCTTGTATTATCAAAACAGTTCGGGCTAGTTCTAGATCTCTACAAGTCAAATTTTCCACCCTGTATTTCACATTTAATTTTAACCTTTCATCCCACGCTTTCTTTCTTTCTTCGCTTGTTTTCAAGTTTACCATATTGAATACGTGGGGCAGGATTCCGAGACTTGCTGTTATCAAAACTTGCACTGGAGCAGTAATATTAAATGCGTTTAACACATTGACTAGGTTCAAAATGACATACGAGAATAATAAGGAACACAACATTTTTAAAACAAAATAGAATATGTTCGTATTGTACGGTAAAAATTCCTCTCTGATTTTATCATAAAGCTCTTTGGACACCACAGGTAATACTTTTTCATTTTTTGTGGGATGTCTATTTGGTATGCAGCCATTATTAATGATTTGTATTTCCCTACATGCTTCGTAAATGAACCGATTTAATACAAAGTATTTCTGTTCCATAGACTTCCAGTAACTGCAACAGTGGAATGTTAAGACAGAAAAAAATGCGAAATAGGGAATGAAGTAAGGAAGGTTAAGAATCAATCCTAACAGGAAAGACTGTGTCCCAAATACCACTACGAACAAAAAACAATGTGAAGAAAAGAAACCGCAAGCGTTGCTCAACACATCATGGATTCTTAGAAAGCAAGAGTCGCAATTATATCCCAAATTTATAAGCAGAAGTGGGAGGTACAGCACGACGAATATATTATACACACATCCATAGATCACGAGAAGAGGAAATACAATACAAACAACAAGCAAGAAAATTAAATATGCAAGTAAATAACATGCACATAGTGCTAAAATTCTAAGAATATTAATTCTGAACTGTACACGTTTACATGGAAAAATAATTACGTTGTACAAAACCTTTTTTATCTTTCTCCAAAATTTTATGTTAAATGGCAAAGTTATGAAAAAAACTTCAAAATTGTTCCTGCTCGGCCAATGTTTTAGTTTGGATATTTTCCGGTCGAGAATGGAAGGATTGGTAATCTTAGATCTGTACAGATGGGAAATTGAAAGCAACACTGCAAAGAGAAGGGCGAGAAGTGTGATAACATGCTGTAGTACACTTTTCCTATAATACAAGTGAACAGAATATAAAAAGAAGCACATTGCTATAGACCTACGGATAAAGGATACTACGCGACCGTTTTCTTCCCAAATAATTTTAAGAAGAATAGAAGATGGCGACATCGTGCTCTCTTCCAGCTTGTAATATTTGGGATATCTTATTTCGAACACAGTATGAGACAAAAGCACTAATTGCAACATCCAAAAATACAAAACAAAAAGAACAAACATCACAGCTGTAACAATCCACAAAAAGCCATTCCTGTGTAGAACTGAATTTCCTTCGAGGCAATCGTAATTAAATTTAGTCAGGTCGTGTTTTGTAATCTTACAACAAACAGTTCGGCGTACTTTCCACCATGTAATTTTCTTTAACGAGTAACAAACTTCGTAATTTGTCGCCATGTCCATGCTGGGAACGATATGGTTTAGAATTTTCCTAGCTACAAAATCATACTTATTCTGTTTCCTTTTAATACAATTGTTTTGACTTTCGTTCACATGTAATTTGAAGTTTCTCCTTCCAGCGTTCAAAGTCCATGTAAAGTAGTTATAAGGTTCTATGTCAAGTGTATATAGAATTTCTCGACCGATGGGATTCGCTAATGCAATATGAATATCCGAGAAGAGCTGTTTGTCGTAACTGGCACCAGAGAAGAGATGAAGATCCACTATATTGACGAGACTATTTTTAGCATGTTTAATGATCTGCGAGATTTCATTCTTTGTTACCTCAAGAACGCAATCTTTGGAAACAGGAATCGTCTTCAACGGCATAGTGGGCAATGTAGTGTCGCGACTGATATTTAATTCTTCATGTAATGTGTCGTTGCTGGAATGTGCAGACACAACGAATAATATTAAGCCATAGTAAAAGAGCAACGAGAACATATTGACTTAAATCATACTTTCTTCACAATGAAAGCAAATCAGTTTGAGTAACGTCAACGAATCTACTATCTTCGCGATGCAGTTGAGCTGCATGATATGAATGTATAAAAATATGCTTAGGTTTGCAAATATTTTGCTATTCAAATTAAGTACCTCCCACAACTGAGACATTCACTGACGCCACCATCCAGCTGTGCGTAAGAACAGATGAAATTTATTCACAGGTTTCAATGTTAATGTTCTGATATATACTTATCTGTCCAATTTGAGAAAATTGTTTAATGGATGTTAGCATTACAGAAATTTCGTGTATCGAGTAAGCAGAAGTGAAATTCTCCATGTCATGTTACCAGCATGGTGAAAGGCAATGAACGCTTTATCAATTTTGTTTGTCATTCTGCCGCCTACATTTTTGGTTTTGAATAAATATCACTATCATACTTCAAATGTAGTAACTTAATCATGTGATCAATTTAATATTATATTTTGCGACGATATCAAGCCACAGTAAAAAAATCAATGAAAACATATTGACGCGACGTTCACCACCTGCACGTAAGAAGAGATAAACTTTAATCACTGGTTTCAATGTAAATGTTCTAATATATACTTAAATATCCATTTAGTTAAATTGAGAAACAGTCTGGATGTAACCATTCGTATATCGAATAAACGGAAGTGAAATTCTCCAACGCGACCGTTTGCTTGCCAGCATGATGCAAGAGAATTAATGAGCGCTTGGGCAATTTTGTTTGTCATTCTGTAAGCATCTAATTGTAAATATATTTTCTTTTGCAACAGCCTACATTTTTGCGGGTTTTGAATAGATATCATTAAATACTATTTCTAAACTATAGTATCTATATCGCTATCACTCTGCCGAACATTATCGGGTACATATTCTGCTGTATTGAATTTGTAAACTATATATAGCGATTCACAGCAAGATCATACAATGCATACTATTTAATTATTCAAATCTTTAGAAATGTAGACTGTGAATGTTTACTGGCATGGCATGACCAGTTGCCATGGCTATTTTCTACTGAAAGTTAAGATTACAAAATCTTAGAGAGATTTATAGAAATCTGTAAAAAATGTTATATGCAACACATATTGCTGGCTCGCCGAAGCAAAACACCAGGGACGAGCATTATAGTATTAATATATTTTCAAACAAGACGGAAACCGCAATATCGGTGCAAATACATACTGCTCAAAGTCACTGATAAATACACTGCAGAGACGATCGCAAATACCTAGCTTTCAATCGATTCGACAATATTGTTATGGATTATTTGATTGATGATAACATTATATTCTCGAAATCAACACTCAGCCCAAGTGGTCGAGGCAGCCCAGATAATTCCGTCTATATGGGAAATACACAGCCCGTTTATCCAATATCAACACAAAGCGAGTGTCTCAGGTAGACACTCGGTTCCCATTTATACATAAGATGAAATTTAATAGGGAATTATATTACATAGGTACCTGGGGAAACTTGCTTACACAAAATTAGAATAACCATTCCATGATGATTGTAAAATTGAAAACGAGTTTGGGTTTTTAATGCAACTTTTCCGAGCGAATATAGAGTATACTCATTCATTGTATATTTGATTATTGATACCAACATTTTTAACGTATCATACTGACGTCAAAGACAAGCTGCATGGTCGACAACTTTAAAGTTTTGATGTCTGTTTGTTCAGAACTCAATTTAAATCGATTGTCTATGTTAAATCAGCATGTATCTGACGAATTCCTCGTCACCATTTTTCATCTCCGGCATAAGGTGGAAACAGGGAGACTGGTTAAAATCGATTATCAAGACCAAAGTTCTAACAGCACAATCATTTGTTTAAAACTACAAGCTATATACAGATATCGAGGGAACTAGACTAAGTTCCATAATCTCATTTACTCGAACCGACTTGACTTTAGCAATTTTTCAGCCTTCCCAATGCGAGGCCAATCAGAGTAGAATCGTAAACCGGCTCCACGTACCCCACCATTTTATAAGCTCAGAGACGAATCGATGTATCCCACTGATCTGAAAAAGGACTGGATAGTGCATCGCTCTGCTATGCATAAGCAAAAGCAATGGCGCCGGGCCATATAGGTGTGACCACCACAAATCTACAGTGGTGTTGGGGACATGTTTGAAGAGATTCTATATGTTTCTAGTTATTGGTGGGAAAGGACAAATATTGTCTAGATAAGTAGTGGTCTCTCTTTCTTCCTAAATTTTCCGCTGAATAACTAAAGAGGTCACACCAATATGGCCGCCATAAGCCTCATTATGTAGCGTTCTAAAACTCATTATCAGAGGAGATGGAAGCTATATTTCTTAAGTTACATAGGAAAACATATTTGCTTCATAGTACTGAACTAATTTAAACAGCTAGCGATTTGACTAGTCAAAAATCTGACAGATTTATATATCTCCTCTTCTGGCTTCAAAATTGGCTTATTGCATTCAATAAGCCAATTGCATTCAATAGGGTACTCTATCCAGTTCTAGTTCAGTTCAGATCAGTGACAGTTGAGTGACGCATTCCACTATAATTGCAGTTGCTATCATAGCAACAGGTCATGCCATGCAAATTTTTATTTTTTTAATTATAAATTCAAACTATCTAAGTGCACGTATATTTGCATAGCACGCTCAGTTGCCATGGCTAGCTTCGCCACTGCTGTCATTAGATATATCAAGCGTCATAAATTGCACGAGCCATTATGATCAAGAAATTTTAATTTCTTATATATACATAAATATTGATATCTACAATCTATATCTCAAAACTCTATCTTAAGATTTTCCATTGCCAATTTGATCAGCCAAATTTATACTAGCAACAGATCACCTGTCAATACGCATCATTTCTCTGATGCATTATTCGTCTTAGTGTGAACACAAGGCGAACTATCCATACGAACTAGCTACAATCTTGGATATAACCCTTGAGACCAGTACTCGCAATATTGCGAAGTTAATGTACACTGACAAAACAAATATCCTTGTTCAATGTTGTGAACAACTCCGAAAAAGCTTTAGACAATTTACCATAACCAAAGTTCAACATTTTGTTGGGGAGTGCATGCGGACTTAAGAAGCGCAACATGATATTACAGGGAATTTGGGCTATGCGTGGAGGGAAGGGTAGTCTCAACCAGTTATCTCCAAGATTTTAGAATAGCGCTCGATCTATGCTTGTAAAGGTCCTGAAAACAAACAAGGACTGATTTTTCTTGAGAGTTTATCTAAAACTGTATTGATACATTAGACAGTTCAACTGTCGCAAGTCCGCCCAAGTTCGTACTGGGGCCAGTTGTATAAAAAACTTAAGTGGTTAAAGTTAACTATGGCTAGTGCAAGGTTAACTAATCAGAATCGCGTATTTTAATTCACTATCTAACTAATATTTAACTACAAAGTAGTCAAACTATTTGTACAACCGGTCCCTTGACGCACATCCGTCTCTAGTAGTATTAAGGTACGTTTATAAACCACTTTCATAATTCAGATGAGTTTAAATATTCTTTTATGTGCATCTTAATAAGCCTTATCAGCCTCGTTTCTGTGACTGAAATTGAATAGAATTTATTAACTTGAACGAGGTCAATGAGGCTTATTAAGATGCACATAAAAGAATATTTAAACTCATCTGAATTATGAAAGTGGTCTATACACGCTGCGATTTGTCGGGCAAATTTCAGATGCACTTCAATGACATTTGAAAAATACGTGGCAAACGTCATCATGACGACATCATCAACTCAAAATATTCATCGTCATTAACATTCAGCAAAACCTAAAATCGGCCCGACTAATCACAGCGTGTAAACGTGCCTTTAGTCTGGCCAATTCGAGTATTGAAAAAGGATTAACGTTCCACGTTAATAGAGTACAAAACCTAGCCTGAATCGGTCGAAAGACTTGCAGTATGAGGGATCAAATTTAAATTATCCATCTATTTTTTCGAACATGAACTCTAGCAAACATAGATAAATCCACCGACAAAATAGAGCACTGCAATCTTCATCAGCGGCGGAGAAAGAGTAAAAAATAGCTGGTCAGTCTTCGCCGAATGATTACAATTTCCTATTGTCGCAATGTTACAGGAAAACATCAGAATCCAGCCAAAGTATCTTATTACCGTTCATATCACTGGCACTGCCATGTGATTTCATGGACGACGTACTACCCGTCTGACTGCGAGATCGAGCGAGCTCAGTAAAACTATCATTTGACTGATAGTCAATTTCCTCAACGCGTGGACGGGTCATGCTTGAATGCGTCCATGTTTGCCGCCGTGGCAACTTAGCATGTGCCTCTTGTGCGTTTACTCGACCATTTATAGGCATAGTACTATCTGTAGTGCTGTTTGTCGCTTCTTTACTGTTTATCCTGGGTTTCTGTTTCACCGTGCCTTTAAGTGCACTGCTATCACTAACTTGTGTTCGATATTTCCTCATCTCAGCTCCCAATGTAAACACTTCAATAAAGGTATCATACAGCAGTTTCGCTTTGTGTTTATCCTCGCATAATAATACATGAGCTTTAACACTTAGTTCGCTCTCCTCTTGTGCAACTAGTATAAAATACAGAGAATATTCCTCTTTCTTCGTCGAGTATATTACATCGCGTATATTTGATAGTTCAAACCTTTGCAGCAAATCCCCGTCTTTGCTGTACAACACAGCTCCACTTAAGTCAACGATCAACCTTAATTTACAGCCGTGTTCGTAATGGAATAATTCTAGCAGGTCTTTATAAAATTCTATCGAAGTTTCCTCAAAGTTTCCTGTTCTGTCTAAATTGTTGACACAAGTTGAACCAACGCGTCTGACAACGAACTGAGATCCTGCAGCAATTTTATCTTTGCCCTCTTGTTCTTGTAAACTAATAAAGCGGTGTTTTCGCCATAAAGCCATTGCCTGTAAGGATTCACAAATTCAGCCAAGCTTGGGAAGAACGCGGAAATACCTTTAGCATAAAACAAATAATTGAAATACTTTATCATTTCAACAAAGAAATAGAATACGACATCAATCGATATTATTATTGAAATAAATCTTTTATCTAAATTTAAATTCTATAAAACTCAGGTACTCACCTTTAAGTGCTTCAAAGCATCGAATATATTTCGATTATGTACCATATACTGCAATTCGTGCTATAAATGTAGCTTACAGGTACACCATAGAAGCACGTATGTTAAAGATTCAATAATAGCCTATTAACCTTACAAATATTGTCACTATCAGTTTAGAACTGAATAAATCCAACTAGACAATAACAAGATTTAGTTACACGATCATATTAAAGGAGGCAATTGCAGTTTCAACACTATCACAGCAGCAGCTATGATCTATATATATTAAGCATTTATTATTACAAGCCTTGAAAGGCTAAAACAATGTATGTAGACAGACTTTTTAATAAGCATTCCGTTGTCATTCAGATAATTCCTATGCAAATTTTCGTTACTTGGTGACTATAGAATTGTAAACGTGGCAGGTCATTTATATTTGACACGCAACATCTGGTTAAATTCATAACAATGCATTTTCGTGGGTTGAATTCGTTAACAATACTGAAAGTACGTCACGCATTGAAATTTTTGGAAACAAATATCGCCACCTAATATTGGCGCACGTTCATGTCAATGGCAAAACAATGTTGATAGCCGACCGTGATACATGCAACACTCGAAGTTAATTAGACCTTACTCTCATGATGCAGAAAACGGATGGATTGTTCCCCAAGCAGGGGCGATGCTGGTGTGTTTGTAGCAGTGTGTTTGTACATAGTTCATAGAGACAGGGTTTGGAAGCTGGGGGTGTGGCCAAATTATGTTATTGTTCTATGTCACGTGACAATACGAGTGCATTGAAATTCGAGAAGTATGTAAGGGAAACCTTACTCTATGGCTATAGCTCGCTTAAAAAGCATGTTTTTTTGAAAGATCTTTTAGAAGGCAGGAGCTAATTGCTCAATCTGTGGTTGCGGAACTAGTAGAAAGCACGTAGGTGTTGGTATTTTTCGAATTCCAACAAAATGCGACGATTTATCGACGAAAACTCGCGAAGGCGAAGCGTGGGTGCGCCTTGTAATAAGAGATCTAGAGATAGACACAAGCTTGCAGAATCAAATCGATCAACGAACCATTCGTATTTGTGAAAGACACTTCGAAAAGAACCTTATCGAAACATGTAAGTTTCTTTCTTATCAGTTACCGATAGATTCTGAATATGGAATTATTGATATTTCAGTATTAACGCTTGAAGTTATCGCTCGTTGTGAGAAGCTTGTATATAAATTCAATAATTATGGTGTTTCAATTGTAGGGCATATGGAAATTTAATACTGATTTACATAATACGCTTCAGTAATTATGCATGGGTTCAAACCATATGCTCAAATTTACCGGAATACAGAAATTCAGGATAAATCCCACTAAATCATACTTTTCTTTAACATGTATTATAATATTAGTAAAAGTGCAATTTCAGAGAGTTATATCATTTAATATATGCCCAATTGCTTATGCATTGATATGAGCTAGCTGATATAAGCACTTAGTCAGAATATAAGATCTACAAGATAATTTATATTTTCCTATTTACAATTCATTGAAATGGTGGTAGACTGCTAGTACTTGTGTAAAATATACTTGTATATTAACAAGGTTTTTGGTCATGTTTATAGTTCCCACCTGCAAAAGACTTGTGCCTGGAGCTGTTCCTTCCCTAAATTTACCAGAGAAAAGCATACCCTCCACCTCCACAACTGCACCCAGAAGTGAACTTGTTCGACACAAGCCTAAACCAAAACAATACCATTCAAGCCTCGAATATTTTAAAAAGAAGGTTGAGAAATTTGTGGTTGTAGGACTTGGAATTATTAACCTCAAATGTGACTGAAAAAAGCCCCCTCCTGGCTTAATAGAAGATTTGTGGTTATTTATTCTGTGCAAGACAGAATATCTGTAAAGATGGACTATACAGATCAAGCAAGCATTGGATAAACTATAAGACTAGAATATTATATCAAGAAACACAGTATTTATATTTGTTTGGGATTGTATTGTTGAAATCATTTTAAATTGATTTCATATTTTTTTAATTGAACAAAAGTCTATATCTACAAAAATCACTATCAGATACAATTTTGGTCGACTCCTTCAAGAAAGAGAACAAATAATATGCAGAAATTAGTATTTACATTGTGGGTAGGCTCAGATTCAAGCTGTTGGGGTTCTCCGTGCATGCTATGGTGCATGCGAGAGCCCCAACATATGGAATCCGAGCTTACATTGAAGAATAATGTAGATATTATTTACAGCTGAAGTTCACTGTCAACTTTTAACTGTTTCCTTCTTTTTCTTTTTGAAGTAATTTATACTTGTTAAGGATATCTCGTGCAAAGGAGAATCCTCTGACAGTTGCGTATAGTTTGATGTTTTCAAAACATAAGTTTTGACACTCCTCTGACACTGCAACATCGCATTGTTCAACCATATTGTTCAACCATATTGTTTGCCAATTCTTGTGTGCTTTCTAAAGCACAATTCAGGAATTTCTGCAATATTTACCAGCCAGGAATTGGGTGCCCACAGTGCTCCTCGGGAAATTGAAGAAATGTATAGTCATTTTCTTCAGTAGGTACTTTCATTGAAAACAATAATGCTTGTAACTCTTGGTTTCTTAATGAATCTGCATTTTTGGAATTCTTGCTCTTTCCATAATGCTTGGATTACATAGCTAGCAACAATAAGCAAGGGGTCCAAGCTTGTCGGGTGTGATGGATAATTCACTCTAAACAGAAGAAATGAAAATATTAAAATGATTTTCTGCTTTAACCCACATACACCTAACACTCTCATTGGTAAGTAAAATCATCTGGCATTAGACAGAATAAAAAATACCAATTTTAGTGCTACAGGATTAACCCATTATCTGGTGTTAAATTAGGGCGCATACTAAAGTAGGGTGCATCTGGGTGCATTGCAAGCTAATAGGTTAACCAGAGAGACTGGCAAATAGTTTTGTTAACCCATTAACTGGCAGTACCCTACCACTGATGAGCAAAAGGGTCTGGCATTAGACAGAGTGACATACTAAAGTAGGGTGCATCTGGAAGCATTGCAAGCTAATAGGTTAACAAGAGACATGCACTTTATATATAATGCAATATGCATACCGTCTCGTCACAGGTAACTTCAGAATCTTTTAATATCCGGATGATCAATTGATCAGGCAAATTTACCAGCATCAGAAACACGACTTTGTGATCACTGAACGGATGAAAATATTCTTTCCATGAACGATACATTTTCCCGAACTTTCATGAATCTTTGATGAAACTTATCTAGAAGACCATTCACATCTTCTACGAACGATTTACTGCGTTGCAAGTCAACTTGTTTATCTAGGTAATCCTTGATCGGTGAGACTTTTCCCTATTTCTCGGATGATAGACAAAACCTTCTCCTCCGTGATGTAGCTTGGTATTTGTTTTTGTCCTTTGTTAGAAGCTGTAGTAGCTTTAGCGGCTTCGACATTGGTGTTCACGGGTGAATGTTTAATACAGTCTGCGAACATGCATTGCTTCGTACGCCCTCTTTAGATTTGCACACTTTTGAGCAAAATTCGCAATGAAATTGCTTTAAACCTTCAACCTAACACACAAACAGAAGACAAAGATGATGTCAAAGGCATCTCACTTCACATTTTGCCAAGGAACACAATATAAAAGACTTACTTCTTCAACTGAACGCGATATTTCTTGTGTCAATTCTTCAGCGTCGATTTGCAGCAGTTCAATAGTTTGCTGAAAATTGTCCTCCGTGGTTGTATTTTCGACTTCGGAGCCCAGAATTGAAGGAATTTCGCTTTCTGAATCGTATGCTGAACTTGTCGAAGTGCCATGACAAGAGCAACAATGCCTTATTTCAGTATTTATAATCACAATATCGTATTTCAGTAATACTACGCTCTAGTAATTTCTGAATTCGATGCACTCGTATTGTCACGTGACGCGGTTTCTCAACATCTGAAATTAATTGGCTCGAAAGCCTTTGAAGTTTGCCGGCCTTCCAAACCCTGTCTCTATGAACTCATCCTCGTACCCAGGGCATTTGCTCCCCCCGAGCCAAATACCCTGGTATGAGCTGGTCACGTGACCCCCAGATTTTGGGTAAAATAGAATATTGTTCATTAGGGTCGGGGGAGTGAGTATACATTGTCACAACTAATTAGAACACGCTATAAATGTAAACAATAGCCATTGTATCTTCAAAGTTACACAGCTCGCGTATGCACCTGGACATGTCAAAAGCGTTAGATACTCCAAAAAAGTTTTACAGTGCTGGTGAAAAAAATCAAAGCTCGTGCTGCCGTTTATGTTTAAATATTTGTGATGTGACTCACGTCAAAAAGTTATTTAGACACGCGAACGCGAATATTCTAAAACTCGCTGAAGATTGTCTGGGCGATTCTCTCGTAGTCGTACGAGACCCAAATCTGCCTCAAAATATCTGCAGACCTTGCCAGAGACGGCTCTCTAATTATAAAACTTTTAAAGAGTTAATCTCGAAAAGCCAAAACGTTTTAAAATCGCAATCGAGAGCGAAAAGATGCTCCGAGCCGTCGCCTTCAATATTGCCAACAGCAAAGAGGGTCCAACAACAAGCAACTTCAAGTCGACGATCCCTTTCATTTTCCTCAAAAGAAAATACGGTAAGTTTGGGAAATTATGGTTTATTAGATGTACTGTACATTTTTTTAGTTTAATCCTTTCTGTAAACTCGCTATGCGTTAAAGTAAAAAGTGCGTGCAGAGCCAGAGTAGACTTGGAAAATATAAATATGCTTGCAAAGCGTTTCGTTAGGCTTTGTTTGTTTTTACCATATGTCATCGTGGGTCTTAAGTTTGCCGGTTTTGATAATTAGATACACTCGTATATACAAGTGTTAACTCATCATATCAAACGGAAGCGGCCATATAATAGAACCAAATTGGCTTTAATGCTTTTACGACAACTTCGTCCGCAATAAAAACAAATCGCATTTTACTAAATCCTTTGTATTAAATAAACCTGATTTCATGTACATTTGTTATGCCTTATTGTATTTTCGTACATCAAATTATGTGTTAAAATGTCCAGTAAAAGAAAAAACAAAATTAAACCAGCTACCTGAATTGGACGAGATGAACTAAAATTGTTGTACCTAACTTTTGTAATTGAATTGCCAAGCAATTTCAAATTAGTCCCAACAGCTATATCGAATGCTTTGGCTCTAAGATTAAAAAGTTATGATGATAAATGGTCGTAAATTGATACTTTACATTAGCTAATTGATTTATTTTTTCGGCTTTGTTTTTAGCCAACCACTTCAACTGATGCACTACGTGACAGCGCTTTAGAAAACTTCGAAAAGTCGAAAGAAAAAGTTGCCTCAAAGATGCAGGAAGAACTAAAATATGTCGCTCAGAGAAACACCAACTCCGTTTTGAGAAAAAGGGACTTTGAGGCTTTATCGAAGGTTAACTTTAAAGAGATTATTGAAGAAATGAAACGGCTATGCCCCACGGTACACAAAATTATTTTTTGTATGTTGGAAATGGACATAAACGTTGAAAAGAAGATCCCAACAATGGCCTTGGTTTATTCACTGACGATGTTTAACCGTTTTCATGAAATGAGCCTGTTGCAAAGATTGAACACTTTGCTTTTAATTGATGGAGATGCAAATCAAGAGGTAAACAATATATAAGCACACTGTCAGCCAAATAATACTGTTTGTTTAGGGTCTAGTAATGATCTACTGCTACAGTAATAGAAGTTTGATGTATATATTTTCTAAAAAACTCCTTGTAAACACAAGTTTTACAACTTATTTAAACATCTATAGACTATATGTAGGGAAATACATATCCACTTTGTATCTGATAAAAAAGTAATTGAATCAATCCGTGAAATCCGTGTTAGGAAATATATGATTGCAGTAGATATGATATTAACCCATCAAGGCATAGGAGCCTTCCCTTGGCATAAAATCATCTAGAGTTAGACAGGGTAATATATCAAAGTAGGGTGCACCAGCGCGCATTGTACCTTTAGTTAATAATTATTTGCTTGCATTTAAAAATTCTGATTTTAATTACTTTACTAGGTGTTGGATAGATTGAATAAGTATGGATTTTGCCTGACATCTCAGATGAAGTATCCAATTATGGACGATATCGGGAAACATTTCATGGATCATGCTGTCGAACTTGTCAAGAAAGGTCACAAGTTTGTGTTTGTCATGGATAACATTGACTGGACAATTAAAGTTCATGAGATGCGATCAGACAACCAAAATAGAGATGTCCATGCAGTTGCAACCAGCTTGGTGTTTGACCGTGTACCTCAAAAGGAATTTTCTAGCAATGCACCTCAACAGTCTCTTGCACTTGTAAATGTCAGAGAAATTGTCACTCCAAATGCAGAAGAAATGGCTTGCACAAGGGAACGATACAAGATCCTGCTGGGAAATATAATCTGCGAATTCCTACAGGCCTTCAAACCTTTTAAGGACCTTGTAGGTAGTACCTCAAGCCTCTATCCAGTCGAAATGAGATCACCATCTGTTATCATTCCATATCCCGTTATGATGAAAGACGAGAAGAAATACGCTGAGTTAGTAGCTGTGTTGGACACTATGGAAACATGGATTCAACAACTGTATTCCAAAGCTGGTATCACTAGCAACTCTAGTGTACCTGTTGTTATTCCTGGTCCTCCTATTGGAACAACGTCTCGTCCTGATCAGCCTGGAGCACACATCCCACGAGTCCTTCCCCCTGAGGATCCCTTACCGAAGGTTCCATGTTATGGTGATCAGTTGTCAAGAGTAAGACTGGCAGGTGGTAAAGATCTTAGAGCTGGCTGTCACACTCCCGCAGATAGGCTAGATCATCTCTATCCTTTAGAATAGCAGATTGGCATACCAAACAAAGCCTTATTAAAGTAAGCCGTCCTGTATATAATACTAAATTAACCTGTGCAATGTCCCCAGGTGCAACCCTTGGGCCTTAATGAGCTAACAAAAACTATATGCCAATGTTTCTTGCTAACTGATTAAGGCACAATGTGCCCTGGTGCACCCTAATTGGCCTTAATGAGTTAGAGCCTTTTAATTTAACCCATTAAGGCACAATGCACACTGGTGTAACCTACTTTCTTATTTTACTCTGTCTAACAGTAGACAATTTTACTTGTCAAAGGGAGACTCTTGCATCAAGCATTCTAGTATTCATTGGATCAATTTTACAAATTACTTTGGGCAGTTCCTTAACCCTTTATTACTGTACCATTGGCACAATAGTCTCTCCTTGATAAGTGTCTGGCATTAGAAGACGGAGTCAAATAAAAATGCATCATGGTACAGATTTCTCTTGGTTCCCAAAAGGAATTGGTCCCCTTTCTGAACTTCATAATTGTACATATTATAAACTAAAAAACTTTCATGTATTATATTTAGTTAATATTCAAGAAGTTGTACAAGAATTCTGCGCGAGAAATTGGAACCCTTCGGTACTTCAGAGAAATGCTCCAGAGAAGAAATGTCACCAAGGATGTGAAGCACTTCGAAGAGTGCGAGCAATTATTTCTTGCAGTTGGCAGATGCTATACTGTTGAGGCACTGTTAAATTTCTTTAACATGTCAACAGTAAGCGATCCACCAAGGAAGAACAGCCCACCTTACCGTTTGATGTCTGCGGAGAAAGACAAGAAAGCATACTGGGATGGAATGTTGGATACATTTATCAATGAGTACTTGATCACACCTGGTCCAGTAGCTGTACAAGGCAACCCTGAACAAGATGACATTCCACCAGAGAGCCCAGATTATGTGAGGGAACACTCACTGCTCTTGCTCAAGTACTACTTTCTAGTTGCTGACCTCAAAGATGCTGTTAGAGAAGGGAACGGGCATCGAATAAACCAACTCCACAAGCAACTACTACACCATTTCAAGACCGACTCCGGTTACAATGCATATGGGATTGAAATGTTCATCAGCATTATCCAGAATGATGTTTTGCTTTCAGAAGAAGAAGCTTACCAATGCACTTGGGCAGCAACTGCAAACTGGACTGGAGGCAAGGGAAAGAATTTGGAAATTGATCTGATGCAAGAGAATCGGAACAGGGACTTGAAGAAATTGATAAAGAACATGGGTGCAAACAAGACGGACAAGGCCATTGAGCGTGCGAGCAAAGCAGTAGGTGGAATAAGAAAAACAATGCAGAATTTTGATGACCAAGCAGCTATTCATGCCAAACCAACTGCCCATAGTCACAAATCTTCATCTTCAGATGAATTGCAAATCTTGAAAGACTTGCATAATCTAAAGCCTTCTGCAAACAAGAGTGACAGAAAGCACAATTCTTTCCCATCTGTGTCATCTGATCCCCTGCATGATCTTGAAGAAGTGAAATTCAAGGAATGGTTGGAACGACATAAGAAGAATTTGTTGTACAATGTCCCAACAATGGAAACTGATGCTGAGGAAGCGATTGGTGATGAGGATTGAAGTCTTATGACGGGGAGTGATTATTAGTTGTAATTTAATCCATTAAGGCACACGCCAAACTTTGTTATTTTACTTTGTCTAATGCCAGATGATTTTACTCATTAAGGGAGGGCCTTGTGCTTTAATGGATTAAACGTATCCTATTTCTAATACCAGACTATTTTATACTATAGGCTCTTTTCCACTCATCGCAAAAACCAACTCGCTGCGAGTTCTTTCATGTAATTAAAATAAACTGTCGAGCGTTGTGATTGGATGGAAGTACTCGCAGCGAGCTTGCGAGTTGGTTTTTGCGACAAGTGGAAGAGCCTTATCTAACGCCGGACTATTTTATTTTGTCCAACACCAGACTATTTTACATTGTTTAATGCAAATGATTTAACTTGTCAAGGGAAAGTTTGGCCATTAATGGGTGATGTATGCACAACCAAAATATCTTTCTGATAAATAAATAATAATTTGCTAAGTAGCTGAAATTCGGGGTTGTTCATCTAACAAGAAAATGCCTGGGCAAATCGAACTGTTAAACAAGTTGATATGAACATTGTTTTTAGTTTTTGTTTAGTGCATTTTAGGTATGTTTTATTTGTAAATATTCAATTTGTGACTGACATGATTATAACTCTGGCAAAGTTAAAATATATACACAAAGAAGATTCACAAATGTGCACATACAGATACAATTATAGATTTTTGTCCCAAATATTAATGGCTGCCAGTTTTTTATGTTCATTTAGATGGCTAGTTTACTACAAATTGGCCTTTATGTCATCTTTCTTTTTACAAAAATAGATTCAAATTGGCAGCTTTACTTATTATGAATAAGCTATATTTTCTGTCAAATTTGTCTTGAATGATGAAGGTTAAAATCACATGCTACAACTAGCACAGTCACATACCAAACTGCAATTGCTGCAACAGAAGTGCCCAACAATCTGTTCTTTGGCGGTAAGTCCTGCATCTAAACGGTCCAAAAGGTATTTCCTCATGCATGAATACTCCAAGTGGCAATAGTCTCTAATTTCCTCACTGATTCCTTTTTTGTTTTTTTGCGATGTCACGATTATTGTAGTACAACACTGCCATTGATGAGGATCCATCTCTGCCTGCTCTCCCAGTTTCCTGCATATACTCCCTGACAGTTCAGGGTGGTCCAATGTGTATGATGTTTCGAATGGTGGGTATATCCACTCCCATGCCCATCGCAACTGTGGCAAACACTACCCTCACTTTGGAACACTGACGCCCAAGTTCTTTCAAAATTTGCTCCTTCATGGCAGCAGTTTGTGGGGAATGGAATTGCGAGAATAATCTATTCTCAGGGATTGGGTCGGCACCAGTTGGAAAATATTGCTCACAGCCTAAAATTCTCTCAAAGAGCCTATAAGCAAATCCACACCATCTCAAATTGAGATAAACAATTGTCAAGGGATATTCAATTTTCTGTGCCAAAAGATTTTGAGCAATCGGTGTTAATATCTCCTCATACGACTCTATATCTGGACCATTCCTGAATGCTTTCTCGTAGAAAATATTTGGTCTGTTAAGGCTTCCTACAACTTCCAGAGGATTTCTCATATGCAATGTGTTCTTTATTGCTTCTCGGTCTTTCTTGCTTGCAGTTGCAGTAAGCGCCAGAACAGGAACTGATGGAAAAAGAGCACACAGCATGCCAAGGTGGGAATAGTCAGTCCTGAAATCATCACCCCTAAAAAATATTGGAGGAATTAGCTTGGGAAGACATGAAAACAAGGCGATCCATAAACTTATTTTATATTTTAAAATTGCAAATAATTTAACACCAAATTATTTGTCAGATTTATTGCCTCAAACAGTACAGCAAAGGTCGGGTCTATCCTTAAGAAATGCTTTCGACTTTTCTTTTTTTGTGGGAGAACCGAACTATTTAAAAAATTGTTTTTTCCTTCAACTACTATATTATGGAATAGTATTGACTTTATTGATCGTAATACAAAGTCGATTGGTTCATTTAAGAACTCATTATCTTCTTTTTTTGACATTCAAACTTACACTAGCTATTATGATTTTTCTATTGATAGATATTCTTCTATTTTACATACTCGTTTACGCCTAAATTGTAACGCTCTGAATTATTATTTGTTTAAAATTATTTGTAGTTTATCTCCAGCATGTTTATGTGGAGCTTGTTGTGAATCAGTAATTCATTATTTGTTATATTGTTCCCGATATACTGCTCTTAGATTATCCTTACTCTCGGCTGCTGCTCAAGTTTATGTTGAAGGCTGGTATCTCTTGTCGGATTCCCAAAAATTGAAAATATTTTTATTTGGTTCAATTGATTTGAGTGCAGATAGTAATAGATGTATATTTATGCATGTTCAAAAATATATCAAGCAAACTAATCGTTTTTCTAAAGATTAACCTATTAACCAATTGAACCAGCTTTTATCACTTTTTGTTGTTGGTTTTTTCTATTCGTCTTCTCCTGTTGTGTATTTATTTATTTGTATTGTTAAATGTAGTGTGAGCCCCTCAATGAGCGTTTACGCTCTTGGGTAAACACTAAATGAATAAATATGTTTATACAAAAAATAAAAAATAACATTTGCTGCCTTAAAAATGAATTAATTTTAATATTTGTAATATAAATCGATTCACAAAAACCAATTAATGTTCTTGTATATAAGGTGTTTTTTTTATTATTAAACGGTTTGTGAATTATACTTACCATTCCAAAATGCAGTGAGCTTCGTCGACAACGATAGCCTCAACGGATTCTTGGTACGGTGCAGATTGAAATAACTTAAATCCTGCCTTAGACGACAAACATGCTTCGGGGTGAAGAAACACAATATTGAACAATGCGTCTTTGAAATCAGTGCCACATTCTTCCTGGTTATTTTTCAGAACTGCTGCTTTTAAACCCGTGCTGTCGTTTATCTTTCTTAACTGATCGTCAACCAGCGAATTCAAAGGCGAAACAACAAGGATAACGGGCGAAGATCGGTTTAGAACTGCTTCACCTGATTGCCTGTTCGAAGAGATTCCTTTCATGAAGCAGTGTACGTTGGGAGCAATTGGTAAATTAAAGATTTACCGTATCCAGTCGGTAAAACAGCGACAGTATCTCTCCTATTAAAAAGCGCCTCCAAACACTTTGCTTGTTTTGGCTTAAGATTTATATTGCTATATAAAGCACTTTTGTTTACAGTGGAATGAAGACAAGACAAAAACATAATTATTGTCCTCTTTGTTTGGATTTACCTTCGCAATAATGGCGCCTGAATAACCTACTCGCACCTGCGAACAGGCTGGGAAGAAAACTAGAAATCACCTACCCCCCCTTAGTAATATAATTGTTTGGGTTCACGTGACCAGCTCATACCAGGGTATTTGGCTCGGGGGGAGCAAATGCCCTGGGTACGAGGATGCTATGAACTATGGTTTGTATAACCCATATCAGCCGGTTCATGTCAAGGTGCTCTTAAACGAGTGAAGCGTTTTAGAATACTGCGGTGAAAGCTTATAGGGGCTTAATCAAGCCCTACTTTAATTATTGCTCGCCGGTATGGGATGGCATTGGTGGTCAGTTGAGCAGCAAACTACAAAAGTTACAAAATCGGGCTGCTCGCGTCATTACCAATTCCACATATGAAACCTCTTCAAGCTCTCTGCTGGAAGAGCTCAAATGGCATAAGTTGTCCAAAGACAAAAGTTGCTGTAAAAAACAAAAGGCAATTCTTATGTACAAAATTCTCAATAATAACACACCTCAATATTTACAAGAAACAAGAAATTTTACTTATAATCGGAGGGATACTGAAAACAAACTATTTGTCGCAAAACCACATACAGATTTTCTTAAGCGTTCTATTAGCTATGATGGAGAAGTTTTATGGAATGGTTTGCCAAAACATGTACGATTGGCTCCATCCCTCCGTGAATTTAAAAGAGGTGTAGAAAATGTGTTAACTCCAGACTCCCACAAGGCAATCATGTAAACCAGTATTTTCTGTATTTTATCTGTCACTGTGTATATGTATTTTTATATTAGCATGCATTATAATTACTGATGATTCTACCGCGTATAAATAAAGTTTAATAATGGCAATGCTAATGTGATACATGCAAGACCACTGCTGTCATGGGAGCGAAATAAACGCCGAATTGCTTGGGCTGCAGTGGGGGGGATAGACTTTATCAAAGTCCCTCGTCTTTAGAATCGTCTTTATAACGAAGGAATTTTCAAGGAAGTATTTGGGAAAGATTAAGTAAGGAATTTGCGGAAGTCAATTGTGTTGCCCTACCAAAACCTATATCAGTATGCCAGTTTGCAATTACAGAGTCGGCTATAAAGTTTTTACATTTTCTATAGTCACGGCAACCAGATACATGTATTAATGCAATCCTAGCTCTCCGAACGAATTACATTCATGATCCAACGTCTGCACAGTCCATTCTAGTTTTTAATACGAAAATTTGTGGAGCTAATGTTCATAGATTATACACACATAACATTATACACACAGATCTTTGACTTCATTTGAATTTTATTCAGTCTTAGGTAATGTTTCAACTTTCTGTCTGTTTTCAAAAGAATGAAGTCGAGCCTATGCGTGCATAATGGTATGTTCCAGTAATTCTGCACACGGTCGATAAGCCAAGGATGAATTGATTAAATTTTGGTTTAATTTGGATGAAAAACTTACAACAATAGACTTACAATAGACTTACAATGGTTCCTTATTTTCTAGAGAGATGTCGTCATCGGCCAATAATGTGGAGATATTTTTTGAGGGATAGCCATATCGTCATCCCTATTGATAGCATTATGATAAAAACGGTATCTTCTTTCAGAAGATGGACTCCGCTACGTTTAATCCTCTATTTGTTTTACCTACTCTGGTATTACTTAATTAAAGGCACAGTGTCACCTGCTGAGGAATGTGATTTAGTGCCCTCAATCTTGAAAAAGATCGTTTGTCGCAATTGTGCAGAAGGAATGACGAATAATTAAATGCGAATTAATTAATTATGTAATAAAAATCGGCCTAAATTATACCAAATCTTCAATATAGATAAATCTCGCGGGTTTATATTAAAATTTAGCTTTCGTTCTTCCGTGTCCTCTCAATATGATGAATAATATCAAATTTAATATTGTGCATACTGCGAATAAAATCACATCGCTCAGCAGGTGACAGTGTGACAACTCTTTAAGGCCTGTTCACGCGATCTGATTTGTCGGATCAGATTCTCCTCTTGACGTATGTGATTTACTGGATTTGCTGACAACTAAGGCTATTGGCTCGTACATGAACAGGTGGAAAAATTGTCCTAACTGACCAAACTATCGCGGAACTTCCAAAATGATCTGACGTGGGCAGTTGCTCGCCCCATCTGCTCGCGTCATTACGCGTGTTATATACTGTTTTCATGCCAATTGCTGACGTCATTAAAAAATTCCATTTTTGAAAAACAATGCGCTATAGGCATAGATATCTTATATACACTAGATAGCGCACCTCGTTTAGTAAAATTGAAGCCAGGAATATTTCAGCGGTTTTCCCCATTTGAATGGATGGCGGCCATATTGCTCGTTCCCACTCGCTAATAAACACTTAAAAGACACCAATAACTTTCATGATTTGAATAGTTTAAAACTGTATTTGGGATAGGTTTAACCGAATGTTTAAGTTCGCGTTTAAGAAATAAAAAAATATACGAATCTTGTCATTTCATGGGAACGACCTGAGACTGCAGTCACGGCTTCAATTCTTGACTTGCGGAATAATTAGATGCACTATCTAGTGTATTTAAGATATCTATGGCTATATCTCATTACAGAAATGACATTACAGAAATTTTTTATATTTTGCTTATTGTTAGTCTGTCTTGCAAGTAAAATAATGCACGAAAAAAAATTGGGGTAACAATGCTTCTTTTCCAACTACACGAGGCGATAGGCTATTTTGGAGTGAATTTCGTACGCGTATGTTGCCATAGCAACGAACTATGTGTTACTAAAACTAACATAATTTGAAAGTAGAAAGATCAAAATATATGAAAACCCCGATACCTGGTGAATAAAACCTAAAAATACGGAGCTTAAAAATTTCAAAGTGTTGGACACCTGAATTTTCGAAAACTGTATCGATCCAATGTAGGACAGGCGCATATTGGACGGTAACTTATCTTTTTACATGTTAATTAAACACAAAACAATCGGTAGGGCGAAGTAAGATAAGGCAAATGAAATAATTTGTACTGCAGAATTAAAGCCGTTCCTTTTATCAGTTTTGTTTAAAAATAAAACGCGGGAAAACTTGTCTTTCAAATTCATTTGTATACAACAGTCGAAAGGTGATTATACGAGTTCTTTTTCTGATTTAAATTAGGTCAAGTCGTCTTAAAGGACTGACAGATAGTTAGTTTTATTATGGCACACTTTTGTTTTCTATAAAACTAGATTTTCACTTTTTGTTTTCGTAATTTAAGCAAATTCGCGGCAGAAGTGTCACACACCTTTTCCCTGTAGTTTTATGGCATTGTTGTTGTATTATTCTCGCTTATACACAGTACGTGTTTTATGTTATAAATGTTTTGTTCGATATAATAAAACTCCTATTGGATTCCCTCGGCCAATATGGCAAAATATTAAGTCTCGACTTAATATTTTGCCAGTTTGCAGTATTGGGCTCAGAAGAATCCAATTAAGAAATAGAAAACATTTTCCGTGTTTCTATACACTTATAGAAACACACGAGGATTACAAGCCTATAGTCACTGAGCCGAAGGCGACTATAAGATAGGGCGGCGAAACGGCAATGTAACCCCTGATCAATGTGTGATGCGCGGGACCCCCCAAATATTCTTCTTATGTATGTGGAGACATTTTTATTTGTTAAAGAAAATTACCACAAATTTGTTATATACACAGGCCAGAAATTACTATTGTTCTAGTTCGGGAAAACATTGAATAGAACAAAGGTTACTAAGCATTAGAATGATCTACATGAGTGAATAGCTCTTATACATAATTCTAATAATACATACTCTTATAGTTACTTTTGTTCTATTCAATGTTTTCGCAAACTAGAACAATAGTAACCAGGCATGTGAGTTATCCGAAGTTGTGAATTGGGTATATAGCAACGACGTAAACACACTGATGTAAACAGCGTTGGCCAAATTTGTCTATTGCCTGTCATACTTTCAATGGCAGGTAGCAAAAAAGTTCAAAAAATTAAGAAACGATATTTATACCAAATATACATCTATTAACTGCCCTGGGATTTACTAAGTTCTGGTGCCAAAAGAAGCGGTTGAATTTTTTATAAAACCAACCGGGGTTGGAACTGCCGAAGCTCTCGTGATGGATGGAATGACCCTTCGTCTTTACAAAATCTGCAATATCTCTTCAAATGTTTGTTTTTGGCAAATGATGTTCTTATGGTAAGAAGCGTATATATTTTTGTGTAGATTGAAATTGCAAAAGTGGTCTTAGTGTGTTTGACTACCTTTGAAATAAGCGAATTTTCAAAACAGTCGAACCTGAGAAATTTTTACACTACAACCCAATTTTTATGCTGAAGTTGACATGCTATAGCAGGAATAAAGTTTAATTCGTGGCAGTGTTGTCTTAAAAAAAGCTACGTTCTAGCTCGATTCTAAGGTACGAAATTAGTAAATTGTTTTGCGAGCGGGGCGAAATTGGACAGGGAAGTCACAAATGTTTCGAGATTTAAAACACAAACTTTTATATGTTAGATAGTACAGAACGCCTTAAAACTTGTTGTATGAACGCTAAAAGGCTTGAATAACATCTTGAAAAAATACAGCAACAATCGACTGAATACTTTTTAAAATATTAATCATTTACTCGATCCACCTGGAGTTTTTTTCACTCCTTGTTTTCTTTTTTTAAATTACACAGGGGCCGCGTCGCCCAAGTCCCAAAGCGCATCACACATTGATCACGACATTATCTCGCCGTTTCGCCGCCCTATCTTATAGTCGCCCTGCTATAGGCTTGTAATCACCGAGCCTGAGGCGACTAAATTCGGCAGCTTGCGAAGAAGCCATTTTGAAAAAAAGTGATAGTCACTGGGCAGTGTCTATCACTTTTTAGAGGCTCAATTTGGACCAATCAGAATGCAGGAAAAGCAATAGACACCTCACAATTTCTACTAATTAACAATTAGTCGCCGAAGGCGAGGTGATTACAAGCCTATATTCACTGAGCCGAAGGCGAAGTGACTATAGGCTTGTAGTCACCGAGCCTGAGGCGACTAATTGTCTTAGTAGAAATTTCAAAGAGAAAAACAAACACAGAAAGTTATGAGGTCAGTTGAAAAGGCTATAGGACAAAATTCAGCGCTTTTCTGAGCGGCCGGTTATTAAAAACATGCCGGCAAAAGACGAGTGTCAAAAACATATCGAAGCGAAACAAAAACAAACAATTTCGTGAGAAAAATACTTTGGAAGGGCTCAAATACAAAGTAGAATGGTTTTAAAAATATATCACAGCTAGGTTTTTGCTGAATATAACGATATAAATGAGGATAAAACGAATAATTTTCAAACTAAACACTTGTGGTTGAGCCGTACGGAAAAAGTTTTATACATGTTCATTTCAACAGCGAGAAAACGCTGCCTTTCGTGGAAGAAAAATAGTGTATTTGTTATCGCTTACCTTTAAAAATGTCAAAAATATATCCTCCTTGAATTTAGCGGCAGTTTTTTTAATTTAAAACTTTGAATCAGGCTCAAAAAACCGATTTTTGTTTTAAATTCGGCAGCTTGCGAAGAAGCCATTTTGAAAAAAAGTGATAGTCACTGTGCAGTGACTATCACTTTTTAGTATACACCCAACCATTGTCCATTACAAATCCTACATTCTGATTGGCTACTCAACCGTTGACCATTCGTGATGGACAACGTTTGGGAAAAATGAAAACAAACCTGAAAAAATATGGCAGTAAACTCTCGTTTTGCAGACGTTTCGGAGGAATTTTTGGAGAGTTTGATAGAAAATTCTACCCCTGAGAAAACTAAAAAGGCCACAAAATATGGCATGATCATGAAGATTTTTAATGGTAAGGAACGAAATAGAAACCGTATTTTATTAATAAATCTGCTTTTACTTGCCGCTCACGAGTGGTTAAATAACACAACTGAATTAAATTATTTTAAAAATTACACGGTGTATGGATTATTTTCTCGAAATTAATATATCTATACAAGGTGTATACTAAAACAATTAGACAACTCGTCCTCGTTGTTTATGAGCGAATAGTCGACTCAGGCTTCGCCTTCGTCACTATTCGCTCATAGTCATAAACAACTCGGCCTCGTTGTCTAATTGTTAATTAGAGGCTCAATTTGGACCAATCAGAATGCAGGAAAAGCATTCTACTAAAAGTGTTTACGTCCTTCCAAAGTATTTTTCTCACGAAATTGTTTGTTTTTGTTTCGATATATTTTTGCACTCGTCTTTTGCCGGCATGTTTTTAATAACCGGCCGCTGAGAAAAGCGCTGAATTTTGTCCTATAGCCTTTTCAACTGACCTCATAACTTTCTGTGTTTGTTTTTTTCTTTGAAATTTCTACTAAAACAATTAGTCGCCTCAGGCTCGGTGATTACAAGCCTATAGTCACTTCGCCTTCGGCTCAGTGACTATAGGCTTGTAATCACCTCGCCTTCGGCGACTAATTGTTAAATAGAAACACAGGAAAAAATGTTTTCTATTTCTTTTCTAACATAACTCAAAAGACATTTTTTAAACTCGATTAATTTACAAATTCTCATTACGTACGCATGCTGACCTTTGCTCGTCACTTTCGCTGCAAGAAAACAACTCTGTTTTAACTGTCAAAAATGTGTAAAAGCATTAAAATTGTTTTTAAATAGTATTCAAAGTTTTATAATTCGCATTAAATTTTTTTTTTATGATTTCAAATTTTGGCGGGAAAATTTCCGTGTTTCTATACAGTTATAGAAACACGCTTCTCGACCAATCAGCACGCGCGTACTATAATTAAATGTTATATTATAATAAGATATAATGTATAGCCAATTTAGTAGAGTCGGAGTTTAAATAATTTCTGAATTTCTCAGTAAAATTATGGGTTTGAGACATGGTAGGCATTGGGAACATTGTGAATTTTGTCAGTCCAACGAAATCTTTAAATATAAAGAGAAAGAAAAAGCGTAGTTCAGCGATCCGGTGAACGTCTGATCAAATCTAACAAGGAGTAATAAATTGCCTTTGTCTGGAAAAAGTATCACATGGATCATTATCTGTTTTTGACCAAAAATCTAATGGTCATTAAACAGTTGTGTAGACTGAGGCGGGTGGGGGGTGGAGCTTTGGGGACGTAGCCTGAGATTACTAAATGTAATAAGACTTCGAAACGTTTGGAAATGAGACAATTTTCTTGTACATTTAATTCTTTAGTAATGGCGGATTTCTATTGTCTAGCAATGTTTAACTGTCTACATTTTCTACACCAGTGAACAATGGACTGCGCGAAGCGTGCCAACTGTACAAAATAGAGATACAAGTCTAGGTTGTAGCTTTACTAAAAACACTATAGTTGATAAACCTTCACCATTGTAAACAACCTTGAAGTACCAAGCTTCAGCAGTAATAAAAATAGGTACGCTAAGCGTACATGTATCTGCTCATGCGTATTTGCATAATTTAATAAAGTAATTAAAGAGTTGTAACTTCTTTTCCATGGGTCAATTAGTACAAGAGGTCTATTATTGTATGAACTTTAATATTGCTCCTAAACAATTGTGCATAGAGCGATGAGGGCCTATAGCCCATGGGAGCAATTTTTAAAACAATTGTGAAACCTTCAGATTTTAATCTTTTATACTTGAGAATAAAGGTTGTAGTAAACAGCGGTATTTACACACCACATATAAATATTACATACCACCTAGTCCCCCTATAGTCATAACAGTTTGGGAGAGAAATGCCAAATTGTGCCTATATCTTTTTACCAATCAAATATCAAAAGTAAACTTAGCATGAGGTGATGTTGACTATGCAGGAAATGACAAACAACGATCATGAACTATTGTCGATTTGACCCAAATAGTGTTGAGGGACCTTGAGACATAAAATAATATTTTAACACTTCTATGAGTGAATTTTATCGAAATAGAAGCTCGAATGGTGCGGGATATTCGTACAATATTTAAAAAGGCTTACCTTGTTTCCTGATTCAAATGACATTGATATATAGCAGGTCCAGTCAATTCAATACTTCGTGTAAATTAGCGATTCATTTCCACAGTTTAAAATGTTATGAAAAGACTTAATCCAATACTTACAAAAATATTTGTCGATTCAACGCGCACTCCCGCAAAACAATCTAATGCTCTAATGCGCTTATTTTCCTGCCGATACGACCTGTGGAAAATCCAGATTTGCAGACTCCATGCATTACATTGCAAACTTACAGACTGTTTGCATTTCTATTTAAAGATTTTTGTTTTTGTGAAATAGGTATTTGCACTGGGCATGTTTATCGCAAGTTCTTTTTAAATGTTATAAAAACAAAATAGACTCCTATATCCGAGTTTTCTAGTAGTTTCATACATTCAGTATCTTGATATATATTATATTAATAGATTTGAAGATTTGGAATCCAGGCATTTTTATTAAATTATAATTTAATTTAATTTACAAATTATCGTGTTCTCTGGATTGTACTATATTTCACTTGAGTTTTCGACTCGGCGCTTCGAGTCTTCATCAGAAAGTTTCTGTGTTTGAATCTTCGCGCTGTTGTTGACGTTGTTGAAGTCTGCGGGATCGTCTGATCATTTTCGAGCAATTTCGGTAAGTTGGATGTTATTGGTTGCTATGGAACGCGGTGAATATTGTCACGATGAGTCGTTGTTGGGAGGGACGTGCATGTGTAGATCAAACTTCACAAAACACAAAGACAAAACGAATATAACTGAACCACATGTTTCCCTACAAAAACTGGCCCAATAAGTACATTGACAAACATCAAAAAAGATTCAGACGAGACTAACAGAACACAAAACGCAATTAACAGACATGACCATAATTCACTTCCAGCTAAACACGCAGACGACAACGGACACAAATTTAATTGGTTACAAACAAAATGTCTAGGACAAGCTAAGACAAGACATGCCCGTGAGTTTAAAGAAGCGTGGCACAGTATAGATAAACGATATACTTACAACTTAAACGCTCTCACAAAATCTTCATTAACCTTTAACCCACCCGCAACGTCCCTCCCAACATCGACTCATCATAACAATATTCACCCGCGTTCCATAGCAACCAATAACATCCAACTTACCGAAATTGCTCAGCCAATCAGAAGATCCCGCAGACTTCAACAACGTCAACAACAGCGCGAAGATTCAAACACAGAAACTTTTTCATCTCGAAGCACCGAGTCGAAAACTCAAATGAAATATATTACAATCCAGAGAACACGATAATTTGTAAAAATTACAATTTAATATATATATATATATATGTGTGTGTGTGTGTGTGTGTTTTCCAAAATATTATAAGGAAAGAAAACATATTTGCAACAATAAAAATAATTCAGAATTTCAAGCTTTATATGTGTTAGCCATTTTGATACATAATTACGACTCTAAAAACATATACGCATTCGTTGCGGAGGAACGAATTGCCCACGAATGCATACTATATTTCTCTATATACCATTATTGGCTTTTTACCGCTACGAATTATATAGTGTCCTGTTTAATTTCTTGCATAATTTACGTCGGGTTATGCCTCGTTGATGCTGTATCTAATTGATTAGAGTACGTACCGCTATAGCCGCGAAAACATCGTAAAAATACGGAAGAATTCTATAATCCTCATGTTTGTTTTTAGCAATTTAAAATATTTCCAATATCATTAAGCTAATGAAAAAAATGTCTGGTCGTATCGGCAGGAAAATAAGCGCATTAGAGTGTTTGGCAGGAGTGCGCGTTGAATTGCATGACAAATATTTAAATTCAATGTTCAAATATGTGCTTCAAATTACACCAGAAAGTTCAGGCAACAAGTTTGTACGTCAGAAAAATATGACATATGCGCGTTTATCGGTGAATATCGACCAACAGTTAAAGTCGAAAACTGCTATCCTGTCCCTGTTATAGCTAATGCAGATACAATAATCTATTCTACATGGAGCTTTAGAAGCAAAAATAAACACACAATGAGTCAATGACACACGCTTTTACAGACTCCGGCTTTTACAGTTCCGGGTTTTACAGTTCCCGCATTTACAGATTCCGGGTTTTACAGTTCCTGCTTTTACAGATTCCGGCTTTTACAGATTCCGGATTTTATAGATTCCAGTTTTACAGTTCCGACTTTACAGATTCCGTGTTTTACTGTTCCTCGATTCCATTCCTCGATTCCCCGTTCCTTGTTTTACAGATAGCCATTAACTAACAGCCAATCAAATATGCATAGCACATTATCACCGCTGATGATAGACAACGAATATGGAAACTTAACACTTCACTGCAATCTTCTAAAGTCACATACCTGTCCGTGTTTTCATATTTCGCACGGACGATTTTCAAAATATCAAAATATTAGAATACACTGTTTGGCTTTTCGCGACTAACACGGCTGCCTGTTTCCGGTTAACGCAGAATTTGTTGAACTGAGCGAAGCAGAAGGTCCAGAAGGTTGTTTGACCTGAGAGTTCAAGTGCAGTATAAACTTTACAATGGAAATTATCATATAGACGCGTTCGTTGAGTAATGTTGAATTAATAGCTTCAATCCGTCTGGCTTAATGTAAATAGTGAGGGGAGTACGTTTATGACACCAAAACGGTCGCAAATACTGCCGTAAGTACGCATGTATACGAATTTTTGGACGACTTGGGCCAAGCAGCAATGTTTTGCCTCGTTTTGAAAATACTGATGAGAAACGATCCGATTCTCGTCCTGGCGTATGTGATTTCACACAATACAGCAACTCGTAGCTACTACAATTTTCGCCAGGTATGAGCGGTTTTCACTTGTTTCCATCTAGCAAACTGACGTTACGCAATTTTCCCGATTTTCATATTCGTTTTTCTTGATTGTTTTTCATCAATTTGGTTAGGGTTAGGTTTAGGGTTAGGTTTTGGGTTAGGGGTTAGGGTAGGTTTTAGGGTTAGGGTCAGTCACAAAGTTTTTAACTTTACTTCAAAGTTGAAAAAATGACGTAACGTCAGTTTGGTAGATGGAAACAAGTGGCGACCGGTATGAGCCAATAGACTTAATCCAGTAAATCACATACGTCAAAAGGAGAATTGGATCCGACAAGTTAAGTCGATCGGTTAGAACAGGGGTTCAGGCTGTTCCACAATAAATCGCGACTTATTAGAATTTGGCCATTTATACGATTGTGTTCGCGTCTTATGTAAGTCACGACTTATTTTCTCCTGTATAAATGGCCCTAAAACCTGGTTTCCATATGGTCATAACCGTGTCGTAAACGTGTCGTAACTGTCGTGGAGATAGACTGCAAGCCTATCTCCACGACAGTTACGACACGTTTACGACACGGTTACGACCATATGGAAACCAGGCTTAATGTTGTATACTTTCATCGGTATAAGGCACGGTTAAGACGTCGAACGTTTCATACCGTTTTATTTAAGCACATACCTAGGTTCGGTTCATGAAACGCTAGACGTCTAAACCAGACCTAAAGGTCTATATAGATACTCTATACTACTATGTTACTTATCAAGCTGCATGGAAGTGGGCCTGTTCGACAGCTGTAACTTAGTGAAATTTATTCATACAAGTCTTCTCGAAGGGATACGACTAATCAGCTGACACATTTTTGTGCCACTCACTTCATATTTTCGGATAACTCGCATATATGCCAACTTACTTTGCTTTGAAATTTCAAGCACGGAAAATATTGTGTTAAATCCTAATCCTTGAGCATATATACAACATAATCATATGCTCGGAATAGTGAATAATGGTTCATGTAATAAATTATTAAAGAATATTTGAGTTTAAAAAATCTGGAATTTATTTATTTATTATGTTTTCCACATAATTTAAGATACATAACATTAACAAGAAGAGGACAAGTACAGTACTATACGTGACTGGGGGCCCCAACTGCAAAGCCAATTTTAAGTCTAGTATGGTAATCATGAAATTTGATTAGATGCATGCAGCAGGTGATACCAGGTTGATAATATTTATTTTACGAATTTGCCTTTTTCACACAAATAAAGGTCAGATATTTAGCTGCCAAATGACAATATTTTTGTATCACTGCGATCAATAATGCCCAAATAAGATCCGATGGAAAAAGAGTGGTCGAAATCACATTTTTCCACCTTTGGGAATTAAACGTTCTTCAAATTTTCGACCATTTGCCCAAATGATGGTTGTCTATTTATAAAACGTTCAGCGTTTGCCAGTTCAGTTTGCAAACTTCCTGTTTCGCCAAATTTTTAAGTCGCGATTTGAACCTTTTTTAAATTTACCAAGACTTAAAAATAGCTCATTAAACTTCATAAATTTGAATCCGAAATGAGAATAATTTCTATGGTTTTGCACTCAACGTCTCCCAATGGTGAAAAAATGCGTTACCCGGACCAGTAATTTGTAATATTTGTATTTGGTCATTTTGGTCGCAATGATACAAAAAATGGTATCATTTGAAAGCCAATTTCACGCTCTGCGCATGCGTAGTAGAGGATGCATAGTGTCCCAAGTTTGGGTTTTATGGTAAACACTGACTGCACTTCGACATTTATTCAAATTGAGAGAAGGACACAAACAAAAACTTATTATTTTAATATTTAAAAAATGTAAAGTTGCCATATGGCAATGGAGACGGGAGCTCGCACCTGCATTATTCACTTTGAAGGTAAACTTGGCGCTCAGAAACAACTGTTCGATGATTGAGAACATTAACAAACAGAAGAAGAGAATGGCTTGAACTTCCTGAGCATAATAAATACCATCAATCTAGGGATGTTGCCCAAAAATCTTTAGAGTATTTACCTGATGGTACAGAAGATGTCCAAGAGTTAGAAGAAGCATTATACTACTGTATCACCTGAGTTGTTGTCGAAGTTTCACGGACATCACTAACCTATAAATGGCTCGGAAAACTGCGGCAAAGTAAGAGCAATACATTAAAGTAAGTGTACTACAAAGGACGACATTGATGAGGATGATAGCCCAAAGGAAAAGGTGAAACGAACAATTAGCAATCGTCAAGTTTTAGATGTGCGAATGAAACGACTTCAAAATCGTCGAATGTTCTTCCAGAATGTTGTTTGATCTGTAAGGAATGCGGACCTAGATATTTTTGGAATTTTGGGGAATTTATTAACGTACTATGCGTTTATTGATTTCATGTAATAAAAATTCAACCTAGTATTTTCTGTCCCATGAAAATCTGTGACGTCAATAGTTTCACTTGTTATCCTCAACATGAGAGTCAACAAGAGGCTGCTCAAATTGCATTGCTTCTTTCAAAGAAACGCGTAAAGCAGAGCCTCTCTGTCGCACAAACAGTAACAGCTGGTCAACAGCAAAAGGCAGCAGAAATAAGAAATGACGAAAGTGTCCTAATGTATATTCGTGGAAAAGATTGTGTTGCGATAGACGCAAGATAGTACAAAAAATGCTATCAAAAATACGCGAAAGGCCTGTCGAATATAACAATTGCAAACGCTAATTTAGAACACACGATTTATGACAAGGCGTTTGAGTTATTATGTTCAACTATTATACAGAAAAGAATCATCGACAGTAACGAAATACTGTTGTTGAGTTATCTTCTGAAAACGTTTATAGAATTTGTAAGAGGAATTAACGGTTATACTGTCCCATGCCAAGCTTCCCGATTAAAGAAGAGGATTCAATTACGATATTTGCAAGTAGTTTTTCATGCCTCTAAAACAATGAAAAAAGGTACACTTGTGTACTCTGATGATATTATACCTGGTGAAATTTCTGATGATATAATGGTAGTGAAGATGATGATGAGAATGACTACGGCGAAGAAAAGAGTTCGTATAGAGCTGTTAAGGATACTGCGCTCCGTCAAATCTTTCATGTGGCAATGGAGATTCGAGAAATGTTGAAAGAAAGCAAAAGTGTGGTTGGATGGCCACCTGACTCAAATGATTTGACCCTCGATCTTGCAACAGAGTCAATCCCTAAGAGTGGTGATGTCTCGCAGTCAAATTTGCAAAGTCGTTTCAATATGTCAAGATCTTGTATATGCTGAAGCAAAAGGAAAGAAACAGACGCAAAAATCGCTGGCTCTCGGTATGACTGTGCGCCAACTTTCTGGATCAACGAAGCTCATTAACATTTTGCATGGACTTGGACACTAGGTTTCGTCGTCCACTGTGTGCACGCATGATTCAGCACTGGCTACAAATAGTAACGCATCTGATAATGTCATCATCCCGAGAAATACCAACGTTGGACTTTTTACCACGATGTATGGGACAACAGCGATTTTAATGAAGAGACTCTCACTGGTAAAGGCACTATGCATATTGTAAATGGAATCGTCATTCAAAGAGGAGAGCCTGCGAACAGAAATTGACCGTGAGTAAAAAGATTCGTTCGGTAAAGGCTCTTCAGTCAAATATTCAGCCCTACACCAGCACCAAGAAAGGCGTACCACTCTTAAACCGACACAAGTCTGAAGATATAGACATCGATAACAACCTACTCTTTCAACTACCTGGGATAAGCCTTGACTTTGCTTTCATAGTTTGTCGAATCTGTTTGTCCGATATTGGAGATATTATACCTGGATGGACCGGATTCAACAGTCAGTTAGTTACAGATATCACTGACGTATCTAACATCGGTTATCTTCCTGTGATTGATAGTCCTGCATGCAACCGATTTGGTAACAGTCAATACGATGCTAAGTAGAGTATTTCCATTAGTCAACGCCTCCAGTTTCCTGAAATTGTTCTCGTTTTAATTTTGATGAAGCAATCTATGCAAAGGCCCAGATGATAAGATGGAACAATGAAGACTTTACAACTAGCTATAGAATTGTCGTGAGGCTTGGAGAGTTCCATACAATTATGTCTTACTGCAGTGGAATTGGGAAGATTTTCAAAGATGCTGGGCTGCAGGTAAGAGAATCTTTATTATTTATACTGTGAACAGTTGTCACAGTCCATTCCAAAAACAGGAGCACAGATATAATTTATTATAGATTATGGAGGGGTGGTCTCTTGCCGTCTCCCCTGGATTGACACCCTTGGGTAATAGTTATGTGCAATTAACGTTCCCTGTCTAATAACATAACTCATATCATATTTTTTACTATTTCTCGTTTTAGGATAATTATAATGAAAGAGTCCGAGCTAGATTGTGGCACCTGCTTCTGTTGAAGGCGTTCTTGCAGGGAAGCACTACAATCGATGTATTAGAGCTCACAAACTCTTTTACGAGGCAATTCAGCGTTTTGTTGCCTTTTACGAGTCCCTACTAGACCACGAAGCAGAGGTGCTGAGTTATCTCGGTGTTAACACGCCATACAGACCCGAAAATGAGTCAGCGAGTGGTTGTATGTCTTAAAGAACACGACGCTCATGCTGTATATAGCTTGTGATTCATACTAATGAAAAGTCTCCTATTCGATAATATTAAATATACCAGCAAGAGTTGTATCAGATATACAAGCTCCTTCACTGTCATGATTTCCTTTATGGGTTTTTTTCATGAATTATTTTCAGTGATAATGCAATTGTCTTTGTAGATGTCGCTGAGAATATCGCAGACAACGGCAAATATGTCAAACGTATCAAGGTAATTATACTCTTTATAATCTATATTCTTAGACTTAGGTCTTATACACTAAGGAATCCAGCGTAGGCAGCTTCAACGATGCGTCTTGCAAAAGTGTGGGGTTCCAATGTAGGTAGCGATGAACAATATACTTGAAAATATATACACGAAAATATATAACAAGAACGATGTTGCTTGAATTTCCTGATGTTAGCAATTTGAGTAAACTAATTTGTTTACAATCTTTTACAGAACAATGAAAGATTTCGATAAAACCAGAATAAAGTATGATGCAAATGCTATCGCATACGTTATGGAGTTGGTCAACACGATGATAAACCCTTTCGATAATGAATATCAGTCTCCTGTACACTTGTATAATGGTTCTGTTGCTCCTAGTGATGTCGAGTCAGACATGAAAAGCATGCATGGAAAAGGTGAAGCTGCAGCAGTGAGCTATATTGAGACAAACATCCTTTCGGAGAACCCTGACATCTACACGCCAATTAAGAAGATAAATTTACGAACATTCTCTTCAATGAACAAGAAAGTTACCAGCAAGACCAAGCCTGGTGAGATTGTGGCTTTAAAGAATTCGAAAAACTTGTTTGCTAAAATGCTTCTTATAGCGAAAAGCAGAGATCTGGATATGACAAAGATGGAAGGAAATCTCGTCAAAACCACCAAGGTGAAAGTGCTCTGATCCTTGATGCAGTGGCTATTCTTCAAACAATGAAGGCGACTTCGACTACTTTTGGTGAGCTGGCGCAAGAATTGTTGGTGAAAATTGTGAAGACTTGACTTTGTTGGTGATCGGTATCCAGAGCACAGCATCAAAAATTTGGAAAGAGAAAACGCAGTGAAGGTGAGCAACAGAGTGTTCCCCGTCAGTGGAAAAAGTTTCTTTCAACAGGAAAGAACAAAGAAGAATTGATGAAATTCATTTTTGAAGCTTGGAGAAAAGCAAGTCCCCAACTGCTAGAAGGTGTCGAGGTTTTTGTCACACATGAAAAGGAGTGCCACAAATTAATAGAGTCACTTGATGCCACGATATGCTCTCACGTCGAAGAGTTAACATGCGATCACGAAGAAGCGATACAAGAATTGTATGCCATGCTAAGCACGCATCGTTGTTGTACCCAAATGTCATCATCAAAAGTCCCGATACAGATGTTTTCTTTATTGCTTCAGTGCGCAGTTATTCTTTGCAACAGGAAAACAAAACAAGAAGAGAATTATCTCCCTTTGATAAAGTGAAGCAACACGTTGGTTCCCAGTGGTGCTCTGCATTGATTGGATTTCAGAGTTTCACAAGTATGATTATGATAAGGTTACTAAAGTACCTACAACGAAACTAAATTAAATTAACCAAACTAACTATATTTATGTTGGATAGCTCCATCAGTGAGGGCCATTCTTTGGTCCCCATAAAAAAATATGCGATGTTTGATAGAGTTCGAGTTGAAACTATTTATAATAAAATAAACCAGCGCGTAGTTTCGACTGCGAATCCATATGACGCGTTCTGGTTTGCAATTGAATCATAACATGCAGAATATATTTTTTTTCTTTGAATAATGCTATTGTATCTAGCTATCATACTGTCATGATAGCACTGATAGCGCTGTGTATATCTTGTGTCGAATAACCTTCGATATTGGTTTTATATTATGGATTTATCAAATTTAATTGATAACGTTGGCCTTGCTTGGTCAGGCAACTTTGAATTGCTGAAGCGATTCGTAAAAGATATTCTAAAGTTAGAAGGAATATGGTCGCAGCCTGGAGGCGATAAAAAGGTTTTTAGCTCTGGTGACACGACTATAATTTGGCGAAAGAACAAGAACTTGTTATCGTTTGATGGAGAAAAATCGAACGAAATAAAGCAATTGGTATGTAAACATATGTGTGCAAATAACTTAACAACAGCCGCTGCCTCGTCACAACAGCCACCAAGCATGTCGTCGGGCACTTCTTCTGAAAGAATTGAAAGCCTTAAAGCCGACTTGTTGATGAATAATGAAATGATTCATTCGTTAGCAAAATCTGTTTCTGGCATTTCGACTATAGTTTGACTTTCCGAAATACAAATACGCTTGGAAAATAATATTGATTTGAGTGAAATACCTATTAAAACGCAAACCACTGAAATTAGAAATGCAAATCAACTCGATGCGGCCGATAGTTGTATTGTTATAGCAGAATCGCCTAATACCCGAGAGAACAACAACAACAATATAGGCTATAGTGTTTCGGAGACAAAAGGAAATGAGTCGAAGTTATCAAGCAAAAGCGATGGAAATCAAAACAAAACAGCCGCTAAGCCTAGTACTCGTCAACTTATTGAAATTAGTGATCAAAATGAAATAACTTATGCAGAAGTTGTTAAAGCCCATTCCTTCTCAATAAATGATTCCAAAGCTTCAGATATAACCTTGATGGATGCAGAAAATAATCAAGTTAAGGGCGATAATTTACCCAGTGATCCGCCTAGTGATGGATTTATTGGTGTAAAGCGAAAAAGAAAAAGAAACAAAAGTTTCTTCCTTTCTGGAATTGATGAAAATGTTAAAGAAAAACAGATTTATTCGTATTTAGTGGAAAGAAATATTGCTCCAACAAAAATTTCTGTGTTTCAAAGTAAACGAAAGGGAACAGTCTCAGCAAAAATTGTTCTCCCCTCAAGTTGTAGCTCGCTTGTTGTGGGTGAAAATTTTTGGCCAAAATTTATTTGTTGCAAGCTGTGGCAACAAAATGAAAGAAAGCACCAGTCCGGGCTGAAAAATGACAAGTCAAGCCTAAGCGGAAATTATCCAACCCTAGTATAATGGCAAATACAATTCATGTTCGAATTTCATGCCGACAGTTCAAAAGAACTCGACAATCTCACCAGCGTTCTCGTAACTTGAAATACGTAAAAATAGTTGGACGTGACCCAAGTAAGCCACAACGAACCCCACAATGTTTAGTATTGAATGCAAGATCGATTGTAAAGCCGGATGCTCTTCCGACATTATATGCAGATCTTAAAAATAATGATATAGATATCTGTTGTATCTCTGAAACATGGCTAAATTGTTTTGTATGTGATTCTCTCATCTGTCCTTCTGGTTATTCCATCTTAAGGAAAGACAGAACAAATCGTCGTGGTGGTGGAGTGGCAATAATATGCCGGAATGACTGGAAAATGGAGCTGTTACCAAATTTAACGAATGACTTTGAATGTGTATGGGGAAAAATCACAACTGAAAACTCTATCTTCCATGTCGCAGCCATCTATCATCCTCCAGATCATACATATGATCCCAATGACTTAGTTGATTTCTTGTTAGACTCATGTGACCACTTACTATTATCCCAACCTAATACTAAGATAATAATTGCAGGGGATTTAAATAAACTAAATGTTCGTACCCTATTAAATCAACTATCCTTTTGTCAAATGGTCAAAGCACCCACAAGAGGAGATAATATATTAGACGTCTTTATTACGAACGTTCCACATTATTGGAAAAAAGTAAAAGTCGCGAAAAGTTTGGTAAGATCAGATCATAGTATGGTTATAGCATACCCACGGGATGTCACTAAAGCAAAAAGATCAAATTCGTATTTTAGAGACGTGAGACAACACAAAAAACTAAACATGTTGAATGAGCTAGAAGTAACTGATTGGAATAAAATAACTACAGAAGGGCAAAGTGTTGATCAAATGGTAGGAAAATTTTATCAAAGTATCTGGCCAAAATTCGAGAAAAGCTTCCCAATGATCAAAGTTCGTACGTCAACAAGAGACCCTCCATTCATTTCTCCTTTGGTTAAACATTTACTAAAACAAAGAAAGCGGGCTATCGAGGCCAGTAACAGCGAAGCTAATACTCGTTTATAAGAACAGATAAATGATCTTATCCGGAAAAATCAGCTTAATGCCGTAAGGAATGAAAATCGAAAACATAAGTCAGGAACAAAAGATTGGTGGTCTAACGTTAATAGAATTACAGGAAGGAAAGACAACAATATTCCAGTTACAACAACTATCGATCCTAATGAAATAAATACTTTTTTTCAAAATGTTAGCACTGATCCTCATTATACCACTCCAGAGCTACTTAAAATCCCAGAGGGTACTAGAGTCCCCTCGCTTACGGTGGAAATAGTACTCAGTCATCTTCAAAAACAAAAATGTACATCATCAGGCCCAGATGACCTTCCACACTGGTTCTGGAGGGAGTTTGCATTTGAATTGGCTCCAACCATTACGCAAATATTCAATACATCACTGAGAGTTGCTGAAGTCCCTGCGATGTGGAAACAAGCCAATCTTGTGCCCATACCCAAAGAATCCACATTCAGTTCTTGTGATCAGTTAAGACCTATATCGTTGACTGACATTATCATGAGACTATTCGAAAAGTGTATATACAAAACTGAAATTGCGCACATTGTTCAAGACTCTATTGACTCAGATCAATTTGCTTATAGGGGGGGTCATAATTCGATAATGGCCTTGATTAAATGCCAACATTCGTGGCTAAAATGGTTGGAAAAAGACGCCAAATACGTGAGAGTTTTCTCATTTGATTTCAGTAAAGCTTTTGACAGCGTTCCGCACGATATTTTATGTAAAAAATTGAAAAATATTCCTCTTGACCAATATGTGATCAACTGGATTATCAGTTTTCTGAAGGATCGTCATCAGAGGGTAAAGGTAGACGGAACTATTACGGACTATGTGAAAATCAATAGGGGGGTTCCCCAAGGGACTGTTTTAGGTCCAGTATTATTTTCCATTATGGTAAATGACATCAAAACAATCCATACTCAAAATGAGCTAGTGAAATTTGCTGATGACCTGACATTGGAGGTTCCTGGGAAGGATTACGAAGATACGTCTACAACCGAAGTTGCCAACATCAGAGAATGGTCTGAGAGAAATAGGATGCAATTAAATATGTCTAAAACATATGAAATGGTCATACGTGGAAAATTTCAACGCCTTTACCAGCTGTCGTTCCAGATATAAAACGCAAAACATGGTTGAAAATTCTAGGAATAACTCTAGAGGACCTGCCTAATAAATGGGATTTACAATTTGACGAAATGATTAGAAAAGCCAGTGGAAGAATGTATATAATGCGAGTTTGTAAGCATTATGGTTTGCCCATTAAACAGCGGGACCTCTTATTCAACAGCCTGATAATGCCTTTACTTACCTACGGATCTGAGCTTTGGGGAGGTGCCCATTATGGCAAGTATATAAACCAGATCGATAAATTTATCAGACGTGCCTATCGAAACGGATACATATCAGAAAAGCTGAATTTTATGGAAATTATTTCTAAAAGGTACATAAAGTTATGGAACAAAATAACAAAAAATAAGGACAATGCTTTACAAGAGTTGTTGCCAAATAAGTTAAATAGACCGTTGAGACAGAGAGGACACGAGTTCGAGTTGCCTATAGTAAGAACTGAGCGTTTTAAATGCTCTTTCTTAAATAGATGTCTTTTCAAGTTTATTTGACATTCTTTCGTAATCTTTAATATCTAATTACAATTTATAATAGTCTTCCATATTTTAGCTAATAAGTAGCTTTCAATTTGTAAATAGCGGATAATTTTCTTACATAGCATATATAATTCAAACCTGTAAACTCAGACGTGTGTTTTGAGTATAGCATTTATAGTGACAATAAAGACTTCTATCTATCTATCTATCTATCTATAATCATCATTTGAATATGTACATTAGACATCTTGAACAACTGCATATTGCAGGATCGCAAATTCGGTCATCAACGTGAAAGGCACTACTGTGCCACCAATATGCCATAACATTCTTGTGTAATTCCCTTTCTATTCCTATTTGTATTGTTAAACTTGTGATCTAAGGTTGTGATAGTACAAGTTCATTTTATGGGAAAAGAAAGGCCACGGCTTTAAAAGTAGCAAAGGTAAAGATGAGCATGCTACCTTTTTTGCAAATTTAGGTGCATCCGTATCACTGGGACATATATGTCATCTGTATGGGTATGAACGCGAGTCTGATGTGAATCTAGTCCGGTACATTACTTTCAAAGCTGGAAAATATGAAGAAGAGTTATTACCACCCAATGAAGATTCTCTGTTGTTGCACATTTATCGAGCAGCTTAATTTACCAGTGTTACATTTGCAGAAATACAACACAGCCCATTCTTAACGTTCCAAATTTCACAGAACATTGGTGGGGAATTAATGAGAATCGGCAAGTCTCTATTCTTGAGTTGGTTAACTGTAAATGTACTAAGGGATGTGAAAACAACCGATGTTGATGTCGTAAATCTGGACTAAGTAAAGTGCACCGATGTATGCAAATGCAGTGACTGCAGAAACAGTAAAGGAAACAGCGAGGATTCAGATGATTCCGACTGTGACGCGTTTGACTCTTATGATTGCTCAACCAGTCTAGTGACAGCGATGAAGGTCTACCATGTTAACTTATGTGTTTTTGCATCTTTCCCACCGGCCGCAAGTGTTGGCTTACTTATAGACCCTCTGGCAGGAATTGAATCTGCGGCCCTGCGATTCCGGTGCAGCGCTCTAACCAACTGAGCTACAGAGTCCAGCTGAGCGTCAACCGCAAGTTCGGTATATAGGATGGGAGTGATGCCAGTAAATGGTGTATGGGTAAAGTCAAGATTTTTCTCGGCATCTCGTTCGATAAGATTAATAGTAAATGGTGTTGGTAGATGGAATACTCGAACGGAATTATATATACATTTTTGTAGACCTAGCCAGGAGCAGTTGCAAAAAATGCAACTTAGGCCCTCTGGCCGCAGATTCAATTCCTGCCAGAGGGCCTAAGTTGCATTTTTCGCAACTGCTCCTGGCTAGGTCTACAAAATCTTGTTATTATTACTTCTTAACTCATATCGTATTAGACATTTTAAACATATATCTGAAATTTTCTCAGGACATTCGCATGCAAGGGCTTTTGATATTTTAGTTCTGCTCCTTTCGTCTTTCCGCAAGCGTTTTCCAATTTAATTCCTTTAAATATCTGAGGAGCGTATTTCATATGCCGGAATCACCTGTAATGACTATTGCAGCTCGGTTTTGAAATTTCTGTAGTTTTCTTTTCAAGGATTCACAACGTACAGTTGCTCCACACCATAGAACAATAATCAAAATGTGGTTGATATAAGTAGTAGCTTTAGCTTCACTAAAAACACTATAGTTGATAAAGCTTCGCCAATATATTCTAAACAACCTTGAAGTGCCAAGCTTCAGTGTAACAAAAATTAACAACGCATAGCATTATCACTAAATCTTCACAAAGCCAAACAATTAACAAGAAGTTTGCCACCCAACAAGAGCAGCTCCAATTTCCTCACAGCCAATCAAATTTGCATAGTACATTATCACCGCTGATGATAAACAACGAGTATGGAAATCTAAACACTTCACTACAAGCAGTCTAAAATCATATTTCACACACCTGTCCGTGTTTTCATATTTCGCACGGATCGATGTTTTTCAAAATATCAAAATATTAGAATACATTTTTGGCTTTTCGCGACAAAACACGGCTGCCTGTTTTCCTGAATTTGTTCAACTGAGCGAACCAGAAGATTGTTTGCATTGAGAATTCTTTAATCAAGTCTCGGCTATATTTGTGCAGAGAATGGTAAGTTTTCTATAAACTTTACGATAGAAATTATCAAATAGACGCGCGTTCATTGAGTAATGTTGAATTAATAGCTTCAATTCGATCTGGCTTAATGTAAATAGTGTGTGGAGTATATTTATGACACCAAAACGGTCGCAAATACTGACATAAGTATCTAATAATAATAATAATATAATAAACTTTATTTATAGAGCGCACAAATTACGATGTTCATGGCGCTTTACATAACTTTGTAAAATTAAAAATATACTAGCTATTTCCCTAAATACATAAAATTGCCTACAAAAGTAGGGATTTGCTATTTACAAATTTAGAAAAAAGGTAAGTTTTAGCAGCTAGACTTCTTAAAAATGGTAGTACTAGACGACTTGAAAATGCTTTATCTCCATATGTCTTTGTACTAGCTAGTTCTTGGCTGATATAAAAGTCCATTAGATACAGATCGCAATGATCTTGAGGATTTACAAAACTGTAGTGAGTCAGCTAAGTACGTAGGACTAATGCCATTACGTGTCTTATAAACTATCAATAAGATCTTAAAAACTATACGGTAATGTATTGGTGCCAATGAAGATCCACTAAAACTGGAGTGATATGTTCAAATTTACCAATCTGAGAAACAATTCTAGCGGCAGTATTTTGAACATATTGTAGCCTTTCAATTTAGGAGGCTTTGCACCCCCTCCCCCCCCCGGTGAATTTCAGCCATTGGTTTTGATATCTCAAACACGGAATGGCAAAGTTACGAAGCCTTTAATTTGTATGTTTTAGTTCATTGGCTAGGAACTGGCATAAACACATATTAGCCTGTAGGGTCTATCAATTTAATTTTCTAACGTTTCTAAACAACAGGCAGGCAGAAACTAGTACATAAACCACCAAATTTCGTTGTTAAATCGCGATTTGAACCTTCTTTAAATTTACCAACACTTGATAAATAGCCCATGGTTACGCCATCTTATTAAAATTAGTAAATTTGAATCCGAAATGAGAATAATGTCAATAGCTTTGCACTACTCAACTCTCAATGGTGGAGAAATCCTTTTTCCTGACCGGCAATTTTAGGCCATCCCCCACTCGCCAAAATGCAACTGGAAAACAAATTTCGTTGCACCCTCGAGACTACAAATGTGTTCATTATAAGTTTGTGTGATCCACTGCCATCATAAAACTCAAATGTTGTCAATCGGTTAACACGCAGGTTTCGAGAAATTGCTATTACGTATCTATGACGTCATCTACAGGTGAGAAAATTAAATATTTTGGAAATTAAAAAATTCGACAACACCATCAGATAGAGCTGCACTGGTGCACTAAAAAACTTTATTACACCAATTACTCTCGGTCACTCTCGTTCACTCGTCACTGAGATATCGCTGACCAATGTTTTGAAAAAGTTTTGTTCATTTTCAAACTCTAAATAGGTTTACTGAAACTGGTATATTTTCATGTCAATGCAGCTTGTTTCAAAATATCGACTCCAGGAGAAGGGATCAAATGTTTTCAACGTAAAAGTATCTTGAATTGGCGTCTCAGTACGTGCTTCAAAGAAGGTAGATTACTCTGTGAGTTGAACCAGAAAACTGCGACAATTAGATTTGTAAAACGCGGTCATACCTTTAATTTTCAGCAAACGTTTGCGCGAAATATAGATCCAAGTATAGCTAAGTTCTCGTTTTCCTGATACTGATTTTAATATGTTAGTGAGGAAAATTTTGATTCTTTCTCGCTTTCACAGTTTACAAGATTCTTTTCACAGATTCTATTCATACATAGTCATAGAAATCTACCTTTTTATTAATAACATTGGAGCGCTAAATTCAAGGTAATATCGCGATAGAAACATTTAAGCCTTTCTACTGCAGTCAATCTCGTGACAAAATCTTGCAGACAGGAAAACAAAACCGTTACAGTGAACTATATTCGAGTTTGAAAATGGATAGAAAATGCTTACTCAGCACATTTTTCAAAACTCAATAAGCGATATCTCAGTTAAGACCTGAGTAACTGGCGTAATAGAGTTTTTAGTGCACTTCTGCATCTCTATATCTGATGGTCTTGTCGAATTTTCGAATTTCCCAAATATTTAATTTTCTCACCTATAGATGACGTCATCATACGTAATAGCAATTTTCTCGAGACGTGCGGGTTAACTGACAGACAACATTTGTGTTTTATGATGGCAGTGGTTATCACTAGCATATAATGAACAAATTTTGTGGTCTCGGAGTGGGTGGAACGAAAAGTAAGAATTCTGGGAGTGGCGGATTGGCTATTTGTAATCGGATCGTATTTGGCTATTTTGGTTGCAATGATACCAAAGAGGGTGGCATTTGAAAGCCAAAAGATTGATCTTTATTGGTATGAAAAAGAAAAAATATACACTAAATATGAAACGCACGACAACATGCTAAAGTTGGATTACCCTGTGTAACACACCTTGTATAATAACAAGCAGGGCCTTTTTTAACTAATGCACTGGAGGCCAAAGACCTCCAGCCCCATGTTGGCCCCCACAGTAAGCTATTTTGGCCTCCCCAGCGAAGGTCACTTTTGTCCAAAATATAAATTTATTTATTCGGAGTTTAGAGGAAAGTTATGGTATTCTCACAACAAAACCTTGCTCCGTTTAGATGGGATATATCAAAAATTGTCTCTGGGGGAGGACCCCAGACGTCCCTTCACCTTCCCGCTCCTGTAATACACCACCTACTTGTTACGTCCCCTTTCAATGATGCCCCCCACTAACGATTTATTAAAAAGGCCCTGATAACAAAGTAAGATTTCCAATCATCTTGGAGGTATTTGCACGCTCCCCATGAAATTGACCATTCTTAGTATCCGGAAATAGCAATAGTCACATCATTCATTTGGAAGTACATCAGAGCGGTATATTAGGTTTCATATCAGGTATACTGGATCTAAAGTAGACATAGACATAGACTGATAGACATGAAAGTGCCGCGACCTTCTCTTTTACGTACGAAATCTGTAAAACAGTCTCAAAATGTTAGAAATCAGAAATGCGGAGGGTACTTCCGATTTCACTCTTCAAACTCCTCAGGTAATTTTTTAAGGTGCGCTGGTTTCCTTCTGTTGGAAACTAGACCAACTGAAAGTGTGGCTTTAGTGAACTTTTAAGAGGAACAATTTAAAGCGATTGTGCTATTTAGCTCTTTTCTCCGCAGTAGATTTTAGGGGGTATCAAATGCGTCATTGCTATAGAAGGTACAAGCCGATAGAAAAAAAACCACGCTGAATTTGGATCAGTATAAATAGGTTTGAGCAGTTTTGTTTTAAAATTGTAAATATAATTTTAATATCGGCTTCTTCATACGAAGCTAGAAATCTAGAAACTGTGAACAAGCCACTTTGAACTTACAATTGTGAACAGATTATCGAGCGTTATCTTAAAAACATGCGGCTATAATTACGAGGGATTTACTTACGCAAAAAGTCAGAGACTTCATATTTCCGCCAGCGAATTAAGCCTAAACGTTCATGCATAAATCACGTGAACTAATCATGCATTTAGTTGTCTTCCGCCCGCGAAAGAAACAACAACAATAATTTAATGTATTTGTACCATTTTTAAGTTATTACAAAATTATGAGAATTACGAAATACATAGTAAAAATGGGTACTAGCTCTCAGAAATAGCTATTGCTAAAAATTCCTGAAAGCTAGATTGCCAAAAATAATTAAACAAATTTTTAAGTGAGCACGTGATATAGTTATATATTACGGAACTTATGCACACAGTAAGTACAACAAAAATACAAGCAAACAAAAAATATACCTTGTTTAACCGACAATTCTATATTACTTCCTACAGAAATGTACAAAACTGTCGATCACATATTGCAATATAATTCAATATTGAGAAGCGCTATATAGAAATATTTATAAATTAATAGTCAATCAGTAGTCATGCAACATATAGAAAAATAATTTTTTACCATGTTTATCACATGACCATTAATTGAGCATCATCAGATAGAAATTGAGAAATGATTGACCAATCAAATAATAATAAAAAATTGCTTAGTAGAAAAGCCAGGAAATTAGTACTTACATACAAATTCATCTTCTAATTTTCTCTTAAATTGTTGTAACGAAGATAATTTAATTTCTTCCGAAATTGAATTCCATATTTTTGGGCATCTAAATCTGTTATTGAAGAGTCCATAATTTGTTCTTGCTTTAGGCAGATAAAAGTACTGCTTTGCTGCAGCTCTTGTATTATAATTATGTGCTTTATCAGCTGAGATAAATAAAGTATCAAAAACGGGAGGCAAAAGTTGATTTCGAAACTTAAACATAAAATTGCAATATTCAGAGTAGCGAGATCGAACAGCTCAACAATATTTAATAGCTTAAATATAGGACTTGAATGCTCATCAATATTTGAAAATGTTATAATACGCATAGCCTTTTTTGTGAAAGATAGAGAGATTGGAGTGTGGTTGGATACGTATTTCCCCAAACTATTATACCATAAATTAAAAATGGGTAAATTAAAGCATAGTAAAGGTTGATAAGATACCAATATTTATTTTTATCTTTTTAATAATTGATTTAATCTGGGATTTCCAATTTAGGTTAGAGTCAATTAAAATACCAATACTTTTCTATATTAAGTGAAAGTTCATTTGCACATAGCCAAATATGGATGTTAATTAATTCAGTATTAATAATAGATTGCATTGTACGAAGATTCTTATGTCTATAGAAAAGATTAGCATCATCGGAAAATAGATGAAAATCAAAGACATCAGAGCAAAGGTGAGAATAATTTATATGTAGGAGGAAAAGCAGCGGACCTAGGACTCATCCTTGAGGGACACCACACGAAATGCAGATTGGACTCGATGTAGTGTTATTAATGGTGACAGATTGTTGTCGATTACTTAAGTACGAAATAAGTCAATCTTTAGCCAATCCTCTTACACCATAGTGCTCCAATTTATTAATCCAAATGTTATGATTTACTGTATCAAAAGCTTTACTAAAATCTAAAAATATCCCACATGAAAAGTCTCGTTCATCAATTACTCTTTGAATTTTGTCAATGATACTAAGAATAGCATGATCAGTAGAATGTTTTTCCCGGAAGCCAAATTGTCAAGAAAATCCAACAATCTGTTACACATAAAGGAAGAGATATTGGGCGGTAATTACATGAAGAAGATGGCGATTTATTTTTATAAATGGGTATTACACTAGCTAATTTACTCGGGACAGTTTCGCATGAGAATGAAATATTAAACAAGGTTTAATGGCTTAGCTATCGCTGTTTTGAGAATTTTCAAAACGGAAATGGGAATACTGAAGGGACCAGTAGCCTTACAAGTTTTTAGCTTGGAAATTTCTATTTCAATTTCTGTTGAAGTACTAGGAGATATAAAAAACTGTCAAGTGAAGGGGATTTTTGGTCATCTAAAGGTGATTTATTAAGGTTGGGTATTACATTAGCTAGGTTATTACCTACACTAGCAGAGTATAGTTGTTAAAGGAATTAGCTATCTGGCGAGGGACAGTAATTTTTAACAGCTTTCTTACTAGTCTTAGGTTCAACATTGATTATTTGCTTAATACCATTCCAAACTCTTTTACTATCATTAATATTGTCTAAAAAAAGTGATTGTAATATTGTCTTTTAGAACTTTAAAAGATGGTTAAGTTTATTTCGATAATACTTAAATTTGGAATGATAGTACAAGGATTTTGTCTTCAAAAAATTTTCGTACAGTTTATTCTTAGCATGGATAGATACTTTCAAAGCTGGGGTTATCCATGGTTTTCATCGAAATTTTAATTATTTTCTAGAAAGTTGCTTAATAGGGATATGTCATTCAATTACATCAGATATTTTAGAGTAAAAATTATCAAACATGCTAGATGGATCCGAATTACAAAAACTGTATGCCATCAAATTGAATCTCTATCGAAAGGGCTTCATAGTCTGGTTGAGACGAAGTAAATTCAGAGCAGACAATAAAATTTCTTATATAAACACCTCCTGCATTTGAAAGACTAGGTTCTGAAATAAAATTATATCCATGTATGTCGACATTCGTCATGCAATCCCTATCAACCTTAAATTTAGTCTCAGAAAGTCCAATCAATGAAAATGAGAAATCCAAATCAGATAACATCTGGAGTAATTTATCATGATTAACTGCCAAACTTCTTATGCTGCAATTTAAAGCAGAAAATGATTTAGAATTAGATGAGCATGCATTCAATGATGTCATAATTGCTATGGAATTCATGTGAGCTGTAGTAATTAAAATTATGATCTGAAGCCATATTTAGGTCAACATCTAAATTCATTAAATGGGGAATGTTTAATACTGGAGACATTATACTAAGAGAAGGTAGATCACTAAATTCAATATTAAAGCAATCGGAGTTATCAAGATTATTTACCCCTAGACATTTAGGGCAATCAACAATGGGATCGAAAATGAGTTAGTTCATTCTTTATATATAATGTACTTAGTATCCTGTATGAAGTTTAGCAATATCATCCTTCTTCCTGATATTTATGACAGCACTATGTTCATCTTTCCGTAGAAAGATGTTGCCATTTCTTGTCCAGATAAAAGAATATTGAAGCTCCCTTTTAGCTGTTATGCAAGCTCTGAATAATTCCTTATTCATCTCAGTTAAACTTTCGTTAAGATAGATGCTGTTCATTGCAGTATATCCAATTTCTTTAGTTGTACGACTCTTAAGTTGTTTGCGTGCTCTATAATACATCTCTTTCACATCCCGGCGAACAAATTTTGCTATGATTACAGGTTGAGATATTTCACCTTTATATTTCTTACTCGTTTGTAATCTGTGGCTGACAGAAATATCTTCCTGGCTTAACTTAACTCCCATGAGATTACCAATCTTGACAACAATATCACTGGTATTTTCTGCTTTTGGATCTTGTGGTTGAGGTATTCCATGAATCTCAATGCATTCTCCCCTCGAGTACTGTTCCATATCATTATATTTATCATTGATCTGAGACAACTTGTTTTCCATTGAACGCATATCAAATCTATGTAATTAAATGTTTCTTCCCGTTTTTTAACCAAAATTTAATCGATTTGTCCTTGGCCTATATATGCCCATTAGTTCGATATCCTATCTCTGACCCCAGAACCGAGTGAGTTCGTTTCTTATTTGTTATAACCATATGTGCACTTTTAACGTATACAGTGTGCTACTTATCTAGACTCGACCTAATAGCTTTTAGCTGGTATAGTGCTATAAGTCTCATGTTTAGTGTATTATGCTACTTATCTCAACTTGAATTTTCTAGCTTTTAATATGATCCTATAATACATTATATAGCCTTGTCTGGTATAGTGCTATGACATTATGAGTCTCATGTTTAGCGTATTTTGCTACTTATCTCAACTCGAATTTCTATTTTAATATGATCCTATTCATGAATATATTCTATATGAGTCCCATGTTTTAACGTTTTATGCTACCTATTTCAACTCGAATTTATACCTTTTAATATGATTCTATATATCCATGAATTGATAGTCTTGTCTTGTATACCGCCATGACATAATTATGAGTCTCACATTTAGTATATTATGCTACTGATCTCAACTCGAATTTATACCTTTTAATATGATCCTATACATGAATATAGGCAATATAGTCTTGTCTGGCATAATGCTATGAGTCTCATGTTTTAGCGTTTTATGCTACCTCTTTCAACTCGAATTTATACCTTTTAATATGATCTCCTATACATGAAAATAGTCTTGTATGGTATAGTTCTATGACATCATGAGTCGCATGTTTAGCGTATTTTGCTACCTTAACTCAACTCGAATATCTATTTTAATATGATCCTATACATGAATCTACTCTTGTCTGGTACACTGCTATTCATGAGCTTCATGTTTAGTGTTATTATGCTACCTATTTCAACTCGAATTTATACCTTTTAATATGATCCTTGTCTGGTATAGTACGTGCTACCACAGTACGAGTTGTAATTGAACTAAAAGTTTCTGGCGTCGAACGGATATCATACATAGGCGAGAGTTCGATAAACACTCTTGGTATGGAGCTTTTGGAAATATGATGGACAAAGCTCGCTTTTGAACACGCTCTAAGGATTCCTGGAGATATCGTGGCAGCATATAATGGAAGACTTGAGCCCGTAATCAAGAATCGATCGGATACATGTGGTGTAGAAGGTAAGAAGGTATTTGGTTGGAAATTGGCTCGTTTCAATTGGACCAGGAAAAATAGACGTTTATTGGCTTTTCTTATTACTTCATTGACATGCTCGTTCCACTGAAGTTTGTCCGCGCGACACCGTGAGGCCCAGTATCTTGGCATGATGTACTACACCGATTGGTTTGTCATTGATAAGTATTGGATCAAACTGCTGTTTATGCTGTTTGAAGTCTATAACTAGCTCCTTACATTTATCTGGGTTGAGTTGTAGTTTGTTTTTGGATGACCGGATCTCGACTTCCTTAACTCCTTGTTGAATTTGACTGGTACACCCCTTTGGAATTGTTTCGGAAATAGTATTGTCGTCAACAAACTTCCAAGCAGGTGAATCGCTAACTTCTAAATCGTTAATCATTAATAAAAAGAGCCATGGTCCCAATTTAGTTCTCTGGGGTACTCCGGATGGAACATAGCCCCACTCGGACTAACAATCGTTTGAAATCTTCACTCTTTGGTACCTGTCCGTAAGCTAAGAAAGTCTCTCGCCCAACAAAATATTTCGTAAGGTATTGATATATAGACTGCGGATTTTCTGGAGAAGGATGTGGTGGTCTATCAAATCGAAAACTTTCATATAATCGAATAAGATAATTCTCACGGCCGCAGATGGTTCCATCCGTAGCTTTTGCCCATTCATGAATCAGAGCGACAAGCGCTAGAGTGGTTGAGGATTTGGGAATAGCGCCAAACTGGTTGGAATCTATTACTTCCAGAACTGCTGGAGCGATGTACCTTGACAGAACGAAGTCTTCGGCAACTTTGGAAATGGTCGATGTCAAAGAAATTGGTCGAAGATGCTTATTAACGTTGGTTACAGGTTCCGTAACTGGCTAGACCGTTCGAGCACTTCCTTAATTGCCCAAAATATATGCCACAAAAATGCGTCTGTTGTGTTTGAACATTGCTTGCTAAAGTTGTCAGCTGTCCAAAGTACTTTACGATATATTTCAACATATTAAACTTCATTGAAATTGTTATTAAACTCCAAGTTTGAATAAGGATGCAAAATTAAAATCAATCGCGCAAAAGAACGCGAAATAAAACATCATCTTTTGTTCTTACTACGTTATGACGTCATCCGTGACATATCGTCTCACCATTTGTTAAAACGTATTTCTTTTTATATATAGGAAGACGTTGAGAAATATGGTTTGCAGGAACTGATGGATTTCAAGGTGAATGTCGAAGGAACGGTGAACAGTCACGTGATCTCAATGGAAGGCATGGGCAAAGGAAACATTTTTGCGTAAGTTTAGTTAGAGCTGCTCCCGATTAATCGATTATTTTTTGGCAATCAACAATTTTAACAACGATCGGATCAAACTTTTTCACGATGTTTACGTTTCGAAACGTTACTGTACGTTTTCTCGTTAATTACGTCACGTTTTTGGCGTGTTATGTAAACTTGATTATGAAAATATGCCAATTGCAGCAGCTCTAAGTTTATTTAAATTTATTGTGTTTACCACTCTGTGGTGGACGGAAAGCCTTATCAAAGGTTTTCGAGTGTTAGTGAGCTAGTATTTCATGATTAATGTTTACAAAGTTCAAGAGAAACAGCATGTTGTATCATTTTTGTGAAGGCCACCGGCCATGTCTTCAGCAGCTGAATCCATTGCTGATTTGATATTTCCCCTTGAGGGAGCGGTCACAGGCTGCAGCCTCCCTCCCCCCTCTCAATAATTTGTGAAATAAATTACAAATTGATTTCAGTTAACATTTCACTTACAATTATTGAACAGAAATACTTCAGTAGCTATTGTAAATGTGATTTAATAGGTCTCTAGCCCAACTTCCATAGACTTTTAGACAATTTCAACGCCCCCTCCCCTAGTGGGAGGGCCAATAAATTTGGGGAAGGCTAATTTTTTGGCGGCACCTGTTTTTGGAGGGCCGAAATGTTTTCTAGCCCATGCGCAGGGAGGGTCACAAATATTTGGGCGCCTTTTTAAGGTGGTATACATGCTTTACAGTATAGCTGGAATTGTTCATCATGAAATACATGCAGTTTTTGGAACACTGCTTTAATAGAACAACTTCCGTTTCCTACTCTCTACACTGGCTTTAATTCTATTATCGAAAAGAAAATATCCAGTTGTGACCTGTTGCAAAATTCCTTGCACGTACTATACCATGCTTGTAAATACATATCTCATTTTATTATATGGATATGAGTGAAACACTGGAAAATACGCCACGCGTGTGTTTTCTCGTGGGACCCACGCTAATTCCCGCCATTTTGTCTTTTCTGTTTTGTATCACAATATGGCAAATTCTCGACAGTTTGTCAATGTTTATCCATATAATAAAAAAAAACATTTAACGGTGGCTTTGGAAATATGACTTTTATTTTCTCGTGCGCTGCGCTCGTTCGTAAAATATTGTTTGACAGCTAAAGACTTGATATTCATTGACACCAAAAAGAAAAATTTATAAACCTTGGCATGATTACATGAGCATGATTACATTCCGCCTACATATATCATTTACTGGTTACCCGTGGAGAAAGCTTTGCCTTACTAAAGTTTGTATCAAAAAAGTGATCCAACTTCACGTTTCATACACCGTGCTTCAGAACACGTGTCGAATTTAACCAGTGGTTCAACTCCGGCCGCGGTGAAAATAAAATTCAAGGACTTTTCCCAGTAAATTCAAGGACATTCAAATCTTAGTGAAATGCCAAGAATTTTACTTTTTGCCCCACATTTTACTGAACATATGTTGTTGAAACAAGTTTCAAGTATTTTCAACTGTTCGACCAAAAGCATATATTACTAAAAGTTTATTTGCCTCTTATATAAGGATTTATCTTTCTTTTGAAAAAGTCTTAAGCCCCGTACAGACGAGCAAGTTTTCGTGTCTATGACAAAAAATTGACAAGTTTTCCTTGACAAGGAGCCTTGTTTACAAGCTAGTCATGCCAGCTTTTGCACAAGGAAAATTGTTCGTGTGTACGGCCGACAAAGAAAACTTGACAAGGAAATGCGCAGTATAGGTATATTCGAGCATAGGTATTAAGGTATACATGAAGTATTCATTTGTGTCGTGAATATGCGGGCTCGTAAAATTTATCAAGCAAAAATTGATCGAAAATACTTGTTTGCCGTACACACGAACAAATAAACTCGTCAAGGAACCTGCCAAGGAAAACTTGCTCTTCTGACGGGGCTTTAAGTAGCACTTGTCAGTGAATTCAAATATAACACCCCAAACGACTTCGAACGTTCTATAAGTGTTGGTGCAGTTTGAACGACAACAGTGTACTGGAATGCTCAAGTAAATACAATTTATATAGTCGCCTTTGCCTTCAAATACGGTCAAACGAGGATGAGAGTTGATGAGAGTTGCAACTCGCTCGCGTTTGACCGCCAACTCTGATCAACTCTCATGTACTCTTATCAACTTTGAGCCGGTTCAAATTTTGATGAGAGTTGATGAGTTTCTGCACGTTTGACCTGTACGCGTGGTAATATCCAGTCATATGTAACTCTTGTTCTCGTTTGACCGGGGCATGAGAGTAAAAATGCTATTGTTAGTATTGCTGTTGTCATTGACGTTGCCGTTGTATTTCCCAAACCCACCACTTTCAAATATGTTCTATCTAAAGCTACTCGTTAAATACATTGTACAAAAGACCAGACGCTGAAATAGCATCACCTAAACCTACAGTCTTGAGCGGTCGTTTACACACTAAAACTGGGCTAATATATAACCTAATCATTTCATTAGATACTACCGATATAGGATTATCCGAATCAAATTGAATAGTATTTGGTGATAGCAAAGAAGTATTAAATTCACTTGGAATTCTCAGTTCAGCCTTGTCACTATTGGCCACCTCGGTGTCACATGCCTGAGAGAAAGCTGTCCAAGCCCCTTTGGTAACACTTGCTTCATTTGAACTCCAATGTTGTGGAAGAACAGCCAAGATGTGAACATACAAACAATGGAAATGTACCCGTGTTAACCTTGAGTTTTCTGAAAGTCGGCCATGTTTACCATATTCCTCAAGTATCCAACTTGCTATGTCACTATAGAATCCTAAACAAGAAAGAAATAGTAAGTAAGTAAGTAAAGTATGGCAAGTAAGCAAGGGCAAGTAAGTGCAAGCAAGTAAGTAAGTGGCAAGGCAAGTAAGTAAGTAAGTAAGTAAGTAAGTAAGCAAGCAGGGGTGCTTATTATCCTTACTTGCAGCTGAGAGCTAAGCTGAATTGCGAAGGACACAGCTCAACGTGACCAAGTCGAAGGCTTTCTAGGGCGCATATGGCAGCCACCTTTGCTCGCCATCACGGAGCACAGCTACGATGGAAGGGCCAGTTAGGGGTTAAACCCAACCCACCCTGTCAACATTCCCTGTGGGAGGAAACCGGAGTACCCGGAGAAAACCCACGACTTTCGGCAGAGCGTTGACTAACTCTTTTCACATGGCTATCATAAGTCGTCCCCAACGGGACTTGAACCCACAATATCAGAGGTGAAAGGCGCGTGCTCTGACGATTGCGCCACCGAAGCACTTTCGGCGTGCGAGAAAGCACCCAAATTATTTGTGGTATGGTTGTACGTGTTACACTGTTGATTAGTTCAATAAGGACGCGCGCATAGCGGTCGGGGCCTGGTGCCGAGCATTGTGATTCGTTACCATCTAGCGCGACGCATAGTGACTGTGAAGTCATACTTGTTGTAAAAAGACAAAAAATACGTGTTCGCTTACTGGAGTTTTTGTTAACGTACGCAGAGAGGAAAGCGAGTGAATTATTGCAGAACACAATCACATTGCGCAGGCACGTGATCACAAAAACATTGTACTTTCATATAGAGAAAGTACAGTAAAGTACCCTGGGTAGGGGGTTAATACTCGTAGGCGCAAAACTATCGTGTAAAAACCAAAACTACGATATATCTTTTATCGGAATACAATTTCAAGAAATACTATAAAAAATAACATACAAAACTATTGATATATAAATTATACATCCACTAATTAAGCATTCAGTTCCTTTTAGCCGGGGAAAACAAGACAAACTAATCGTCAAATCGTGTGACGTTTGTTACAACTCCAAATTTGGCGGCCATATTGGGTTGATATGACGATTTCACCTATGGCTGTTAGCCAATCAGAAATCATGAATTATTTTAAATAAATAATAAGAGCAGTTATTGAACTTTATTTCAACACAGAATGCGCTTCCTGAGAACCCAAATAATAGCAAATCAGGGCTAAAAATAGCGGCCGGTAGGTTGCCGGACAAAATGACCGGTTAACTTAATTTTAGCTCGGTCAAACTCTGTTACTGACCGGGCATTTTTAAATCAGTAAAATACAGCAAATACTAAAAAAGATCACTATTAATGAGCGAGATTTTATTACTTAATATGCATACACTAAAACACTTACAGTGAAACAAATTTGTTTCGAGACATCGCTTTTATTGTTTCATGTTTTAAACGCTCGAGACGTTAGAAATCACGTTGTGAAATACAGTCTTTCTCTGACGAGATATATATCAGCTGAGATGCCGAAGAAAAAGACGATTTAAAATTCTGTCGGAAGGAAAACAAATGTGACCGGCCAAAATGACCGGGGAAGCAAAAAAGTGGTACCCGGACATTTTGCCGAAAGACACTTTGCCGAAAGACATTTTGCCGAACGGACAGTTTGCCGACGGACATTTTGTCGAACAGACACTTTGAAGAACGGACAATTTGACGAACGGACTTTTCGCCGAAAAGACATTTTGCCGAAAGGACAACTTGCCGAAAATAGAGATGCTATTTCGTCAAAATGTTTGGGACTGTGACTCATTTCTCAACTGTGTAATTTTCAACCATTGTATAAAATAACCATTATATGGTCATTAGCAGTGCATAATGGTCGTTAGCAGTGCATAACCATATTGATAGTTATTGGTAGCTTGTTTGTGCAGCGGATGACTCATTTGTTAGGAACGTGTTTTGACGTCAGGTCGTAAACAAACAAGCGTATATAAAGACAACGACGTAAGCAAATTTCATCAAAGTCGACAATGACTTTAATCACAGAAACTTTGACCGTGTAAGCGAACCTTTAAAGTTCAGAAGATATCTCAATTTTCGGCAAGTTGTTCTTTCGGCAAAATGTCTTTTCGGCGAAAAGTCCGTTCGTCAAATTATCCGTTCGTCAAATTGTCCGTTCGTCAAAGTGTCCGTTCGACAAACTGTCCGTTCGGCAAAATGTCCTTCGGCAAAATGTCTTTCGGCAAAATGTCTTTCGGCAAAGTGTCTTTCGGCAAAATGTCCGGCCACCAAAAAAGTGACCGGTCAAGAGGCATTTTTGGCCAGTCATTGTCCGTTGACCGGCAGTTATTTTTAATTTCGCACTGCAAATTCACAAAATATATATTAAGCAATCATACCAATTTCATCTTCTTTCTTCACTGCTTTCACGTTGGCATGTGTTCCTCCCAAACATTGTGATATAAAAGCCAACTCTTGCTCGTTTAAACCAATCGAATTCACAAGCGGAAACAACTGTTTAACAATAGCCACCATCACAGGGCACTGGCTCATACTGGCGAGCTCTAAGTGTACTGGGACCGAGTGAGGGAGGCGGGAAAAAGCAACTGCGGCGTCGTTGATTCTTTGTTGCCAAAATATCTCATCTTGACTGTCAAGCAAGTGGAAGCCAGAAACTACGATAAGATCTGGCTTGAATGTAATTGTTTCCTCTGAAAATAGGATTAACAAAATGGTTTAGTCCTTATTGCGGTACCCCTGCAAAGTTGGGCACTGCTTTATTTTCTCGATGTATGTTTGTTCGTTCGTTCGTTTGTTCGTTCGGAATCTTAAGCTAACACAGGAAGCCCAGACCCAATGCCTGTTAGCAGATTTTCTGCGTCCGCCCGCACCTACATTAATATTCTGCCTCTTCAAATTATTTTGTCAATAAATATCCGGCATGTTTGGTGCTACGATTTTGGATTTTTATGAAATATGCCCATCTCAACTCCAAATCTAATCACAAATGTTCAGAAAATTGAAAAAAAAAACAAGTTGGAAAATTTTTTGAAGGTTTTAAGAAAAAGTGGTTGTACGGGGATTTGAACCCTCAACATCCGAATCAAAGGAAGTTGTAGGCGCACGCCCTTAACCACTGAGCTACGAAGGAACACATTACAAAATATGTGCAAAAACACTTCTTATACTGGAGAATGATGATTTATTATTGTGACGTCAGTGCTAGACTAGACGGGCACCGCACTTCAGCACTGTGTCTGGTTAACGATAATTATCAACATTTTCACCCTCGGAAATGAAGATGATAGATTTGTAATGCAAATGTATATCACCTATTTAAAGGGGTGTCGGATGTTCAGTAGTAAGTCGATGTGCATTTCTGATCTACTGCATGCGATTCGATTCCTGCAATATGTAGTACTCAAAATCGCAGTATCGGTAACAGAATTCAGCTGGTTTTCTTGTTGAACAGGAAAGTAAACAGAAAACAACTTAAGTTTCCGTTTCGTGGACATATTGTTTGGAATTTCATCAAACGTGTGTCGAGCACTTATTGACTCTGGAGCTGGAAGTTCGTATGCGTTATCCAAGCTGATTGAGCGACTAAACAAAAACCTATCGAGAGCAAAGTGAAACAAGTCGACATGTTAATGAGCACAAGTACGATCAGGATGGAGACATATCAGGCGACTGTTGCAGCAGTGAATGGACGTTTTCAAATGGACGTCCAGTTTAACAAAGTCCATAAAGGTGAACTATTAAAGGTTGATAACCAATTTCCACCTTTCCGCATTTAAAAGAAGTCGAAATGGATGATAAAGACACAAAGGAACAGTTACCAGTGCATGTCGTATTAGGCGCAGGAGAGTACGCTAGAATCAATACCAATAGTCGACCTTTGATTGGTGTTGAAAGAACCAAATTGGGTTGGTTCATTATGTCTCCAGGACTGGAGTTTACCATAACCACATGATGTTAACACAGACCTCTCAGACAGATTGAGGATCTCTGTAGGCTGGATGTATTAGGGCTGACTGACACAGCTGAGCACGACCAAGGTTAAGTATACAAAGAGTTTCAAGAGCAATTGCAACGATCCCCATGCAGAGGGCTGGTATGAAACCGGCTTACCTTGGAAGGGGAATCATCCACCCCTTCCTACGAATAATAATAATAATAATAATTTATTAATTTATACCGCGCAAATTCAACATCAGTTTTCAAATTCGCCTTACAAGTTATTACAAACTACAAATAATTATATAATACACTAAAATAAGTAAAAGTGATACAATTATATAGAACTAACAGTTCAAGAACTAACAACCATATGCACATTTAAAAAGGTAAGCCTTAAGAGATGACTTAAACGAACTGATTGGTACACAGTTTCTAAGTTCAAAAGGCAAACTGTTCCACAGTTTTGGTGCTGCAAAACTGATAGATCGATCTCCTAGTGTTGGCAGAGTCTTAACAGCAGGAGGCATACGAAGAGGTCCATTAGAATTAGATCTAAGATTGTAATTAGATGCAGGCTTAAGATTTACAAGACTACAAATATACTTAGGAGCCAGACCATGAATAGCTTTATAGGTAAATAATATAATTTTAAATTCAATACGAAACTTAACTGGCAACCAGTGCAGGCACCTCTCTCCTCCGCAGAGGCTTACATGAAGTTTCTAGTGAGGGAAAAGTGAGCGTGCAGGGAGTGATGGGAAGAGCGAAATAAAAGTAGCCTCTGCTAGTTAATGTAATAAATATGGCGGTTCGATATCAACCTTCGAGGGTGTTAAGAGATGTTTTCCACTTTCCTTTTCAGGCGTACTCTCCTGGAGTGAATCCAACATTAATATCTTCTTCTGTCAATTTGCACCGAAAAATAGCGAGAAATTGCAAATGAATATGGATATGTTGACTGAAAATATCCTCTAAATTGCAAAATTTCTTTATAAAAATGACTCCACTGACCTTCGATACTCAGATTATGAAGATTTATTTCAATTTCTTCCACATTTCCGTCCATTTCAGATTTAAAAAGATGTCAAAGCAGTCAAACAAAAGTTTGGTTCGAAAACCATACTTTTTTGCATTATCTGGCAGAGCCTCCTCGCCTTCATTTCAATCTTCCCATCACTCCCCGCGCGCTCACTTTTATTCAAGAAACTTCATGTAAGTTATTTGTAAATACTTAAGGAGGCTCTGCGGAGGAGAGAGTGCAGGCACTGTAATAACGGTGATATATGTCAGTATTTAGGCGATCCAAAAACTAGTCTAGCAGCCGCATTTTGTACTCTTTGCAATTCACACAGTTGCGTGTTCGGTAAACCATAGAGTAAACCATTATTACAATAGTCTAAGCGATTAGTTACAAAGGCGTGAATAAGGGTAGCAGTGGCATCTCCAGTGAGATGCTTCCTAATTTGCCTAATATTGTGTAAATGGTAAAAAGCAGCTTTGCACATCTTGGTAATATGGGAGGACATAGAAAAATTACGGTCAAACCACGAACCAAGGTTACGAACTTCATTTGACGCCAGGACCAAACAGTCACCAATCCTTAGACTATTTATTACGAATGAGAAGGGAGGCCTGCGGTGTCTAACATCCTTGCAGAACCGCCTTTTCAAAAAGGGACTCTTCGAACACCACCAAAGCCTGATAACAGAGAGTTTTACATACAACATAAAGAAGTTGTGAGAGATACAGCAGCCTCTACTAAACTTCGTGTAGCCTACGACGCATTAGAGAAAGCAACACCGGACAGTCCTTCACTGAACGATTGTCTTTATCCGGGACCATCTTTGCAGAACCAGCTCTGGGAGTGTGACGATATATAAGTCGTTAACGTGGGCGCTGCTTGCAAACAACACAATGCAATGTAATGTAATAATTAAAAACATTACAAAAATCCTAAACTAAATATTATACTAATTATACCGTCTTGGTTTCGTCACGGCTAGCGACGCGGTACGATATGCTTCACTGGCGTATGCTTCACTGGCTCCCTTGTCGTTGCTTACTCTTCAATACATTTCTTTGAGTAATTGAGAGCCTTTACTTATAGCTCGATTAACTTGAAATAGAAATACTTTACAATCTTCAGATGCTACTAAGATTTCAAACGGCCACTGGTAAACGTCTTTCACTGCCACTGGTAAACGTTAACTGAATGTGTTCCCCCTAATCCCCTCTAACCCTTATACCTCATTTACATATACTTAACATTAATTCATTAGCATTAAACAGATTAAATAATATTCCTTTGTCACAGGGATCTGCTTGTGCTTCAGAGAACCTTCCCAGTGGCCTTAACAGGAGATATCAACCAAGCCTTTCTCCAAGAGAGATGCTCTTCGGCTTCACTGGAAACGGGGGAATGACGAAATCCAGATTCTACGGTTTACCAGAGCATTGTTTGAGCTAGCACCATCACCATTTCTTCTTGGTGGCGTCCTGGAAGCACAACTGGACGTGTGGAAAGAGAAACGACCCAAAGACGTGGAAGAGATTAGACGCAGTTTGTGTGTTGACGACATCCTCAGCGGTGGCGAAACAGTCCAACAAGCGCGAGAGCGAAAGGAAGCCGCTATGACCATACTAGATGATACGACATTCTCGCTTCACAAGTGGGCATCAAACGAAAGTAGCCTTGAAGACAAACCAAACCTACCAACTAGTAATGAAGACCAAACCGTTGCGAAGATGCAGTTGGGTGTAGCGCATATGGAGTCGAAGATACTGGACATGCCATGGAACAAACAGAATGACACATTGAGCGTGCAAATGCCCCATCGTGAGTAGCCTGCGAGGCAGGCTCTTCGGGTTTGGAGGTCTTAACGTAGGAAGAGCCTGCAGTCGCTTCTCATAATTCTTCGTGCCGCCTCTCATTATAAATTCGAATTCGCTCTAGAAACTGACCAATCAAATCATAGCTGAATTTTGTTTGTTTACTTCCTGTGAGTGAAATGTCAAAACACAGATCAAAATAATCTCTAACTCTTTAATATTCTGTGTCTCAACAACATTTGGGAAAATTACGCGTCGACGCTTTGTTCATTTTCTCTGAAAGTGAAAAATAATTGTTCAATTCTATTTATTCTGGTTGATTGCCAGTATTTTTTAAAGTTATGTGTTGGACATTTCAATGGAACATTGAATAAACGAAACGTCGACGCGTAATTCTTGCACCCCTTGTTGGGCGTGTTCTCTCTTGGATATTGATAACTTGCTGTTGATTGACATGTCTTTAGACCTTTAGCCAATGAAACGCTAGCGTTCGCCGGCGAACGCTATATACGAAGAATTATTAGAAGCGACTGCAGGCTCTTCCTACGTTAAGACCTCCCAAAACCCGAGCAGCGGTCTTACGATACCTCGGCTAGAATTGATTGCTGGTCATATGACAGCCAACCTCGTCAGCAACGCGGCTAAGGCAATCGGTGAAAAAGAGTATGATATCGCAACAGCACGCATGGCTTGACAGCTCAGTTGCTCTGTATTGGATACAAGGACGGGAAGAGTATCGACAGTTTGTAGCCAATCGTGTGGTAAAAATTCAAGCCATCACGTTCCCACTTCCGAGGAGCAGAGGAGGACAGCTGACGAAGCAATGGCTAAATGGTCCAACATGGCTTGGTGATGAAATCAAATGGCCTGAGAGCCCAGAAACTGAAAAATTTCTGAAAAGCTTTAAGCGATTTATAGCCCGACGAGGAAGACCGTCGCTCGTGTATTCTGACAACGGGGCTACCTTTAAAGCGGCAGTGACGTGGCTCAAGCCCTTTGCAAGCAAGAAATAATCTGGCGATTTAACCTCGCGAAAGCACCTTGGTGGGGCGGTCAATTTGAGCGCCACATTGGCATTTTCAAGTCGATCTTCCGTAAGACAGATGGGGGTGGACTTTTAACCTTTTCGGAAGTAGAAGAAATCGTGCTCGATGTGGAGATATGCATGAACAACCGACCCCTAACCTACTTGGAGGATGACCATCGGCTGCCCGTCCTAACGCCGAACACTTTCTTGTTGCAACAACCCTCAGCGGTGCCAGAGCTCCAACCTCATCCGGCAGAAGAGCGTAATTTAAGAATGCGTCGTGCGACGAAAGACGCTCTTTGGAATCGTTGGACACCAGAATACCTGACGGGACTACGTGAAAGACATCAAGTGGTTCGTGGAACTAAAGCAATATGCTCAGAAGTGGGAGATGTTGTCATTATTAAAGGGGAAGACAAGAATAGAAATGTGTGGAAACTCGGAAAGATCGTCCGACTCATTACCGGCAAAGATGGCGTAGTACGAGGCGTAGAACTACAAACAGGGAAAGGAAGACTGGAGCGACCGTTGTAGTTGATCTATCCTTTGGAATTTCAGTGCGATCAAGAGGCAGCGGAACAGGAAGCGTAAATTACAAAAAGCAGGATGTTTTGGGTGGCAGGATGTTTTGCCGCTCGCGGGAAATAGTTCAAAATTTTGAACTATTTTTTACTCGCTGCGAGAGCTCGCAATAATAAACCAATCATAAAACGGCGTGTGGTGGGAACGGAATGACATTCGTGCGAGTACTCGCAGCGAGCTGCGAGGAGCTTCGTGCGAGGACTGGAAATCCGCCTTAAGAGCCAAATAAAGTCTTAGTAATGCACTAATGCATTATTTTATTCGAATGCAAAGTAATTTTGTTCAACGCCGTTGCCGTTCTAACTTCCAAACTCACCATTATTCAAATGATTACCCACCTAGTGTCTGCCATCTTGCACTGATAAGACTACAAAAGTGCAGTACTTACCAATAAATGCTTCGAGGGTACTGAGAGCAGAATTGGTAACATCATGAGACATAATAAATCTACTTGCAACAGGTGCGTCAATATTTCCCCATCTCTCATGTCGTTGATATTCCAATATTAAGTGGTTCTCATCTCCGCTCATCTCACAACTTTCGGGAACTAGAATGCTTGGCGGAAGCAAGGTCTTCAATTTTGGACCAACTGGGCCACATAACATCACCTGGGAGGAAATAAACGTAAGTTATGCTGTCGAAGAAGGTGCTTTTTTGTATAAATGTATTAAAAGACATGCTTAATGAACTATCAAAGTACTACTTATAACTCACGTTTATGTCTTAACAAACCAATAAACTTGGTCTGTCACCATATGAATATGCAAATGCTCACAAGTACATTGAAATGGGTTAACGCTTGTATACCGTATCCAGTGCACAAATTTTGATAACTCACATACCCAGTTACTATTGTTCTAGCGGGTGGCGCAAAAAAAAGTACGACTGTTTGATTTAGAATAACTTAAAATTAATTAAAGAGCTATTACACTTAAACAAGTTTCTTTGCATCCAGCGATGTCTAACTTAAATTTGACATATGCCATGTGCATTTTCATGCAATATTGACTGAGATAGGTGCGTTTAAACTTGCGTAAACAATTTTTCAACTGTCGAGAATTAGCTAAAAACGGCCTATTAAATTAATTTGATAACCGTTACCATTTTATCGTAAGTATTATTTCACTGAAGTGAAGTTAGAGTTAGAAATGTTTCTTGAATAGATATGCTCTTTTATTCTAACATTTGGCCTTCTAACTTCAACTTCACTTCATTGAAACGAATACTTACGTAAAATGCTAATGGTTATCAAATTATTTAATAGGCCATTTTTAGCTAATTCTCGACACTTCCAAAAATGTTTACTCAAGTTTAAACGCAGCTATATCGGTCAATATTGCATGAAAATGCGCATGGCATATATCAAAATTTAAGTTAGACATCGCTGAATGCAACGAAACTTGTTTAAGTGTAATAGCTCGTTTAGTTTTTAAGTTATAGTAAATCAAACAGTCGTACCTTTTTTGAGCCACCCGGTAGTTTACGAAAACGTCGTCAACGTGCAGAAAGAATAAAGGTACTTTAAAGGCCTGTTCACAAAAACCGATTTGTCGAATCCGATTCTCCTCTTGACGTATGTGATTTATTGTATTGACTATTTGCTGACAAGAGTAAGGCTATTGGCCCATACCTGGCGAAAAGTGCACTTGTTGCTGTTTTACGTGAAATCACATACGTCAGGAGGAGAGTCGGATGCGACAAATCGGTTCGTATGAACAGTACTTGACTAAGTAACAGAACAATTATCCACATTAATAGTGAATAACTCTTTTAGCATTACATAATTTCAATTCTTTGATTTGTTACCTTTGTTCTATGCTGTGATTTTGTTAACTAGAATATTACAGTAACTGGTAGGTATGCGAGCTTATCCAAAGTCGCTGTAGCGCCCCGGCAATGGCCAAAGCAGCCCAATTTGAACTGCCAAACCGAAAACAAAACGGCGGGCGAAATTCTACAGCTCATTTCATTTCCTTACCACATACTAGACTACAAGTATCCTTAATTTTCTCCAAAGTGTTAATACCATGCAGAGTTAGTAGCCAAATAGAACCGTTTAGTAGGGCAAATACACACGTTTTATTGAAATACATGAAGAAAATTTGCATGTATTTCTTTCATAGCCGAATGGGACCATTTTGGCAGTTCAATTGTACTATAATTCATTTGCCTGCGAAAAGGAAAATAATTTCTCGGGCCATATTTTGTTTCTATTTCTAGTTCTAGTTGTGCATTAGGATTTAATAGAACGATAGATTTAATAGAACGATAGCCTTTGAAGATTTTATCCATTGAGTTAACGAAATTTCGGGAATACTATCAATATCATGCGGATTGAAATATACCAACCTGCGCTTCCGGCAGTAACGTCGTAAACTTCAGGCCCACCAAAGCAGCATTTCCGCCTACAACATGCTACAGAAAGTATTCAGTTCGAACATTGTGATTAGATACTAAATAAAGTGATAATAACATGCATTAAATGATTATTGAATCAGTTAAATTGTGTATTTACGCCGAACAATCCTTCTTGTCTATAGTCATTGCATGTATAGACATATCCGTTTTCTAGTGGAGGAGATGAGACGCTTAAGGCGTTAAGCGGGAAATGATATATTTTCCAGGGAACAACTGATTGCCCAGGGAAAATATATATTTTCCATGACCTTTTGACTGAATTTTCCACTCCTCGAAACTCTCCCTAGTCCTTTTGAAAGTGCATTTAACCCCAGACTAGTCCCTAGTCCTCTATACGCGCGTTCTAATTTCCGTGACGTCCCCGAATGGAATGCCCGCATATTAATGAGAACGCTTAGAGGCCTAGGAACTAGGCTGATTTAACCCGCGCGGTTCCCGCTCTTTTCTTCAAATTGGCTTCATCCAATCACAGGACTTGATCATTGGAGTTAGCGTTCCAGTTTATGTTGAGTTCACTGGGTTTGCCCACAAATTATCCAGTTGCAGTCTTTGAATTTATATAAAATATTGGCTGCTTCGCTTGTGAGACGTTAAATGCCAAAGTAAGCATGATTAACACATTCAAAACAATGATGACAAAGTGCGCAAGATTTGGAATCAGCCAATCAAATTCGAGAAAATTTCTATATGTATATTATTAATAACGGCAATACACAGATCGCGAATCTCGGGATTTTACTAACCTCGATTTGTAACATCAGGCTATGGCCAAAGAACTCACTTGCATTTTCATTTACATATGGAAATTCGTTATAGTAAATTCCCTTGCCTGATGATGTTATGAATTGAAGTGAGTAAAATGCCGACTCAGAACGGGTCATTCTGATGCGCAGTCGACTTACAGTCGAGATTCGTGATTTGTGTATTGAACTGAGTAGAGTGCAATTTGGTCTGAATTGCACGACACGAAGTTCAATTTCCAATTTGACTGAACAATGTTTAGTTCAATATTGACGAGCAAAACCGCAATGTGAATGACAGGACAACTGGAATTTGCATATAGGTGGCATGGTTACATTATTAAGATTTTTCTAGGCATCTCGTTCGATAGGATAAATAGTAGAAGGTGTTAGTAGATGGAATACTCGAACGGAAATTTATATACATTTTTTAGACCTAGCCAGGAGCAGTTGCGAAAAATGCAACTTAGGCCCTCTGACAGGAATTGAACCTGCGGCCCTGCGATTCCGGTACAGCGCTCTAACCAACTGAGCTACAGAGTCCAGTCCATCAACCGCAAGTTCGGTATATCAGATGGGAGTGATGCCAGTATATGGTGTAAGGGTAAATATCAAGATTTTTCTCGGCATCTCGTAGTAGTAGATGCATGGAATACTCGAACGGAAATTTATATATATACATTTTTTAGACCTAGCCAGGAGCAGTTGCGAAAAATGCAACTTAGGCCCTTTTGCTTAACCTTGTCAGCAAGTTGCAGATTAAACAACGCTGTATCAATGTTGTTACCATGCATTAACGATATTGTTTACAACATTGTTCAAATGGTGAAATGCAACATTGTTAAATGTCGACAGCACAATATTGTACTTACTCAAGGACATGTTACACGAGGCAATTTTTGTTTCAACTTGCAACGCAATTTCTGACACAGAGCGATGTTAGGTAAAGAGTATATTCGCAGAGAGATTGTGAGCATGAATCTCGCTTTACTTTGCCGATATTTTTCTTGCTGAACATACCCAGAAGGCAACAAAGAAATGAATGAGAATGATAGTATCGGTGGAGTGAAACGCGGGCCATGTTCACTGTTTCTCTGTTCGTACATTTCTACATAGAATGGCTCCGTGCAGAAATTTAATTTGAATTTTAATAAAAAAAACTGATATTGTAACCAAAAACGGTTAAATTGCATCAGAAGTTGCATACACTACATGAACATTACGTTAAAAAGTACTACTACAGGTTAATTATATCATATTTACAAGTCATTGATTCAAAATACTTTGTGGAAAGAATGAGTTCCTAAAACGTCTTACAAAAGTAGTTTTTGCAAAGGCCATTGGTAAACGCATTTTGTAATTGCGTTGCAAGTGGCAGCAAATATTACCCCGTGAAACATGGCCTTAAGTAAGCACAATAATGTCAATATTGTCCTGTCCACATACTTTATGTCCATATTTTGTTTATAGTTTGTTTTGACTAAATCCATCTGATTGGTTTATTTTTTATCACGTGATCGCTTTTGTATACACTATAAAAGCACATGTTTTTCCCCGACCCATTCTACTAACTTCCAGACGAAGGGCCTTCGCTCGAAACGTCGAAGTTCTTGTTGTATTTTTCAGGTAGATTGATCTTAAAGACCCGAAGCTTACAGTATATATATAGACGTTACCTATAATCCTATATAATATACACTGGCACCACACGTTCGATATATGTCCACATTTAACAATGTTGCACTTCACCATGTGAACAATGTTGTCAACAATATTGTAAATGCATGGTAACAACATTGATACAGCGTTGTTTAACTATCTGCATGCAACTTGTAGACAAGGTTAAGCATGGAACCATGCTAGCAAAATGCAAATTCCAGTTGTCCTGTCACTAAAATTGCAGTTTTCTCCAAACCGGAATAAGCTTTTGATTTTACCGTACGTAGTAACATGCCAAAACAGTGGCGCAATACATTACTTTATAAAACTAAACTAATGTATATATTAACAAACTGTACCTGTGACTGTGGCAGTCGCGATGTTGCAGAAACAATTTCAGAGTTTAACTCCTGAGTCGTGATTGGTCGTTCTGCGGCAGCTCCCTCGGCCATAAAATACGAGAAACATTCCTCTAAGACATCCAAAGAACTGACTTCACTACATTGTTTACCAACACCTTTTTCTTTGACACCAAGCTCACGGAGTAATGCAACGCCAGAAATGATCAAATCGATGTTTGCATTTGTCCTAGAAAACAAAGAAATGTGGTCGTTTTAACTGAAATAATTTTGTCCAGAATTCTTCTTTCTGACAAAGGGACATGCTTGAAATGTTTAATACAGCCTCTAAAACATTCTAGCAGTCAAGAGATATAGCACAGTTTCTTTCCAAATTCTCATTCATTTCTTTCCATCTTATTCATTATATTGCTAAATTACAGTTGGTTATCTATAGTATAACATGCAAGCAGGCTCTCTAACCCTAGAGTTCTGAGGACCTATAGTTTCATATTTTGCAACTGCTCCCGATGCACGAGGTCTAACAATATGTATATAATTTTCGCTCGAAATCTCCATCTACAAACACCATCAACATTCGGTTATATCGAGCTAGATGCACAATATTTACCCTTACACGAAACACTGGAATCATCCTAATATATACCGGGTGGCGCAAAAAAAGGTACGATTGTTTGATTTTGTATAACTTAAAAACTAAAAGAGCTATTACACTAAAACAAGTTTCTTTGCCTTAATTCATAAATTTTGATATATGCCATGCGCGTATTTTCATGCAATATTGACCGAGATAGCTGCGTTTAAACTTGAGTAAACATTTTTGGAAGTGTCTAGAATTAGCTAAAAATGGCCTATTAAATAATTTGATAACCATTACCATTTTATCGTTCGTATTCATTAATTTCAATGAAGTGAAGTTGAAGTTAGAAGGCCAAATGTTAGAATAAAAGAGCATATCTATTCAAGCAACATTTCTAACTTTAACTTCGCTTCATTGAAATAATATACTTACGATAAAATGGTAATGGTTATCAGATTTTTTTTAGGCCGTTTTTAGCTCATTCTCGACAGTTCCAAAAAATGTTTACTCAAGTTTAAACGCAGCTATCTCGGTCAATATTGCATGAAAATACGCATGGCATATATCAAAATTTAAGTTAGACATCGCTAGCTGAATGCAAAGAAACTTGTTTAAATGTAATAGCTCTTTTAGTTTTTAACAATTTAAGTTACACTAAATCAAACAGTCGTACTTTTTTTGCCCCCCGCTATGTACATGAACTTGTGGTTAGCTCTAGTCAAGCTCAGTTGGCAGAGCCTGCACCGGAATTGCGGAACGCATGCAGGTTCGATTCCTGCCAGATGCCAGTTACGATTGGTTTTTGAAAAAATTCAAGCTGTTTAGGTACTGTTTTATACTAGTCAGGAAGTCTTCCGCTTTTTAAAAAGTGTATAAAATATCAGATTTTACGCAAAAACCTGTGTAAATTTACACATCATTTCTTGCAGTGTGTGATGAGAATGTCGTTTGGAATTCTGAGGTGTCTACCAAGACGTAGCAAGATTGGATAAAGTGGCGTAAATAATTAAGAAACGTGATGATTCCGAGGAGCCTAGCATGTAGGAGAGATCCGAAAAGTCAAAGCCATACATTTGCATTTGTTTGATTACGCTAGTTCCGTACACTCGGTTATTGAACTAGGCTCCAACGAGTACAGTACGCGGCAGCTGGTTTTGTTACTTGTAAATATGTCAGGGAAGCTAAGGAACTTGTTAAAATAGGTCGGTTACCTGTTGAAGAAAGAAGGGTGTGGCATTTACTTAAAGTCACTCATAAAGCTCTCTATAGCGATAATTGGCCTAAACACCTTAGATTAACTAGTCATAAGAATAAGTCACTCTCGCACACTGCGGTCTAGCTCCGCTCCTAGACTGCATATCCCATTAGTGTCTAATAGTTGTCAGGATACCCCATCAACCTCGTTTAATGACCTATACCAGCAGACAAAAGGGCTTGTCGCGATTATAATCAATTTTATAACATGACTATATAAACGTTACTTAATGCAACGCATATGTTAATTAACTACACATGTTACAATGAAGTTTCTTTAACCTAATTTTATCTATGTAACATAGGATTTGTAATATAAGTTTTGTAATTAGTTAGATATCAGTTGGTGAAGAGCCATACGTGGATATACTTCTGAATAACTCATTATTATTATTGAAGATAATTCAGTAAAACAGTGAAGGGATTTCTTGCGACTCACATGCAAGCCTAGAATTGTCAAGAGGAATACTTCTATTGCAAGGTTGCAATTATAGTGAGCGCCTGAGCGGTCAGATGGCCGGTTCCAGCATTGTGAAGATGGCCAATTGCATAAGTTACAATTTGGATGGATAGACAATGGCGTGTTTTGTTTTGTATAGATCATGGATCGCGTCAAATGTAAATCTCTTTCCGTCGCGACTCAGAACCAAAAACCTTTTCGGCTCGAGCTTTACAACTCTCTCTATACTATAAAACATGTCAAATAGATCATGTTTAACCGTTGTCATATTTGTTCAGATATAGAAACATAGAGGACGTCATTAAGTGGTAAGTACATCGGTAGTAGGGAATGGCAAACAGCAGAGTCGCTGAATTTCCTTGCAGAATTTCGGTTTAAATTCGCTTCATATCTTCTTTCTTATGTCAAAATAGTCATTATACATTTACAGTTTTAGAATAACAAGTTCATTATTTTATCCTTTATTGCCTTATAGCGTAAATTCTTCTATGCCTGGCGTTTGTCGTTGGACGTATGAACGCGAAACTTAAACTCGATCGTTCCGGCGGCTCGTGAACCACTTTTTTGTTCTAAGACTGTATATCCGTCAGTTTTTCCACGCCATGTAATGGAAGTCACGAGCAAAGAGATTTAACAGTCTTAAAAGCTTCCTTCCTGAGCAACGTCTTCGTCCAAAAGAAAGTCACAGAATTCATGCTTGAATTTAAAATCGTTGCTGTAACTGACCAGTTGAGAAACTTAATGTCGTCAATACTGCCAACCCCGAAGAAGACTGAGGACAGCGTTATTGGTAGAAAGAAAATAGCAAAACAAATAACGACAGTAAAGCAAGATCTTGCGTGCCGGGTTTCGCGGAAAATTCTCCTTTTTATATTATTTTGATGTTCATTACTTTCGCAGGCTGGACCTTTTTTGGAACGAACTAATTTTCGTATCACAAGATATATTCTTGTATACACAAATCCAGTAAAGAGGAAAAATATAAGTATCATTCCTCTAAAGAAAATCCCGACTCTCAGTTGAGGAGCATGGAATGAAAAAGTAAACACTGACAATATGACAAGACAACACCCGCATACATAGGTCAAAATTCGTTTCTTTGTCACTTGGGTTTTGTAGGAATAAGGATGCAGCACACCAATGTATCTCTCCATTGTCATTGCAGACAGTGTTACTATTGACCAGGTACAAGGCAGCAATGTTGTTCCACAAGATAATATGGCGAACACGCAGCCGTCTGTAATGTTCAGAAATGGAGAAGCTAGATGGCAGATGAAAAGAGGTATACTTAGAACACCAACAGCTAAATCGACAACGGATTGAAGTAGAATGACGAAGTAGCAAATTTTGCTTTTAAGTTGAGATGATTTTCTTATTGTTATTACTGAGATTGCGTTCAATGATATCGTTGAGAAGAAAAGCATGCAGTTGATGACAATCACCGCAATTTGATTGCGTACATACGCCTTGTTAGGAAACTTTCTTACAATCTCGTACGAATATTCAGCAATATCACACGTTGTGAGAAAGGTATCATTTTCCTGGCTCCGATTCATTATTGATGATGTCGACTCGTCAGTTTATTGCCCAGTTGCTCCACAGGGATTTATATAACCCAATGAAGCAAGAAAGAAAGTAAAGCATGTTTGAAGCACAAGTGATATTATACAGCTGAAGAGTAAAGCTGTTAAGATCGCGGGATATTCTCATGAGAACATCTTAGCCTCAGATATTATTTTTACCCTTAATTTACTATTCCATTATTATTCTAATAAGGTGCTAAAAGGCCGAAGTGTTAATTGTAATACTGGCCTTCCCTAAAACGGCTTTCAGCGCAAAATTTGTTACCACTATATGTTTATTAGAAAGTCAGCTTTAAAGCCATGCATGCAGCACGCAAACATATGACATGTATAACAATAAGAAACTCTTTTATATATTACCGTTAAACAGTAGATTACTGTATGCTCAATATTGTTCGTCATAGCGTTTATAACGAAAGTGAAAGTGCTGATTAAAAAGGTTTGTTACCACTATATGTTTATTAGAACGGCAGCCAACCTTTTATTAATAATTTACATTGTCCGTATCCTTATTATTCAGGAGAAATACAATAATTGTTAATGTAATTTTTCCACAACAATCATGCCAAACCCTTTGTGGCAGTTTGTGCAGATACATGTACGCTTTGCGCACCTATTTGTAATATGGTTGTTGGGAAAACAGCTCTTCATTATTTTAATGTTAAAGGACATTGGCAACGAAAATTTTTATTGGCTTATTTAATCTTACTGGGCCACCTAACTATGAGAATGTTACTATTTTTTGCTGTAACATTTTTGTTTGCGAGTAATGTGCAAGTAAAATGTGATAAATTTGCTCATCGGCCGCCATCTTGGATCAAATTCTCAAAAAATTATCTTTGGGGTCAATGACCTTTGTGACGTCATTAGATGGGTTCACTTCAAAACAACATAGGGATCTATATTGCGTGAAGGTTTTGGTAACTAAAAATATGTCGTTTTTGCGCGTTATAATGAACAAAAATTCTCACAACCAGGCAGGAGAACTAAGGAAATGCTACACTATCGGGTAAAGCCATATTAAGCGTGTGAGAAGGAAAGGAATTGCGAATTTTACAACTTGCGTGGTTTAATTGTGTCACGCGTTTGTGAATGATTGGGGTATTATTGAAGCTATAATAGTATTTTGTGTCGTCATACACTCTGGAAAAGGTTTCAGGAACCATTTGTTGTTGTAGGATACATTCTTTAACCGAAGACACGAGAAGAGATGTTTAAAATGTTATATTATAGAATTATAAACTCGAGACACCGAGAAAGGTTGAACGAATTGTCAATCAGCGATTTTGAGCACCTTGACCTATAAATATCTGGAGCTAAACTAAAGCCTTGAATGTTACTGAAAAATAAATCTGGTGGCCCTGGTGCAGAATTATTGGATGCAAGTAATATTCTTTTGAAAACAATCTATATTCAAGTTTTAAAGAATAGTTATTCACGCGATTCATATGATTATGAAGTTTTGAGCTTCTATTGTTTTGACGGGAAATATGAAGCTGTCAATATAGTACATTATTTAGTATATCTAGCTAGTTTATAGAAAAAAGCCAGACTATAGCTGTTCTCTGGCTTAAATTCAGTTTCATATGTGTGGCTAAATAGTTTGGTGAATTATACATGATGAAGCTGGTAAAAATATTGCCGAAAATGTAGCGATTCCCATTTCAGTAATTCAGTAAATATAGTTATTAATTGCGTCAACACACAATATCAATTAGAAGTGAGAACTCTAATATTTTTAGATCTTTTGTTATACTCTTTTTTACGAAAAGTCAAGACGCGCATATGGGTAGGGATTAGGGAATAACTGATCATTAAAATAGAAATTAATAATTTAATGCGTTGCCGCACTGAAGACTTGCTATTAACTGATATACCGGTATTCTCATCGCTTTTCAAAATGACTGTAGTTGTATTAATCTTGTTTGTTTTATACTTTTATTTCAATAATCATGGGTAACTTAAATTTGCACTGTCAATACAAGCGATGAAGCGATATACTCTCTACAACAATCAATAATATACCTTGAATGCTGTTAATATACTGTTTTGGAACCCCGTTATTGGAGAACTTCTTCTCTGTGTGGTAATTCCAGCCATCCTGTTTAAGTGCATTTTTTAAAAGTTCTATATGTATATCTTTATTTCTCAATGGCAAAACTTGTAAAATAAAATAAAAATAAAATAAATGCGAATACAGCATGCTATTTGTAGTTTGTTTTATCACTTTTATGTAATAGCGCTTCTTTATACTACACTGTCCAACTGCATTGAAAGTATAAAAGGAGTAGTTCAAATCTCAATGATGAACTATCCAAATTTTTAGGCCTTTATTCTTGTGTACTTTGAATGTATATCATAATTGCGCCAGCTATTTAGGTTTAATAGTAATAGTATAGACTACATTTATTTATTAAGCTCTGCCGTCTAACAATACATAAACAGTTATTAACACAAGACTACATTGTGACAATTTTATTTACTGTTGTATTTTCAATAATAATTGGAACTGAACGTGCTGATAGAGATTTGATTGTTTTGCAATTTGAGCAATTTTTATGCATTTACCAGCGAGACATTCAGGGGTATAGACAATAATAGCATAACATTGCATAAGGATTTCCTATGTGATATTCGAATTTATGCGTCTATTTCACGCGGAATTGGAACAAATAGTATCAAAAGTAGTGGTACAAACATGTTACACACTTGTTAAAACCTTTCTGCCGTCTATTTTGCCGCAAAGTTTACCGCGTGTGGTAAACACTATAGAGTTTATATTAGAGAAATTGTGTCAACCCATCTAATGACGTCATTTAATGTATTCATGCATAAATTAGCATACGCCGTTTTTTTCAAAATGGCGGACGACTGTTGAACTTTGTCACAAATTTTCTCAACAACTAAATGCGATGGACAAGGGAAACTATGAAATTAAGTATTCCGTAGGCATGCTCTATAAATATAAGGAATAAAAATTTTCGTTGCCAATGTCCTTTAAGAAATATAATCCCCGAGCCGGCGCGAAGCGCCGTGCGAGGGTACTAATTCCGCTCGGATATTTACACCCGGGTATGTGAAAAAATAGCGGAATGCAAAGTCGTCCAAATGTCATGGACGTTGGACCTTTTTTGGGGTGGTTTTCTACGTTATGCGCATGCGCGAGTTCAGGACGAGAGAAAACTGGTAACTAGCAACATCATGACTGGCTAAAACAAAGAATTGGTTTTTTGGAAAACTTTTTTCAAAACAAGTTTTGTACTCGGGAGTCGGCGGGACATAAATACAGACAAAAAAGTTTCCAAAAGAAGATAAACGACTTTCATTTGTTAAAGTCAACAGGAGGAAAAAGACAGTCAAAAGTCAAAAGACCGAAAAAGGACATGATTTTCGAGTTTTAAAGCGTATTAAACGGGTATTAAAGTGTCTATTTTGCATACTTGCTTTTGCAGTTTTGTCGTCAGTTGGCATGCACTATAATTATGTAAGTTTGTGATGTTGAGAATTGTGTTAATATTAGTTAATTATAATCTATTTAGTTAATCAACTGTCAATCAATGCATGCGTCATAGGATATGCATAATATGTATAGTAGGATGTGCCACTGTGATCGTGATAGTGATAGCGTGACAGCCGAGACCGTGATTTGGGGTTGTGATTCTGTGATTGATGAATTTTTTAAACAAATCGAGACAAAACGTAAGTTAATTCAGGGTATACTTTAAACTCTACAACGAGCAATTGAGAATCGTAGTGTAACGAACATCGAGCGTCAGAAAAATACTATTACGAGGAGCGCGGACAAAATCTATGAATTAAAAGTAAAAATTCAAGAGATACGAATACAAAAGGAAGACGACGAGAACGATACTAAAACGTGGACAGACAGTATAGACCAAGAACTAGAGAGCTGGGATAATTGATAGACGATGAGTAAAACAACCACAGCATTGAAACAGGAAGAAGACGAAAATTCGAAATTGCGTGACCAAGAAAAAGCGGCGGGAGAACGACATGCTCTGTTCGAAGAACAATTGGAGTTTGATAAAGCACAAATGGAGCAGAAAATGCAACATTAACTAAAAATGGAAAAGGCACGCAAGGAAACCGAGATGGCACGAAACACGAACGCAAAGCTACGGAAACTGGTTATTTCCACGTTCAACGGGACGCATTTAGATTGGTTACGCTTCTGGAACCAATTCGAAGCCGAGATAGACCAAGTTGACGTTGCGCCGGTCACGAAATTTTCGTACTTGAAAGAACTAGTGGATCCTTTAGTGAGATCATCGATAAACGGATTGCCATTCTCAACCGAAGGTTATGAACGTGCTAAGAACATTCTGAAGACGAAGTACAGTGACAGCAGCGAGATGGTGAACGCGTATGTACAGAACATCATGTATCTACCTACAGTACAGGGAACTAATGCCGGTAATGCACAATCGCTAGTATATAGTGTACAATGCTAGAAACCGCAATGTGTACAATGCCAATGTACAATACTAGTGTACAATGATACTAGTACACATGTACAATGTGTACAATGATACTATGATTACTACATATACAACGATATTACAATTACGATATTACGATTATTACAACGATACTAGTACACATGTACCAATGTACAATACTAGTGTACAATGATACTAGTACACAAAATACTAGTGCACAATGCCGGTAATGTACAATCGCTAGAAACTTTGGGGAAACTTAGAGAGGTAAACGGGTATGTTCGCATGTGTTTGGACAAACCAGAGGGAATACGGGGGGATTTAGTTAGAACCGACGATGATTGTGGGATGCCAGTGGGATTTTACTAAATTGGTTGACGCGCTTAGGAAATGGACGGAGAGAAATCCCATTAAAATGCATGAGAAATCAGATAAGCAGTCAAATTTTACCCAAATGAATGCATTCCAAGCGCGTCAAAGTGAAGCAAAACAGAGACGGTGCGTTTATTGTAATGAGATTAGCCACGCGTCAATCAGTTGCCCTTCAATTGTTACATCTGCTGATCGGAAGAAAGTTTTAAGTCAAAAACGTTTATGTTTTAACTGCACTGGGACCGTCGGGCCGAACATCGTGCGTCCAAATGTCGAAGCCGTTCTAGTTGTTCGACGCCTCGGGTGATAATGTGCCCCCAGTCGTGCCCCTGCGACTAATGCAAATAAGCCTGTCGTTATCCAGTGGTAATTGTTGACGTTAATGGTGTTAAATGCCGCGCATTAATTGATACAGGGGCGGGAAGTTCTTACGCCTCGTCAAAACTTCTTGACACTATCAAAGCTAAGCCCCAAAAACGGGAAATCCGTCGCGTAGAGATGTTTGGAACTACAACAAAGTCGGTTGGAATTCATAACCTAAAAATTAGTGATACGAGTAATACATTCCAGATTGAGACTGAAGTAACTCGAGTAGAGAGAAATGAACTATTGACTCTTGACAACCCTAAGATTTATATTGCTAATTATTCTCACCTTGAAGCAAGGCATATTTTAACATATATACTGGGGGGCCATTTGGCCCCCCAGGCCCTCTTGATGGCCCCCCACTCACACAAAATTGCCCCCCCCCACTCCCTGGGCCCTTTATACATTGGGTCGTTTACAGAGTAAATGATTTGTCTGTGTTTAACGAAATATTGTTTTTATGGCTTATATAGTTAGACATTTTTAAAGTTTTAGTTAAAACATTGAAATACTATTGGCTTGGCAATTTCAGAGCTCCAGATTTCAAAATTTTCCTGGGAAAAAACTCCCCCGGAACCCCTACAGGGCTCGCGCCTTCAGCACTCAGATTAAGGGCCCTTTTTCACAAATGGCCCCCCACTTAGAAATCCTTAAAATATGCCCTGCTTTGAAGGAATAATTATGCAGGATAGTGACGAGAAAGAGCGTCTGCCCGTGCATCTAATTTTAGGAACTGGGGACTACTCGAAAATGAAAACCGTAACAAAACCAAGGGTCGGGTCCGCAATTTTCCCTTTCGTAAACCGCCAGGGTCTTCAGTTACGATCAGGGTCTTCAGTTGGACTCACAAATCGTGCGTCATATCCGGTGAATCTGAAATACGATATTAAATATGCGGAATACGCGGACAACACATTACAAAACTTGTGACAGTCAATTTCCGAAAGAGCCAAGTTAATTAAGAAGCTCATCGAAATTAACAACATTTGGAACAACATTCGTCATTTTCAGCTTGGAAAACAAGAGTGACAACATAGTCTCGAAACGTGTGGGGTTAATTTAATCGTATTTCGCGTATTCCGCATATTTAATATTGTATTTCAGATTCACCGGATATGACGCACGATTTGTGAGTCCAACTGAAGACCCTGATCGTAACTGAAGACCCTGGCGGTTTACGAAAGGGAAAATTGCGTCGGCTCCCCCTCAGTGAGCCTGTCGCTAAGCTCACAAAATTTGGCTGGACCATTATGTCTCCTGGCGAAGAGGTAAATCTTAGTAACATGTTCTTAACCCAAGTACATTGTGAGGAATACGAACAGTTATGTAGACTAGACATTCTAGGTTTAAAAGATTGTGCAACGGGTGACCAACAAAACGTTTACAGTGAATTTAAGGAAGAGTTATCGAGAAGTGAAGAAGGTTGGTACCAGACTAGTCTGCCATGAAAGGGGAACCACCCTCCGTTACCTAGCAACAAAACCGGAAGTTTGAAACGTCTAAATAACCTAGACAGAAAGCTAGAGAGACAGAACATTATTGAAAAGTATGACAGGGTTATACAGTAGCAGATCAAGGAAGGAATCGTAGAGAAGGCTGACAAGGAAGCAGAAGGTTACGAGATTAAGCAGAAACAACAAAGCTGAGGATCGTATACGACGCATCAGCACGAGAGAACGATAGCTCGCCCTCCTCGAACGAGTGTCTCGAGACGGGACCCTCCCTGCAAAACCACCTTTGGCGGGTACTGGTCCGAGGAAGATTTCATCCGGTAGCCTTGACTGGTGACCTAAAACAGGCGTTTCTTCAAGTTCGTTTACGTGAAGAAGACCGTGACGTCATGCGTTTCTATTGGCTCAAAGATCTGAAGACCAAAGAAGTAGTAACGCTTCGGTTTACAAGAGCCCTGTGGTGATTTACAAGAGCCCTATTTCTTCTCGGTGGTGTAATCCAACAACATCTCGACAAGCACCAGCAGCAACATTCAGAAACCGTAAGAGAGATAGGCAAAAGCTTGTATGTCGATGACTTGGTCAGCGGGGGAGAGACGGTCGGAAAGGTTGAACAACTGAAAGAAACGGCCAAAGAAATCTTCAACGACGCGACGTTCCAGTTACACAAGTGGCATTCAAATGCCCTGCGCTCGAAGCCGAAGAAACGCATTCACCATCGCAACCAGAGGAGACATTCGCGAAGAAGTAGAGTTTTTGGAAAACTCTGAGAATTTGTGGATGGATCTCGCGATTTATTCGTAACGCTGGTAAAGCGAAAGAAAACATGCGTGGTCCCTTGTCAACTGAAGAGATCGAAGAACGAGAGACATGGTGCACTCTCAACCTTCAACCGAGTGGTAATGGCACTCTCGAGTGCTATGGTCGCATTCAAGGAGACTACCCAATCTACCTCCCAGTACACCGAGAAACTGGTGGAACATTCCCACAATGTAACCCTCCACGGGGGAGTGAGTCTGACTATGGCAAAAGTACGAGAGAGCTACTGGATCCCACGCCAAAGAAGACTTGGCAGACGCGTGATTCGCTGCAGAAGATTTCATGTAACGTTTTTACCCAACCCACAACCTGGAAATTTACCAAAAGATCGTACTGAGGGAAACTTTCCGTTTCAAGTCGTAGGAGTCGATTACGCCGGCCCAATTAGATATCGAAAACGAGGCAAACAAGAAGGTAAAGCTTACATCATCATTTATGCATGTTCTTTAATAACCGTGCGTTATATCTTCAGCTGACGAAGACCATGAGTACAGAGGAATTCCTTTCAACATTCAGACGATTCATCGCGAGGAAAGGGCGAAAAAGGTCCTGAAAATGTTATAGAAACGCTGGACACGTAAATATATATTTTATAAATATGTGCTCTTTTTCAATTTGATACTATAGACTATTATATCCATAAACACTTTAGCGAAAGTCGCTATTTACTTGTTCTGACAGAGAATTATGCAGCGCTGTGTGATTATTAAAAAAGTTTGTTGCCACTATATGTTTATTAGAATGGCAGCCAACTTTTCATCAATAATTTACATTGTCCTGTCTCCTTATTATTCAGGAGAAATAAAATAATTGTTAATGTAGTTTTTCCACAGCAATCATGTCAAACCCTTTGCGCAGATACATGTACGCTTTGCGCACCTATTTTTAATATGGTTGTTGGGAAAACAGCACTGTTATTTGAATGAATGGTAAGGAATATACTATTGCTAAAGAAGTCAGAAGACCCTTAACTACCCATATTCATATAAATTTTGACAAAAACTGATGAATTTTCAGTTTTGCAGCCATTTGAATATCATACACCCTGCATGTATGTTAACCTTGTATATAGTTTAATACCTGAAAATGTTATAGAAACGCTGGACAAGTAAATATATATTTTATAAATATGTGCTCTTTTTCAATTTGATACTATAGACTATTATATCCATAAACACTTTAGGGAAAGTCGCTATTTACTTGTTCTGACAGAGAATAATGCAGCGCTGTGATTACTGCAGGGTCAGTTTCATGATCACGATAAAGACTGTATATCTATAACTGAGCAGAAAAATGCAAAATGTTATTTGATCTTTAAATTAACGTTTTTCGAAATTGATTTATTTCTACGAAAAGCGAGGACTCCGTCCTTTTGTGCACGCTATGTAAAGGAAGCCACGAGCGAAGGGATTTAACGGTCTTAAAGGCTTATTTCCTGAGCAACGTCTTCGTCCAAAACAAAATCACAATTTTTGATGCTTGAATTAAAAATCGTTGATGTAACTGACCAGTTAAGATACTTAATGTCGTCAATACTGTCAAACCTGAAGAAGATTGAGGACAGTGTTAAAGGTAGAAAGAAAATCCCAAAACAGATAACGACAGGAAAGCAAGATCTTGTGTGCCGGATTTCGCGGAAAATTCGCCTTTTTATATTATTTTGATGTTCATTACTTTCGCAGGCTGAACATTTTTTGGAACGAACTAATTTTCGTATCACAAGATATATTCTTGTACACACAAATCCAGTAAAGAGGAAAAGTATAAGTACCATTCCTCTAAAGAAAATTCCGACCATTAGCTGAGGAGCACGGAATGAAAAAGTAAACACTGACAATATGGCAAGACCACACCCGCATACATATAGGTCAAAATTCGTTTCTTTGTCACTTGGGTTTTGTAGGAATAAGGATGCAGCACACCAATGTATCTCTCCATTGTCATCGCCGACAGTGTTACTATTGACCAGGAACAAGGCAGCAATGTTGTTCCAACAGCTAACATGGCGAACATGCAGCCGTCTGTAGTTCTCAGAAATGGGGTAGATGAAAAGAGGTATACTTAGAACACCAACACCTAAATCGACAACGGATTGAAGTAGAATGACGAAGTAGCAAACTTTGCTTTTAAGTTGAGATGATTTCTTATTGTTATTACTGAGATTGCGTTCAATGATATCGTTGAGAAGAAAAGCATGCAGTTGATGACAATCACCGCAATTTGATTGCGTACATACGCCTTGTTAGGAAACTTGCTTACAATCTCGTACGAATATTTAGCAATTATTGAACGAGGTTGAGCGTGATATGAAGAATTATCATGCCCGAGGTTTGCCGTTATCAACCGAAGCCGCAGGCTGAGGTTGATAACGGCAAACTGAGGGCATGATAATTCTTCACATCACGCGAAAACCGAGTTCAATAATTGTTTTATTATTTATTTAAAAAATTAAAAATATCTTGCGTGCTAGACAAGGTTGGCGAACCTTGAGGAAGCCATTTGTTTTTCCACGGCAGTGTTGGCAGTTTGTCATTGTCAACGAGTCAATATGATTGTCGTCGACATAACCATGACAACGAAGTCATATTGACGCGTCAATAATTATCATATTGACTCGCTTGACCATATTTGGCAAGCTGTCGCCGCGTAAAGAGCCTGGACACGAGGTTGTTGAGTTGATATGACGATTTCTCAGTTGGCTGTTAGCCAATCAGAAACCAGGAATTTTTTAAATAAATAATAATGAGCAATATCACACGTTGTGAGAAAGGTATAATTTTCTTCGCTGTGATTCATTATTGATGATTTCAACTTGTAAGTTTATTGCATGGCTGAAGTTGCTCGACAGGGTTTTATACAGCACAATGAAGCAAGAATTAGAAAGTAAAGCATTTATTGAACCACAAGCGATATTACAGCTGAAGAGTAAAGCTGTTAAGATCATGAGATATTCTCATGAAAACATCTTAGCCTTAGATATTATTTTTGCTTTATTTGATTGGTCCATTATTATTCTAATATAAGGTTCTAAAAGACCGAAATGCTAATTCAGTAATTGTAATACTGGCCTTCCTTAAAACGGCTTTAGCGCAAATTTGTTACCAGCACTATATGTTTATTAGAAAGTCAGCTTTAAAGCCCTGCATACAAAAATATTACATTTATAACAATAAGAAACTCTTTTATATATTACCGTTAAACAGTATATTACAGTATGCTCATGAAATATTGTTCGTCATAGCGTTTATAACGAAAGTGAAAGTGCTGATTAAAAAGGTTTGTTGCCACTATATGTTTATTAGAATGGCAGCCAACTTTTTATCAATAATTTACATTATCCTGTATCCTTATTATTCAGGAGAAATCCACAGCAAGCATGCCAAACCCTTTGCGCAGATACACGTACGCTTTGCGCACCTATTTGTAATATGGTTGTTGGGAAAACAGCCCTTTTATTTTAATGTTAAAGAATATACCATTGCTAAAGAAGTCAGAAGACCCTTAACTACCCATATTCACATAAAGTTTGACAAAAATTGAAGAATTTTCAGTTTTGTTGCCATTTGAATATCATACACCATGCATGTATGTTAACCTTGTATATATAGTTTAATACCTGAAAATTTTTATAGAAACGCTGGACACGTAAATATATATTTTATAAATATGTGCTCTTTTTCAATTTGATGCTATAGACTATTATATCCATAAACACTTTAGGGAAAGTCGCTATTTACTTGTTCTGACAGAGAACTATGCAGCGCTGTGATTACTGCAGGGTCAGTTTCATGATCACGATAAAGACTGTATATCTATAACTGAGCAGAAAACGGCAAAATGTTATTTGATCTTTAAATTAACGTTTTTTTGAAATGTATTTATTTGTACGAAATGCGAGGATTCCGTCAGTTTTTCCACGCCAAGTAAAGGAAATCACGAGCAAAGAGATTTAACAGTCTTAAAGGCTTCCTTCCTGAGCAACGTCTTCGTCCAAAAGAAAATCACAGAATTGATGCTTGAATTTAAAATCGCTGCTGTAACTGACCAGTTAAGATACTTAATGTCGTCACTACTCCCAACCCTGAAGAAGACTGATGACAGTGTTATAGGTAGAAAGAAAATAGCAAAACAGATAACGACAGAAAAGCAAGATCTTGCGTGCCGGGATTCGCGGAAAATTCGCCTTTTTATATTATTTTGATGTGAATTACTTTCGCAGGCTGGACCTTTTTCGGAATGAACTAATTTTCGTATCACAAGATATATTCTTGTATACACAAATCCAGTAAAGAGGAAAAATATAAGTATCATTCCTCTAAAGAAAATTCCGACTATCAGTTGAGGAGCATGGAATGAAAAAACACTGACAATATCGCAAGACAACACCCGCATACATAGGTCAAAATTCGTTTCTTTGTCACTTGTGTTTTGTAGGAATAAGGATGCAGCACATCAATGTATCTCTCCATTGTCATTGCAGACAGTGTTACTGTTGACCAGGCACAAGGCAGCAATGTTGTTCCACAAAATAACATGGCGAACATGCAGCCGTCTGTAATGTTCAGAAATGGAGGAACTAGATAGCAGATGAAAAGAGGTATACTTAGAACACCAACACCTAAATCCACAACGGATTGAAGTAGAATGACGAAGTAGCAAATTTTGCTTTTAAGTTGAGATGATTTTCTTATTGTTATCACTGAGATTGCGTTCAATGATATCGTTGAGAAGAAGAGCATGCAGTTGATGACAATCACCGCAATTCGATTGCGTACATACGCCTTGTTAGGAAACTTGCTTACAATCTCGTACGAATATTCAGCAATATCACACGTTGTGAGAAAGGTATAATTTTCTTCGCTGTGATTCATTATTGATGATGTCAACTCGTCAGTTTATTGCCCAGTTGCTGCACAGGGTTTTATATAACACAATGAAGCAAGGATTAGAATGAACCACGAGCGATATTATACAGCTGGAGCTGGTTGTATAAAAAAGTAGTTAAAGTTAACTATGGTTATAGTGCGAAAGTTGACCAATCAGAATCGCGAATTTTACAGTTAACTACTATTTAACTACAAAACGGGTAGTTAAAATGTAGTTAAGGCTTTTATACAACCGCGGTCCCTGAAGAGTAAAGCTGTTAAGATCATGAGATATTCTCATGAAAACACCTTAGCCTTAGATATTATTTTTGCTTTATTATATTGGTCCATTATTATTCTAATATAAGGTTCTAAAAGACCGAAATGCTAATTCAGTAATTGTAATACTGGCCTTCCTTAAAACGGCTTTAGCGCAAATTTGTTACAATTATATGTTTATTAGAAAGTCAGCTTTAAAGCACTGCACGCAAAAATATTACATTTATAACAATAAGAAACTCTTTTATGTATTACCGTTAAACAGTAGATCCAGGGCATATTTTAAGGATTTGTAAGTGGGGGGCCATTTGTGAAAAAGGGCCCTTAATCTGAGCGCTGAAGGCGCGAGCCCCTGTAGGGGTCCGGGGGAGTTTTCTCCCGGGAGAATTTTGAAATCTGGAGCTCTGAAATTGCCAAGCCAATAGTATTTCAATGTTTTAACTAAAACTTTAAAAATGTCTAACTATATAAGCCATAAAAAACAATATTTCGTTAAACACAGACAAATCATTTACTCTGTAAACGACCCAATGTATAAAGGGCCCAGGGAGTGGGGGGCCAATTTTGTGTGAGTGGGGGGCCATCAAGAGGGCCTGGGGGCCAAGTGGCCCCCCAGTATATATGTTAAAATATGCCTTGAGTAGATCACTGTATGCTCAATATTGTTCGTAATAGCGTTTATAACGAAAGTGAAAGTGCTGATTAAAAAAGTTTGTTGCCACTATATGTTTATTAGAATGGCAGCCAACTTTTTATCAATAATTTACATTATCCTGTATCCTTATTATTCAGGAGAAATAAAAAATTTGTTAAATGTAGTTTTTCCACAGCAATCATGCCAAACCCTTTGCGCAGATACATGTTCGTTTTGCGCACCTATGGTTGTTGGGAAAACAGCCCTCTTATTTTAATGTTAAGGAATATACTATTGCTAAAGAAGTCAGAAGACCCTTAACTACCCATATTCACATAACGCTTGACAAAAATTGAGGAGTATATAAATTGAGGAGTATATATAAATTGAGGGTTATAGTTGAAGAGTAAAGCTGTTAGGATCGAGGGATATTCTCACGAAAACACCTTAGCCTCAGATATTATTTTGCTCTATTATTATTCTCATAAGGTGCCGAAGTGCTAATTGTAATACTGGCGGAAATTTGTTACCGCTATATATTTATTAGAATGGCAGCCAACTTTAAAGCCATGCAAAAATATATTACATGTATAACAATAAGAAACTATTTTATATATTACGGTAAAACAGTATTAATATTATTGTATGCTCAATATTTTTCGTCATAGCGTTTAAATTTCTATTGACAGATTTCTATTTTTTATATTTTTTAATAGATTTGTCTATTAATCAACACCTTGCATTCCTTTTAGACTGAATTACGTGTATCAATTATACCAGAAAGTTATTTAATATATACAATATACATACTATATACGTGTGAATATTTATACTAATATAAAACGTTCCCCATGTATGTAGGTCTTTGCTTTGCCAGCACAGTGCATTATAAAGAGTTTTTTCATCTAGACGTTCTTCTCTCTCAAGTTATACTCAGAGTGTTATAGGTGGCTCCCTAGGGTTTTTACTCAAGACAACACTGATGAATAAAACGACTCCCAAACCATTACCTTGCGTGATATGAGCACGAAATTTTCGCCAAACATGCGTTACATTAGTTTGAAGATTTTGCAAAAGTAAATTTGCGCTCAAACTCTGTTACCATGGCAACAGCACGTCTTCAATAAAGTACGTTTTTTCTATTCTTCTTGCCATTTTGAAGATTTTCTTCGGTGAATTTTTTTGAAAATTTGCAAATCAAAGAGTCGTGTTTCAATAGTTATTTTGCTGTATTTTAAAAAAAATAAATCGATACATTTTCGAGTAATGTACGAAAAGGTTCAAAATTGATATTAAAAAAAAATGTATCGATTTAATTTTGTGAAAATTTGTATTTAGATTAACGAAAGTAATGTCTTTATACATGTGAAATTAAAAAAAAATTCACCGAAGGAAATAAAAGAAATTCAAAGTAATGTTTGAAAGATTCTGCGAGCTGTTACGTCATAAAATTTTCCAAAATTCACAGTTTCGCGCGAGACATCACGCGCGTATTTCGTGAAATTGATAACGAAGGCAAGGTCTTCGCGCGTATTTCGAGACATCACGCGCGAGTGCCACACGACTTTTTTTTATTTCCCGCCATGCATACGAGAAACGTTACCCTCGGGAAAAAAAACCTAGGGAGCCACCTCAAGGCGGTTAAGAGCGAAATTTAGCTGGAATTGTTCATTTTGTGATAAAAGCACCATATTTGCAGGAAGTATAGACTTTGATATGACAATAACTTTTAGATATGGAGGCATCTGAAAAATTAAAGTCGCCGGCCTAAAATTTGGGTTCTTTTTCATTTTCCTCATTAAACTCCTATATTGTCGAAAAATATAAAATTGCAAGTTCACTTATAGCAAAAGTGATTACAGAATCAGAAAGCATACAAAAAGTTATATTAAGACATGTAAGTGGTTACCATGATTTTTCAAATCCTTCTTGAGTTACAAGCTGTTAAATACGCATTTTCAAGCTAGTACCCAGGCTTTTCGCGCGATTTCGTGGCATTTTTTCCATTTTGGAACAGCAATAACTCGAAATCGGTTGGGAAAATAAAGGTAACCGCTTAAGTGACCTATATATAGTTTTTTGCAAGCTTTCCAATGATGTAAGTCATTATTGCTTTAAATGAACTTGGAATTTCACGGTTTTACAAGTATAGGAGTTTAATGAGGAAAATGAAAAAGAACCCAAATTTTACGCCGGCGACTTTAATTTTTCAGATGCCTCCATATCTAAAAGTTATTGTCATATCAAAGTCTATACTTCCTGCAAATATGGTGCTTTTATCACAAAATGAACAATTCTTACACTTAACCGCCGCCAGACTATATGGAACGCTCTACCTTCTACAATCAAAGCTTCAAATTCCCTTCCTGCATTCAAGAATAACCTTCAAACGTTATACACATCCAAACTGTCTACGTACATGCCTCCGGGCTCGACATAGGTTGTAAATAGGTTGAGTCTTGAGTTCGATTCCCGCTGAGGACTATACTCATCACACTCATGTGAAAAGAGTAAGTCAACGCTCTGCCGAAAGTCGTGGGTTTTCTCCGGGCACTCCGGTTTCCTCCCACAGGGAAAGTTGACTGGGTGGGTTAGGATATACAGATTAGGAAAGTAATATCACAATTGTTGTAAAAATATATAATGTAGGCTACGTACATAATGTAGGTAAGCGAGATACTTGATGTAATCGGTCACTGAAAAGCCAAAACGGGGAGTAAGCTGAATAATGTATGGAAAAAAGAATGAATTGACGAACGCTTACTCATGGACATAAAGAAAACATTGTATCAGGTGCCATGAAGTGCGGCATTTTCTTTTGATCAGTTAGAATAATCGTAACTGATATAGAAGAAAAATGTAAACAATCAACCATCCATGGTGATGTACCGCCGGTACATCGAAAGTGAGCAAGAAGTGGATCAAGTTCTCACACCAAACATGAATTTGTGGAGAGAAAAGCAGTACATCACTCATGAGTCAACCTCCCAAGCCTCTTAGCATGTTTCGGGGGGGGGGGGGCAGAAGTAAAGGGCCTGGCTTGCAAGGTTGCTGATGAGTAAGACACACAGATGATGATGAAGAAGTCTTGAGGTTACATAGACGAAACAGGTGAAGAAGGAACATACATTATGTGGCAGAGATGGAAAGTGGAGTACCTGCACAGTTTGATGGTTTCATCAAGCTATCAGAGAGGAGAATGCATATTCAGAGGTTGGAGATGTTTTTTCTGGTCAGAGAGAAGAGGAACAAAGCTGAATGAATAAGAGCTGGCTCATCAAAGAAAAAGACAACATTGTGAGGGAAGTGGAGATTAGACTTATCTGCTGGCTCACACGACAATGTAACGTTGTAATCTTGCAATTAAAGTGTTCATCTAGTCTCTATTGGCGTAGTTTTAACCGTTTTGCAATTGCATTAATATGGCGCATGTTATCATACGCACCTGCAAAAATGCTCACAACCAGGCCTGAGTTATTAGGAAATGAAGCAAACTTACTTTGGTTTAGCACTGCGAACATTCACCATGAACTTTAAGCAAACATTGAAATATTAACTTGTTGACATTAGGTTGTTTACATTAACTTGTTGACTTAGGTTAGGCAGACTGAGCATGTTAGCTCTCGACATGGTGTGAAAGAGCAATATTTTTATAGATCTCTTTATTAAGGCTTATAACAGCATCAACCTGTGCATGCTAAAATGTAAATGATGTAATTATCGTGGGCTTATGGACAGCAAGCTTTGCAAAATAACTAAACATGGTGCTAATTTGCCACAAACCAAATATTTTACATAATTTGGGTGGTGGTGAAGAGGTGGATCCTGTCAAAAATCCACACCCCCTATAACAGGTGAGCCTCAACTGGCCACTGATAAGCACACATAGACCTCATGAAGTTTGATTGACATGTCATTGTGTTTGTTGACTTTGTAGTTTTGTTATTTTGCAATGGAGAGGGACTTTAACACTAACTAACTGCCAGACGAAATTAGCAGTCTGGTCATGCCAGAATTGACTTGCCCTAAATGGCCGGTGGCCAAACACCAAGTGCTCTGGAACGTTTGTATCGCGCAACGAAGATATCGGGCGTGCAATTTTGATTTCTCTGTATATTTACTGTTAAACTTTTGAAATCTCGGTTGCGTGATTTCCAAACTTTCCAGTCAGGGCCAAACACAGTTAATAAAGTTACAAGCTGGGTCCAGGTGGTCCAGACTGTAAAGTGTTATTTTTGCGCTGGGAATATTTTCGTGTTCCGTGGCAGCTGCACAGAAATTAAGCCAAAACACGTGAAAATGGAGCATAAATACATGGATTTTTTAGCATTTTCTTGAAAATGCACGGACAGAAATTCAGCTTCGAATTTACAGTCTGGCAGGTGGTGGTATCAATGGAATAATTTTGCCCAGTGGATATGATGCATAGAGCTACTCCCGATAAATCGATTAATCGATATATCAATTATTGTTTTGGAAATCGATTATTCTTAACAATAATCGGATAATTGACAACAAACATGCACAGCATGATATTTACCTAAACTTTCTATTCTGGTGCTCTCATTGCAGTAAAAACACACCTGGAATGTAGTAAACCTGTGACAAAAACGCACTCTCATTTGCTGATGAAATAGAATGCTCTCGTGAAACGATGAGATATCTGATATCACTAATGCCGCGTTGTCAATTTGACATTGTCTATAATACCATTTGCAAGCAAGCGTTGAGCGTACAAAATCTTTCACGATGTTTACGTTTCGAAACGTTACGTTTTCTCTCTGATTACGTCACGTTTTTGACGTATCATTTAATTTATTCAATACGATTAATCGATATTAATCGATTGTTGACAGCGATTAATCGATTACGAAAATATGCCAATGGGAGCAGCTCTAATGATGCATATGAATAAATAACATGTTTGCCCTCCATAGACATGCAAAACAATCCTACACATATAAATACTAATTTGCAACTTTATTCCACAAGTAATTGAAATAAACATACCCAACTGCAATTTTCTTATAGCTGCTTGTTCGATTTCCTATGATTTTCCTCAAGGCAATTGCTGTTCTCTCCTCAATACTTAACGTTCCATGACTCTGCTTTTGATACTGATAAACAGCCAAAGCCACTATCGCGCAAATAACACCAAGAATATAAAATTTGCTAGACATTTCCTGAGCTTTTGCACACAAATCTATTAGAACAAATACAACTTGTTTGATTGTTTCTAATTCTTTAGTAAATCGGATACGTCACAAGTGTTCTTTGTCATCGGCTATTTGTCGGAACGATATTCATATTTTGACGTATGGGTTCTAACTTCATGTTAAATTCAACAGATCTCAAATTCTCAACAGATATCCCTTTAGAACTTTAGACTGTAAGCAAAAGAAGTTTAAAATTCACTACTTTTTCTATATATTTTCATGGAAATGAGATTAAAAGTAGTTTTTACACATTTTTTAGATTTCGTAAAAGTCGCCAACTCGTATGTTCTTCGGTTTCACACGTGTCTAAATCGGGTGCGCATGCGTAATGATCTTTCTCTTTGAACGTAAAACTTCTCGTAGGAAGATTTGATTAGTAAGTGCTAGAAAATCCAAATTTTGCGCCAGATTTTGTTGTTTTATAGTGTTTAAAATGTTCCCGTGTTGTAAAGTAGCTTACGCAGTATATTTTCTTGTAGAAAATGTCGAAATCAGTGCAAGTGTTTGGTCGTAAGGTTAGTACAAACACGAAGACATTTAATTATAGATCCTAAAACACGTGTTGATATTTAGTAAGTTTCCAGCAGAATACACATTAAATCTAATGATTGTGGTGTTGAAAATTGGGGTAAATCAATCTTATATGATGCTACCCTGACTAGCCACACCACAGTGTGCACCTGGCAATCTGAAAAGTTGCTTGACCAGTTGACTGTGGTGGAAATTGAACCCACAACCATGATTGGTTAAGGGCCATCGACAAATAGATTTTGTCCACCGATCGCGGACTTGTTCCGCGATGTGGGGGAGGGGGTCAGCCTTGAACCCGCGATTACAAAATAAACAGGATGAAAACTGACTTTTCTGGCTAAAAGACGTTGGACTGGTCCGCGATGGGGTAGGGAGGGTGTTAAAACGATCGCGGGACGAAATCTATTTGTCTACGGCCCCAAAATTGCTAGTTCAATGCTCTACCAACTGAGCTAAGGGGTTGTCGACAAGTAGATTTCGTCACATCGTGGACTTGTTCCGCGATTGTGTGAACCCCCTACCCCATCGCGGACCAGGGAAAAATTGTATTTATAGCTAACACAAGAGGCGAAATGAACGGTGCAAAAAACGACTGTGAGCGACAAGCACGAGGACAAGCGTTATAGTACAATTAAGTAAATCAATAAATTTGTACGCATAACATCAAAATCAGCATGTAATATAAACTAAAAATGTTTGGTAGTAGTAAAAGGCAACATAAAATTTAAATAAAATACCTGATCTGTCATCCAAAATGACGCAAATGCAATACTTAATGTATCCCTAAACGAGCGATCGCTCAATATACTTGTTGTTATAAAATAGGAAGTAATCAGAATGTGTTCGGAAATAAAATGTGTACTTTGACCATTAGTAAACAGGACAAAGGGAACGCAGGCTCAAGAAAAATACTCAAATACTTGTTGTTGTTGAGCTGTGATATTGTATGACATTCTTCTACCGTTCTTGTTGTGAGTAAATCATTGTAAAATGTACTAAACCCTTATTAGATATTCGTATATTTGTTAAATCAGTTTTCGTCCCAATTTTTTTAATAATCGCAGATTCTAAGCTACCCCCCATCGCGGAACAAGTCCATAATGCGTGACGAAATCTATTTGTCAACGAACACAAGTTAGAGTAGATATGTCAAGCAACAATGTGAGCAGCGATTTTTTAGGAACTCTCAGCTCAATCCCAAATGAAAGAGGTTTCAAAATGGCTTTTCTGAATATCGTTAGTTTACCAAAAAAAATAGATGAAATTAATTTTTCAATGACAACCAAATTCATTGATCTGATTGCATTTAATGAAACACGACTTGATGCGAATATAACTGATAACATGATTAATATTGATGGCTATGATATTGTAAGAAAAGATAGATCAAGAAATGGTGGTGGGGTTTGTATTTACTTGCGTAGCTCCATCAATTATAAAGTAAGACATGATCTAGTTCCCTCTGAACTGGAAGCGATCTGTGTTGAAATTATCAAGCCGCATAGCAAACCATTTTTTGTTACTACAGTCTATAGACCACCCAGTGCATTATCAGAATTCTTTGATCATTTTGAAAAATTGATCAAAGGTATTGATAATGAAAATAAAGAAATGTATATACTGGGTGATCTAAACTGTGATATGTTAAAAACAGATAAAGATTCAAACTTCCCAACAAAGAAAATAAAGTCATTATATGAATTATACCAGTTAACACAACTGATAGATGAAGCTACCAGTGACTATGACAACAACCAGTCTTATTGATCATGTTGTTACTAATACGCCAGAGAAAATCTCTGACTCTGGTGTCATTCACACAGGTATTAGTGATCATAGCTTAGTATTTGCAATCAGGAATATTTCTGTCATAAACAAACAAGGAAAAGAAAATACTATTGAAATTAGAAACATGAAAAATTTTAATGAAAAAATTTATTGAAGAACTGCAAAATCAACACTGGGAATATGTGTATTTCCTTGCTGAAGATCCAAATGCCATGTGGGAATTTGGAAAGAAATATTTCTAGAAGTCCTAGACAAGCATGCACCACTTCAGCACAAAAATATAAGATTGAAAAAAGTTCCTTGGATTACGAGTGATATAAAGAAACTGATGAATACGAGGGACAAGTTTAAACGAAAAGCCATTTTGACAAACTATGAAAATGACTGGTTAAACTTTAAAACAACTAGAAATAAAGTAAATATAGAACTAAGAAATGCCAAAAAAGATTATTATTCCTCAAAAATAGCTGGTCAAAAATTTAATCCCAAGAAAGCTTGGAAGAGTATAAACAACTTGTTAGGTAGGCAAAACAAACAAACTGTGGTAAATGAACTAAATGTAGGTCAAAATAATTTAACAAGTCCTGAAGATATTGCAGAGGGTTTTAATAATTATTTTTCAAATATTGGCCCTGATCTAGCTAGCAAAATAGATTCTTCAAATTGCAATTTTGAAACATATGTCAAAAATACTAAATCAGAGTTTGCTGCATTCCAGCCTGTTACTGTCAGTCATGTTTCTCGTCTTTACATGGACTTTCTGGCAATAAAGCCACTGGCATTGATAATATTTCTTGCAAAATTATTAAATTAGCTGCACCTGTCATCTCAGATTCACTGACACTTATTTTTAATCAGGCTATTACTCTATCTTCTTTTCCTGATGAATGGAAAGTAGCTAGAGTAATGCCTCTGTATAAAAATGGCCAACGTAGTATTCCTGGAAACTACAGACCAATATCAGTTTTACCGGCCATTAGTAAAATTATGGAACGAATATTATATGATCAACTGTATAATTATTTAACAAAATTTGAGCTTCTCAGTGATTCCCAATTTGGATTTCGAAAATTTCACTCCACAGCTAGTGCATTACTAGACTGTACTAATGAATGGTATGTGAATCTAGACAGAAAAATGTTTAACCTAGTAGTTTTAATTGATTTGAAGAAAGCCTTTGATACTGTTGATCATAAAATTCTGTTGAGCAAATTGGAGCTATATGGAATAAAGGACAAGCTCTAACTTTTCTCAAATCTTATCTCACAAACCGAAATCAGAAGTGCCAAATAAAAAAACTCCTTTTCATCTGACCGTTTGATCAAATGTGGTGTGCCACAAGGCTCTATCTTAGGGCCATTATTCTTTTTGTTGTACATCAATGATTTGCCTCATTGTCTAAGCAAAACAAAACCAAGGTTATTTGCTGATGACACAAATTTGACTGCTTCAGCAAATTCTTTGACTGACCTAGAGACTGCAGTAAATTCTGATTTAGAGAACCTAAGAAAATGGTTAATAGCCAATAAACTTAGCCTCAATGTAGCTAAGACAGAGTTTATGTTAGTTGGCTCAAAACCTATGATAAAAAATATTTCTGACTATCATCCGAATGTTCTTATTGAAAATAAATTAATTAAACAAGTTCATGAATGCAAAACTCTGGGAGTGACAATTGACCAGCATTTATCTTGGAAAAGTAACACTGAAAATATTTGCAAAAAGGTAACAGCAGGAATCTCTGCTATTCGTCGAATCAAACCATTTGTTGACCAAGATACACTTATTTTGATTTATAACGCTATTGTTCGTCCATACTTTGACTACTGCTGTGAAGTATGGGATGTATTTGGCAAAACTCAATCAAAACGACTCCAAAAACTGCAAAATAGAGCAGCTAGAATTATTCTGAATGTAAGCAATGACGTAGATCATACGATTGCTTTGGGTGCTTTGAGCTGGGAGCCACTCCAAACAGAAAGGAAAAAAGCTAAAGCTAAAATGATGTATAAGTTATTAAACAAAATGGGTCCCAAATCACTCACAAATCTATTTTCCTATAAGAGTGAGAAAACTAATTATCACCTTCGGGACATTTCAAGTGGTCTTTGTTTACCAAAACCGCGTACAAATAACATGAAAAATAGTTTTATGTACGACGGAGCACACCTTTGGAATTCTATTCCAAAAGAAATTAGGGAAAGCAAATCACTTCTTTCCTTTCGTAATAAAATCGCTGCTCACATCAGTGCGTAAAAAAAACTATTGTATTAAATAATTTACCTGTAAATATTCTAAAACCTTTATTTATCTCTTAAAAACTTATATATTTTGTGAATAGCTTATCATTTTCTACATGTAAAAATTTTTTTGGCACACGCCCCCCGTGGAAATCAGCTACGGTTGACGGGGTTAGCGTGTATAAATAAAGTTATACTACTACTACTACCCTAATGAGCTTTGAGGTCAAGTTGCTTTGAGTTTGTGAAACCAAAGGTTGCGGGTTCGAATACCACCGTGGTGTTCGCAGCCACTCAGTGTAGCATCATCTAGAAAATGACCTTTTTAAAAATATATGTTAAAACTGTCATTGAGCATTAGGCTGATTTGAGCATTCAGCTTTGGTTGTGACCTCTTCTAACCAGCTGTGTTTTTCTATTAACACTGTCATATTAGGATCATACCTCCGGCTCTTATTAAATTAGTCATAATTGTTGGTTTATAGACTCTCTTCTGCAAAAGATCCTGTATAGTTTCTTTACAGTAAGGGGCGACATCCATACTCATTTTGCCACGCAAAACGTCAAATTTGTGGTATTTCATTTGATATTATATTCATATTCATGCATGACGTTTTCAGCCGTGGGTGGGTGGGTTGTAACGAAAACATCATTTTGACGTTTTGCGTGGCAAAATGAGCATGGATGTCACCCCTAAATATATAATCAAGTATTGCTGCAGAAATCAGGGAGCCATGGAACGACGCTACCTCAATGCGACGCTACCTCTATGGGGCTAACTCTCAAAAAAATGTGCACTTCAAAACTTAGTGTAATTAAAGGTGATGTAACCGACAACGTCCTTTGTTTACATTTTAAACACGCTATATTTAAAAAATTATGATGTGTTCTGGTTTGCTATGCTTTAAATAAATACAGATTCGAGTTTCTGATTTAGAAGATGTTGAATTGTAGTCGAAACAACGCGAAATTTGGGCATTGTTTACATCGCGGGACCCCCCATAGCACATGTGCAGAATGGACTTTACATGGTCTTTAAGAATTCTGGAGTTAAAAGCCAACTGCAAAAATTTGGATTTACTGGCTAACAACTAGAATTTGAGCCAGGGTTTAAGGGGAACCTGGGCCCTGAGCTGCACACTTGGAGTTTCGTTTCAGAACCCATTATCGTCCCCAGCCCTACAGCTGTGCCGGTATGTACTTAAGTTTTCATCAATAATATGCTACCCAAAAGTAGTCTGTGTTCAGATAGTTGCAAGTGCAGGTACCAAAAGAAATACACAAGCTGTCTATAAGAGAGCATGCTGTCCACAATCAATAGAATGTCTATTTACTATTATTTGTTTAAGTTATTTTAATCGTTTTACTCTCGTTTCGGTTTGCTAGCCATGAACTTTTGAAACACGAAATGGCAGCACAGCAATTTGCATGGATTCGACCTATATAGCATATATAAAGCTACTTATATTTTATTCATTAAAGCAAAACTAAGAAATCCTTTAATTACAGTAGCTGGCTACCATTGTCAAATATGTCGATTTAAATTGAATATTTTTCGTGCAAATGGATGTGTAATTGTATTCAATGACCTTTAATACACATCTGCGATTCTATATTATATAGCAGAATCTATGAACGTAGTGCCTATTGGAAATCGTTTCGACATTGTTTTTATAGTTGTGATAAGTCATAAATATTTATATGGGATGTGAAACGCAACCCCCAGAAAGTTTAGTTTCGCCTTGCATACATTTGATATGCTAATTAAGCAAGTAATCTATCTATCTATCTGCATGCAACAACCTTTTTGTAAACCAAAGGGTGTATATATATATATATATATAAATATACTAATTGGGACCGCAGTAATTGGCTTATGCTGTTGCGGATTCCCGGCCATCAATTGTATAACAATAGTGAATACAAGGCGAATTTTAATAATTAAATAATCACAAACATCAGGGTTATTGATTGGTTATTGATTTCCAATATCAATCAATTAATTTATATCGATTGGTATTGATTTTCATCGATCATCAATTCATCGATTGCACATGCCGCAGGGCTTGAAATAAATACCGCCACTGGTCAATGACCTGTAAATTTTTTCAGTTTCACTGGCAAATATCCTCATTTACCGGACACATATTTTTTTAATAAAAATGTGTACATGACTGAGGTTTTTGTTTCCCATCATTGCATCACGTTCTTTTGTTTTGTTTGGACTAGAAAAGCGAGAGTCTCACTTCTAAAAAACACAGCAGACTACATCTACTTTGTATTCTAGTACAAAGTATATTAAGTTGTGCCCCTTTTTCATTACTGTTTTGACATGTCAACCTGTTGTCGATTCATATATCTGTGGCATGACTTTAAAGCAATTTCACGGTTAATTAATTAGAGCAGTATAAGGAAACAAGGTGCCAAATACCTAACTAGTAACTTGCAAATCCAAAAACAAACTCCATGTTTGGCAATAAACAGAATACATTTTATTCAAATCAGAGGCTTTAAAAAGGCAATTATCAGTGTAATATGCCTGTGGATCCTATTTTTCTGGATGTAGCTGATCTTTGAATCGAGCTAAGCTATGCCGGTGGAGTAATGGGGTCTGGAGTCCACCATTAGCTGACCAAAACTAGTAGACTGGGCATGAGAATGGGTCCTGGAATGGAAACGAAACTGAAGGTGTAAAGCTCGGAGGCAGAACCATCCATCCCCCCGCGATGATGTGTTTTGGAGTCAGTAACGTCAGTAACGCCAGGCTTAGATAACGAGCTCCACGTGATTTTTGGAGTTGGCCTGTAGCTCCAGAATGTAACTAAGTTTTGAAGCACATTTTGAATTTGGAGTTTTGACTATCCATGGAGGTAGCGTCACTCCATGACTCCCTATCTTCTGCAGCCATGCAATGTAAATACTACTATATTGTCTATTGATAAGAATTCAATTCATATCATTATAAACCAAATAGGTAACAAAGATCTTGATCTTCTTTTTACGGTCCGGTTTCCATATTAGTGAGTCCAGGGCTTTCAAAATAATTTAGCGACCTTAATTTCGTTTGTTTGCTGTCGAAAAAGCGATAATATAAAATTTGCTGCAGAGTTTTATATCTCCGCCTGTTTTTTAAACTTCCATGCGAGACCATGCAATGCATGCACCCAAACCCGTCTAGATGTTTTCAATTTTTTGACTCTCGATCACTATTAGTCGCAGACGGCTACTTTTTTGGGGCAGCCGCTCGCTTCAAATCATTCTGAAAGCCGTGGTGAGTCACACTTAACACAAGACGTTTAATTTGTCCAGACATCTAAGGCGTCTTGCCATTTACACCCGTTTTCAATATTACGCTACCAGCCCGAAAATACTCTAACGCCTTTATTCTAAAAGCTCACTCACACTCAAAGAGTGGAGGTTCAATCTGAGCTTCCCTTGAGTGTCAAAGCTGTTTTTGAATAGCTGGAGGGTGAGTACTCGCATGGTAAGGTACGGCACTAACCCTCCAGCTATTCAAAAACGGCACTGACACTCGAGGGAAGCTCAGATTGAACCTCCACTCTGTGAGTGTGAGTGAGCTTTCAGAATACAGGCGTAAGTCTACATGAAGGTTTTATGTGAATGCGAAATTCAACGTGTTTACTGTTAAGCCTTCAAATGTTTGTTTTCTTATCAAGCTTTGTAGCCTTCATGTATAGAGTTAGGAATCAATCTCAAGATATTTTAGTGATAGTTATTAGCCGAATTCATATTAGGAACGGGAAACTCGTCTTAGACGGGAAACTCGTGTGTGAAAACCCGTCTGAATATGAATTTAGGGACGGATTTAAGACGAGTTTCCCGTCTAGATGGGATTCCCGTCTAACTTTCCCGTCCGTTTAGACGGGAAAGTTAGACGGGAACTCGTCTGCCCCCGGATTCATATCAGACGAGTTTCCCGTCTAAGACGAGTTTCCCGTCCCTAATATGAATTCGGCTATTGTAAGATACAAAATTATAATATGACCGCTATAGTCTAGCGCAAGCGGGTTTGACATACAGTTGAATTATGCTTTTTCAAACTTTCAAAGTCATTTACGGGATAGATTTCGAGTGTGATTCTTTGATATTTCTCTTAACTTGTATATCTAGCTATATTTCGGTTCAATATATACTCTTTCAGGTATTAAATGTGGTTTAGAATGCCTTTTCTTTACGTCTGCTCTTTTTAGTTCGCGTGACATAAAACTGACATTTCAACTCAAATTATTTTAGGGCAGGTCGCGTAATTTTGAAAACGGGTGTAATACGGTCAATCTTCATTTTAATGGTTTTATATTTTACATTTGTTTAGAAAACTGCAACCGCAGTAGCATATTGTAAAGAAGGTAATGGTATGGTGAGAGTGAATGGTCAACCACTTCATCTTGTGCAACCAGAAACATTAAAGTTTAAGGTATGAAATTGATTCGGAGTTGCGCATGATTTAGAAATAGGCCTTTTGCAACAATGACCTCATCATTCACGTGACCCCATTTCCCTTAATTAAAATGGCCGCAGAATGGTCAAAATGAACCCCAGAAATGAAAAGAGCACCTCAATATTAGTAAAATTGCAATGTTTCAGCTTATAATAAGCAATAAGGAAGAAATAGCATTCAATATAAAATTGAACATTTTCTAAACTTTTCTCAGGATTTGTATGGGAAAATGCTCTGGTGGGCAAAGCTTTGCCCACCTGGGGCCGGTTGTACGAAGCCCGTTTAGCTTATCCGGTGGATAAATCGAAAATATCGATCAAGTCGATACATTCATCAAACAACCAAGCTAGAACAATTATGTTTGCAACTACATATTAGGTGCATAAGATTTAAGTTCAATCATTCACAAAATGTGTGAAAATGTTTTTTTAATTTTGGCTTATCCACCATTTAAGCTAAACGGCCTTCGTATAACCGACCCCGGAACAATTTCCCATACAAATCCTAAGAAAATGTTCAATCTTAAATTGAATGCCATTTGTTCCATATTGCATGTTATAAGCTGCAACTTTGCACTTTTACGAATATTGAGGTGCTCTTTTCATTTTCTTTTCATGGTGCCCAAATGTATACTGTGTATTCAACATGGTTTTAAACTTAAAGAATGATTCCTGTCAACCATGGGTTTGTTTGGCGCATAGTGCAACACGTGTGCTCTTCAAATTTTCAAGTTACAAATCTTCAACCTAATAAATTTCCTGCAGCTGGTTAAAATCTCCAGCGAGTGGCATGTTCGACTATTCTTTCCGCCTATGGCCACAATATGCAATACAAAAAACGGAGATTAAATTGCCCTCTAACGTAACTCATACGTGTCACACATGTTGGCAGGGATCGAAAAATCGCTTGCCCGACAAAATCTCTTGACTTATGTCCCGACGGGCAAGTAATAAAGCGTCTATGCATTTAATAAAGCCGTGTGAAGAGTTGATTTGTCAAATGTATTGAAATTGAACACAAAAATTGTTGATATCAAAGAGTTTAAATTCATGGGCGATAAAATAGATTGCCCGTACGTCATTTCAGTGAGCGTGTCAATCTCGTACGCAGAGTATGCCCGTTCACACGAGCGTGTGTTAATCGCGAGGGGTAAATTTGATTCACCACGCAACTCGCGAGATAAAGCATAGCCGCGGCTTCCAGGTCAACATACATTGTTGCGGTTTTCACTTAATTGAGGTGGGCTTGCCAGAAATAGCTTTGGGCAAGCAAATTCTTAGTGTGACCTGCCCAAGGGCAATCACTTTTTCTAAAATTTTGGGAGCCCTGCATGTTGGATGTTACGGTATATGTTGCTGAAACTGTATTTCTTATGAACACAGAGAGAAGGCCATTTCATCTAATATTTTGATTTTGTATGACTTGGACAATCAGCAAGGTTACTGTAAATAGGACGCGAGGGGCATTATATAACACTGTATATGTTGATGTTGATGTCGAGTTCTTTAACAATATTATTACTGAAACCCTGGACACTTGCGCACCAATGAGAAATGTGCGTATGCACTCCAATGACAAAGAGTGGATCACACCCTATATCAAAGATCAGATACGGGTCAGACAAAGAGCTTAGTTGAGAGGTGACCAGGCTGGATATCAGGTAATACGTGCTAAGGTCATGGACCTCATCCGCAATGCAAAACGTCGGTTCTATGAAACAAAAGCTAGCAACTTGCGTTATTCAAATTCAAGCAAGTGGTATAAGAGCATATTCTCACTTTGTGGTGCCCAAAATCATCAAACAAATATACCTGCTCCGACTAAGGAACAACTACAAAATGTAGCAGATCAGTTATTACAAGCTTTCTCTGCGCCCTGGGAAAACTGTGAGCCTTCTGCTTACTCTGTCAGTGATGCCGTACTCGAACGCCTTGATGATCGACCACCGATTGTCCCTAATATCGGACAAGTGAAGGCTGCTCGAAGACAACTTAACCCAAGAAAAGCTACAGGTGCGACGGAATACCAGCATGGCTACTGAAACGATTCCGTGAAGAACTTGCGCCTGTGTTGCACGACTTAATTTGTGCAAGTATACAGCAATCCAAATACCCCACCGTGTATAAGCATGCTCATATATGTCCTATACCGAAAGTAAAAAATCCAACAGATATTAATAGTGATTTTCGGCAAATCTCCGTGATTCCTCATGTGGCCAAAATGCTGGAAAAGTTTCAGCTCATTCTAAATAAACACGGCCTAAATATCAGAAGCAGCCAGCACGCTTTTACAGAAAACAGATCTACGGTGACTGCTTTAGCGAATACAACGCAAGACTGGTTTAATTCTGTGGAGCCTGGGAGTTCATACGACGGTGTTCATATTTTATTCCTGGATTTTCGCAAAGCCTTCGACCTTGTCGACCACTCCATACGGCTTGAAAAGTTGGCTGACATGGGAGTCAGTAGGAGTTTCTGATAATAACACGAGCATTTCGACACGTGAAAACTACGAGATTCGATCTGTTGACATTTTGGAAAACGTAGGAGTTTCTAACTTACAAACCAGAAGAGAGCATCAATTAGCGATTCTAATGTACAAAGTCAAAAAAAAATGCTACCAAATGATTTAACTGAAATTTTCACCAACACGAATTCAATACATGATCATAATACGAGAAATAGCGAATTTAATTTCGCATTACCTAAGCCAAAAACAAATAATATGAAAAAGGCTTTTGCCTACAGGGGGGCTGAGGCTTGGAATAACCTTTCCACTGCAATAAAATCATCGAAAAGCATTCTCTAGCTTTAAAACCAAAATAAAGCGAATATACTAATACTGGAAATTCATTTTCAGTCACCTAATTATTTGTAGACCATTGATATTTTATATAATATATTTGTAGTGCATGCACACGGCCTATTGAAAGATCACCTTTTTCTTTCTTTCTTTTTTTTAATTAACATCATTGTAAATAATTAATCAGGTGAAATAGTACCGTTTTTAATAAAGTCAATAAAGTCAAACTCCCAGGTGTACTGTCTAGTACTGGTCCAGTGGTCGCGGGTGTACCCCAAGGCGGTGTCATTTCGCCAACACTTTTTAATGTTATGGTTAATGATATTCCACCAAATCTGGATGTCACTCCTTGTAAATATGCCGATGACTGCACCCAATATGAGCTAGTGGCGACAAATTCTACCAGCCACATGCAAGATGTTACGAACAACCTAGAGGCGTGGGCTACAAATAACAAGATGGTGCTAAACGAACATAAAACTAAAGAAATGTGGATTTGTTTCAAGAAATCCTGTCCAAGTCCTGAACCTATTAAAATAAATGGGATTGAACTTGAGAGGATAGAAGTATTTAAATTGTTGGGGATGTATGTGCGAAACGACTTGAAATGGAACACTCGTGTTCAGGACATTCTAAGCAGAGCTGGAAGACGGATGTATTATTACCTTCGGGAATGCAGGAGAGCAAACTTATCAGCAGAAGTTGGCCTAACAACATACCTTTCTAAGATCCGACCTCTCTTAGAGTATGCTTCCCCTGTTTGGGGAGGATTGCCTGCATATCTGACAACAGAACTACAGAGAGTGCAGAATAGGTGTATGGACATCATTGGTCAGCCTAGAAACACTCTGTTCAAAAGTTTCCACTCTGGAGACCGTTTTCAAAAGCCTGCTTTCTATAGATGTTCGTATTCGCCTGGTACCTGTGGACGGAAGGCGAATTCGCAACAAAATGTTCATTGCAAATGCATATTCAAACGAACGATTTGCGCCGGAAGGCAACACGACAACGACGGTTGTCAGCACAACGAAATTGATCACATCACAGAAAACGAAGAAAAAGCTAAAGGTTATGCGAGAGTTACATTATGCGTCCATGGTCCGACATACTGTATCAAGCCGTGACAAGTAGTATTTTTCGAAAAACATTTAGTTGTTTTATTCTAAATCGTGATAACTTGCCTTAACTTTTGAAACTGTAATAATATATATATATATATGTATACTAATTTCACTGTGTTAAATTTATACGACGGTCAATAAAACGCATGTTTCTTCATGCAATTGTATATTTGAAAGTGTCTGTTTGGCCGTTCTTCATTGCCGGCCTCCATGTTGGCATGGCCCCAATATTATAACCTTGCTGAAAGGTGTGCCCTCGGTTACGTAAACTGGTGCCATTTTTTAGTCTTTTATAGAGGTCTGTCCTTTCAGAAAGATTATTCTTCCACCATATGAAAAGCCCTAAGATGTTTTACTTAATATGTGTTAATTAAAAGTGGCTCTGAATTCGGTGTGTGACTATGTACTTGATGGTGAAAACTAAGGCCCGGTTTTGACGGCGTACTTTTTATGAGCCGGACTTAATTCGATGAATTAAGTCCATGTAAAGCACGGCGTCTGAACACTTCAATCTTATCTGAGGCACATGTTGGTTCAAACAGTCATACTTTAGATGATATTAGATCTTTTCACTTTTTAGCTCACCTGCGCTCGGCGCGGTTATGTGGCGCGGTTTGCGTATATAATCAGTAGCGGAAGCTACAGCCGATCGCAGGAAACAAGCAGGATACGTTCCTTTCGTGGATTATCTCTGGCGCTTGAAAAGAAAATAAGTTTTCTTTCTTACACTTGTTAAATTAACTACGTGAAGGCGAGTGTTAGGTGACTTTGGCACATATCTCTGGTTAAAATGTTTGCCCGAGTTCGAGAAAAAGCAGAGCCAATAACTAAGTATACGTCTCATACTCTCACGAGAAGCACGCCCGTTTGAATCAAACATAAAAATACGGCTATTTTAGCGACTAAAATATGAATTATGTTCGGCGTAAGTTTAAACTAGAAGATTTTTTTTCTGCATCTCACTCGAACCGTTCCCGTTCATGTCTAAATATTATTTCACTCGAAATATCCACCACCTAAACCTTCTACTTTAAGTTTAAACTAGGCCTAAGTGCTTGAAATTGTACTTTCTGTAGCTGGAAGAACCAATCCTGTTGTTGGGTAAAGAACGATTTGAAGGTGTTGATATTCGAGTGCGAGTAAAAGGTGGTGGTCATGTTTCACAGGTCTACGGTAAGAAAACGTTTCTTTACTGAGGGGGGAGTACTGTGCCACAGAGGTGGGAAAAGTATCGGATCCTGGAAACCTAGTTCCCAGAAATATTTTTGGATTTGAACTTTTGCAGAAAATTTTACAGAAATTTCTAAAGTTAGTAATTAACTGATGAGTAATAACAAAACTAGAGTATGCTCTATAAGGCTAGACTAGTAATTGTACTGCATTGTGTATTCACTATATCAAATTGAACACCACTGAATATCAACAACGACACTCCAATCAGTCCAAATGTCAAAATCAATCAATGATCATTGAACCTCGTTAATTATTCATTTTAAGTCTGAAACCCAGGTTCCCAGAAAGAAAAAACTTTTTCCACATCTGCTGTGCCAGCTGCCAAAGCAGTTCTATTGAAAATCTTAATTCTGGGAACAATCTCCTAAGTCGCTATTTTGTACTAAAAAGTAGATGTCTCGTGATGCTGATCTTCTGTTTTCTAGCCATCAGACAAGCCATTGCCAAGTCCTTGGTTGCCTATTACCAGAAATGTAAGTTTTGAAACACCGTATGCTATACAGTAGCAAAATTCTCTACTGATTAAAGGCAATTTTCCATTACCGTCGCTTTGCCCGGGCGGGCGGAGCGACCATGTTTCAACTTTCGCTGTAGGTGTCTAGCGTGAGATTTTTTTGTCCGCTTTACACCTCGTGGACACGCCTGAAAGTTGAACTACATTCAACTTTCTTGGCGTGCCCGCGCGACTAATTATTCACGTGATTCGAATCGGTCGCTTCGCCCGCGCGGGCAAAACGACCGCAATGGAAAATGGCCTTAACAAGCCATTTAAAGTCACTCAGCTGCCGAGTAGCACAGATTTGTAGGAGAGCATACCGAGACAGGACGTCTGTCAAGACGCATTATCCGTCTGTCGGACCATCCTGTTTAATGTGCACACAAGACAAACTGCTGTCCACGCTGGCAACGTTTCTGGAAACATTATAATACACGAATCGCGAAATTCGGCGCGCATCCAAATGACGCGTTCTGAGTCGGGCAAAAATCACAGTTAAAGAAAAACATGTAGCTGTGACTGGATGATTTAAAATATGCGTATTAAAGTATTCAAATGTTCAGTCATGCATTCGTGTTTTTATTGTTGTGATATGTAATCACGAATGCATGACTGAACATTTGAATACTTTAATACGCATATTTTAAATCATCCAGTCACAGCTACATGTTTTTCTTTAACTGTGATTTTTGCCCGATTTTTGCCCGAATTTCGCGATTCGTGTATGCCTGGTATTTTCACCATCGAATATCTACATGCGGACACCCCTCGAAAGCGGACACCTCTCGTAAGCGGACACCCATTCTTGGCCAAACGCCTATTATATCACTATATTTGGGACCTCCTTTAAGTGGACACCTCCCATAAGCTGACGCGGACGGGTGTGGTTAAAAGGCGGACGGCTGACTTTCCTTATATCGTGAGAAAAAATATTTCGTACATACATAATATAATGAAAAAGAAAATATAAGCGCGTCTCACTCTAAAGCGCAATTGAAGTGTTTCGGTCCGTATAAAAGTAAATTATTTAAGCCAAAATAATTACACTAGACTTAATTAAGGAGTTGTTATATATCAACAAACATGTATTAAAATTATAGTATACACTCATAAAAACTTCACTTAATTGCAGCATGTCAAAGTTAACCATGGTTAATACTTCCATTACTCAGTAGATTTACCTGTGTGAATGCAGATGGACCATAGTTGTTTTCGCAAAACGTGTCACTTTAAAATACTACGTTATACTAATAAAATTCCAGGGAGCCGTTTTTAATCATAATCGGTGCATTCTTTCATGATTTAACCGTACACCATCCAGGATAATTCGAACACAACATCTGATGAAGACTATTTGAAAGGGAGTAGAATGCAAACTGTCCGTTTACAGGAGGTTATAATGCTATTTGGGGTTATCGTTTTGGTGTCCGCGTCGGGTGTGGATAAAAGGCGGACGCGGACTTTTTCTTATATCGTGAGAAAAAATATTTCCTCCCATAATATGCTTTGCAAATCAAAAGAAGGTAGCTCCGCTATATACTTGAAACTTTTTAAAAGGAATTTTCTTCTTGGCTATACAAGGACTAAATCAGTGTGACCATTCTGAAGTCATAAGATTTTATACAACAATTGTTTCTAAATTTTCCAAAGCAAGAGATCGAAGACTGTGTTTTCTATTCTAATATTGTATTTGTTCAGAGGCTCAAGCTTAATGAACACGTTTCTTTTACCGTGTAAAATGTTTTGTACATAATAGAAACTATAAAGTTTTCACATTTGGGGCTGCTTGGTTAAACTTGATCATTGTAATAGGCCAGTTAGCACTTTTAATGCAGAGGAGGGCAATGACTGGCTCCCCAGAATGTTTAAACACAGAATTTCAACTATACATAACCAGTACCAGGATTTATTCGAAATTTCGAACAGATGTCCGTTTGCCAAGACGGAGCAAACATACAGTAAGATTTAGTACAAAGTATTTTTTGTCGGGAAGACGTAGCTAATTTGTGAGGTCGAAGATATTTTGCTTCTTTTAGTTCCCACTCCTTAATAAAAGAACTCGTATATTTCGTTATGAATTATTAACTGAATATTAATGACCTCTCATAACCGGACACCATGACTCGGTCCGGTATGTTCCATATGAAACGTATATTAACCCTAACTGTACCCTAACCCTGGCTGAAAGGCAGTATAGACCAAACAAAGAATGGTTGGGACGTTTACCTCTGATCGAAACCCCTATGATTAGAAATCTTGTAAAACAACCTATTTCTCAAACTAGCAACGGGCAACTACAAAACCAGGCTGAAAGGCAGTATAGACCAAACAAAGCAAATCGGGGTAAACAGTATTATCATAGACGAGGGAAGTCCAATAAAACTGGGTCATCTGGTAGTGAAAGTATTAGTCACAGGGCTCAGCCAAGAATGATAAAAAGTATTCATGAACATAATTTTCACACTGTTACTTTGAGGAAGCGTCCCCCAAATTGGGACAATCATTTGAAATTGGTTCGCCAAATAACAATGACATGAGGAAATTTGCCATCGCCTCCCCAACTAGTAGTAAAGTACAAACTAACATACCTGTCAGAATTACTTCGTATTGTAATAATAATAGACATACTTTCTGGCAAAAGAAACAGAATATGACTCAAGATGGACCAAACCTTTCGAACCTAGTAAATATTCAAATTGTAAATTCTGGGGAAAAGACCAAAAGTGCGTAATTAAACGAACATGTACCAAAACCGCTTTTGGATATACAAAGATCAAAATTTAGAATTGCCCATCTAAACGTTCGCTCAATTAAGAATAGGAATCATCTTATACAGGTTCGAGAGCTTATGAGGGATAGTAACTATGATATTTTGGCTTTGTCAGAGACCTGGTTAAACTCCACGGTGACAAACGCGGAAGTGGAAATTGAAGGCTTTAAACTAACAAGATTGGATCGGTTGGGAAAGACTGGAGGGGGAGTTTGCGTCTATACTACATCGTCGATTAAAGTCAAAGTTCTTAAAGACATAACAGGGATATCTGAATTCGGATTTCATCAGTTATGGATCCAAATACAACTCAGGAATCTAAGATCAATTCTCCTCTGTGTCACTTACAGGCCTGACTATTGTCCAACTTCAACTTTTCATGATAATTTCATGGAAAACTATACACATGCTCTCACATTAGGGAAAGAGATAATTGTTGTAGGTGATTTAAATTGTGACTTGCTGAAACCGGATTCTCCAGAGGCTATGTCGCTACTTGATTTCTGTACAAGTGTGAATCAAACTCAATTGATAAAAGAGCCTACACGAGTAACAGAAACGTCATCTTCTCTCATTGATATTATAATGACGTCGAATGTCAGTTTAGTAGAAAATCATGGGGTGGTTTTATCTCACATTAGTGATCACTATCTAATATATGCTTCTTTGAAACTTAAGATGTTGAAGCCTCCACCTAGTTATATATGTGTGAGATCCTACAAAAACTATAAACCTGATCGTTTCCTGGCGGATTTACAACGAATACCTTGGTATGATATTTCCATCATTGATGACGTAAATGAAATGCTAGACCATTTCAATGAGAGGTTTCTCCATGTACTGGAATCACACGCACCTGTGAAAACAGTGAGGATTAAACACCGCAGCTGCCCCTTTATTAGCACAGAAATTCTTGAACTTATGCAATACAGAGATAACTTATTGAAAACAGTTCGAATTACTAAATTAGCAGCTGATTGGGAAATCTATCGTAATCTAAGAAAAGAAGTAAAATCTAAACTGAGAGATGCCGAAAGGAAATATGTACGGACAGAATTAGAGCACAGTCACAACATTAATTCAAAGTGGAAGATAATTAGGAATTGTATTCCTCGTAAAGAAAGCACTCGACAAGTCTACACAAAGGATATGAAAGAAGTGGCTAATGAGTTTAATCAGTTTTTCACCTCAGTTGGAAGGAGGGTTTCTGAAGATTGCACATCTTTAATAGAATTATATAACCTACCTGCACCGCCAACAAGTGCTCCGCTGGCTGTGGCTGAGTCACAAAATTTCAGTTTTGTTCCTGTCACGTGTAGAGAGGTACGAAGAACAGTTATGGCATTTCAATCGAACAAAGCTCCTGGCTATGATAAAGTACGAATGTCTACAATAAAGGATGCTCTTCCATGTATTCTCCCAGTTATTACTGACATGATAAATCGCCCGTTACAGACTTCAGTCTTTCCATCAGCCTGGAAAATATCAGAAGTAATGCCGCTTCTTAAAGAGGGAGATCACGAAGTGGCAAACAACAATAGACCACTATCGTTACTACCAGCGACTTCAAAAATTTGTGAGCGAGTAGCATTAAATCAACTGACCTCTTATACGAACCAAAAGAAATGTCTAAGTAAACATCAAAGTGGTAATAAGCAACTACATTCATGTGAGACTCTTGGCGTGTTTATGACAGACAAGGTGTTTAAAGCAATGGACTCAAAAGAACTCACAGTCATAGTATTACTGGATTTGTCAAAGGCGTTTGACAGTATAGATCACCGCAAACTCTTAACAAAGTTAAAAGCATTAGGTCTCAGCCTTGGCGTCTTAGAATGGTTCAAAAGTTACTTGACCGGAAGGACACAGCAGGTTAAGATTGGTTCAGTAGTGTCAGAACCAGGTCACATCACTCATGGAGTACCGCAAGGTTCAATATTAGGACCTGCTTTGTTCAATATTTATCTGAATGATTTGCCTACAATCCCGAATTTTGGTGACTTAGAATCGTACGTAGATGATTCAAAATTGTATCTTTCGTTTCCTATCAAGTATGTTAATGAAATTATACGGAAGACCAATGAGGATTTGTTAAAAATCACAGCTTGGTGCTGTCACAATAGTTTATTGATTAATCCAGACAAGACCAAAGTGTTAGTAATAGGGACACACAAAATGTTGCAACGATTACCGGATGACTTTTATGTGACATTACTTGAGAAAAGGATTACTCCCATTATTTCAGCACGCGACCTTGGGATTCAACTTGATTCAACACTAAGTTTTAACGAACATGTAGCAAACACTGTTTCTACTTGTGTTGCGAGCTTATGTCAGATAAACAGGGTTTAACATCTTTTCGACCCTAAGAGTTTGGAAAACGTCATTTCGTCCCTAGTATATTCCAAATTGTACTATTGTTCCAACATATGGTCCAGTACGACTAAGAAGAACATAGAAAAACTTCAAAAAGTGCAAAACTTCGCGGCGAGAATAATTACAGGAACACAAAAATATGAGCATATTACTCCAATACTCAAACACCTGAATTGGCTACCTGTCTCAGACATGTTAAAATACTTTGTTGGCGTTCTGACGTTTAAATGTTTGAATGGACAAGCCCCTGACTATCTCAATTCATATTTTCAGGAGAGATCATCTTTGCACGATAGAAACACCAGGAATAAACATAAACTAAACATTCCAGCTTATAGATCGGCGGCCGGACAACGAACATTTGAATACCGAGCAGTATCCCTTTGGAACTCTCTGCCTAGTAATATTACTGAGCATGAAAATTTTAAAGATTTTAAAAGAAGTTTTTATAACTATTTGCTTGAACTTTTTCTCTTAAAAACTTAATGAATTTATCTTATTATCGATTTAGACTGTAAATATATAATAGAATAATTTAGATACAATTGTACATGTAAATTAATCTGAAAAACCAAATGTTTGGAGAATTAATAAATAATAATAATAATAATATATAGTTCGTGTAGGGCTACATAAAGAACCATTCCTCGGTCCCGAAGACGTCCGCTTACGGGAGGTTCGACTGTAGTTCGTCTAATGCCATATAAATGACGGATAATCCAGAACTACGCTAGAATAAGTTGTAATTCATTAGCAAAAGTTCTCAAGTAATCAAAGCTCACTCATTGAATATATATATGATTCGTTGAGTAGAACTTTGATATGTAGCTTGTGTTGCAGTGGAGACGATGGACCACCTGCCCCGTTTTCATACAGTTTTCATTACCAGTCCACGGGTGGACTAAAAATATACGATTCTCTTACAAAATCACGAAGTTGTCCTTGGCTATTAGTATGTTACCTATTTTTATTAACCTTCGCCGTGCTTTCAGTGGTGTAACTTAACGCTTGCCCGCGGCAAGTGAAAATCATTACGGGCAAGTAGAAATTGTTTCTTGATTGCCCGATGGGGCAAGTTGCTTTCTGTTTCAGCTTTGCCAGAAAAAGCTGGCCATCTCTAAGTTATTATCCCCAAGTACAGTATTATAAATGAGTAAAATATAGACCAGTTAACTATTCATTCTGTTGGGTAATTGAAAAATGTAAATAGATGTAATGAGCATGCCTCGCGGACATTGTCCGACCTTTGTACGACGGATATAGACATATAGTGCGACGTACATAGTGCCTCGACTTAAATCCAACTTCAGTTCTTAAGGTAAATAAAAGAATGGTGATTAGTGTACTGTATATAATGCAAATTGTAGTTACCCATCAGCATATCATGCTTACTGCAATCGTTTGCTTCACTTATAATGTGAATCAAAGCTAGATCTAATGGCACGTGAATTTTATTCATGTCCAGCTATTTTTCATGTCCAGCTTGCCCCGATCGTAAGTGGTCAAAAAAATTAAGTTCCACCACTGGCTTTGAAAACCAAATGTCGACAAGTGCTCCTTATGTTTAAGTGTAAACCCATTAACTGGCAGTACCCTACCACTGACGATTAAAATCGTCTGGCGTTAGACAGAGTAAAATACTAAAGTGGGGCGCATCTGGGCGCATTGCATAAAAGGGACATTCCATAGCATCAGACACAATGAAATGTATCTCCTGTTGGAAGTTGTGTGGAAACCCCGCCTATATCCGCCCTCTTATCCCGCAAAAACGTCAGCAACGTAGACTATTTGGCCATGCATAGTCAGTAGAACACAAGGGTTGTAAATTTGATGGAAATACAATAGAACTTATTGTCTATGTTTTGGTTTAGGTTTATGCAAAAAATGGTCGTTTCATCGTCCCGTGTGTATTGAATTTTTGCCCAACCAGCAATGTGGTTTAATTACCCATCTGTGCTATTACACAATGGCTGATTTGGCGAAAATACCACACACACGTGACGGTGAAACGACCACATTTTTGCATAAACGTAAACCAACATGTATAATGAGTTCTATTGTATTTCCATCGAGTTTCGAAACCTTGTTTATTCTATTGACAATAAGCCAGTTCGGAGTTTCGACTGCGCATCCAAATGACGCGTTCTGCGTCGGGTAAAATTGCAGTTGAATTATAACATATAGCTAAGACTTAAAATATGCATATCGAAGTATTCAACTGTTCAATTGATCATTTGAATATGCAAAAGTTGCTCGAAGAACAATTAGTTTCCGCACGGTTGACTCGCTTTAATTAGAAAATTTATTCCCTTAAGTGCACCTTTCTTTATTTTGCTTTACACAGAAGACAAAATATGCTGGTACAGAAATGACAGTTCTATTGTGGTTATATACAGGGTGTATCAAAAAAAACGCAACCTCGGAATTTCCCAAGAAATCCACTTTGTTCTTAAGAACAAAAGATTTTAGGCCTCTGGGAATTTAAAATAGCTTCTAATCGTATTCCAGGAGCATAACTGTCGAATTACTAATAGGTCGTATTACTATTTTAAATTCCCCAGGGGCCTAAAATCTTTTGTGCTTAAGAACAAAGTGGATTTCTTGGGAAATTCCGAGGTTGCGCTTTTTTTGATACACCCTGTACAGGGTGTATCAAAAAAACTGCAAATACCATAATTGTATGCACGAGATCATACATTGGAATTTCAATGGCTGTGCAAATAATTACGCTTCTGGGATTTGAAAATACGTTTCCACGTGCAGTACTATCAAAATAAGCACACAAAGTGAATTAAAATTAGTTCGATTACGAATGGCTCAGCTAACAACAGAGCAAAGAGTATTTCTTGTTTTAAAGTACGCCCAAACTCAAAACTCGACAGCAGTCATTCGTAAACTGAGCCATTCGTAATCGAACTCATAAGTTTAATTCACTTTGTGTGCTTGTTTTGATACCCCTGGGAAACGTATTTTCAAATCCCAGAAGCGTAATTATTTGCACAGCCATTGAAATTCTAATGTATGATCTCGTGCATACAAATTATGGTATTTGCAGTTTTTTTGATACACCCTGTATATGTGAAACACAAAAGAATGATTGAACAGTTGAATACTTCGATACGCATATTTAAAATTCTTCCAGTCTTAGCTACATGTTATGATTCATCTGCAATTTTATCCCGAAACTCCGAACTCAATTATTCAATATTTCTTTACCTTCGATACTAGATCATATTCTCAATTTTTTTCCAAACTCTTCCCCCATCAGACGTAGATGAGGCATCAAAGAAGGAAATCAAGGATATCCTGACCCAATATGATCGTTCTCTCTTGGTGGCTGATCCCCGACGTAGTGAAGCGAAGAAGTTTGGTGGTCCGGGACCCAGAGCTCGCTACCAGAAGTCATACCGTTAAATGTTACTGTATGTATAATGCAGTTATGCTAATAAATGATAGTACTTGATTTTGTTGTGTTACTTTTCAGGGCCTTCGAAATAAGCCGGCGGGTATTACGAGGGTTTACGACCGGCTACTTCCTTTAAAACATTACTCTATGCATTCATATCTAAATCTGTATAATTCTTCATTGCCTTTATAACATTTAAAGTGCAATAAGTTCGGATAGAACATAAAAAGTTAGTTAGTAAGTTCTAGATTAGTTTTTGGCTTAGACTTTTAGTTTCGGAGATATAAAGGCTCAAACAGGCAAATTTTGGCATTTTCTGAAAAAAAGTAGCGCGACCAAAATATCACCAAGGGGCCTGGATCCCAGGAACCCAACTTTGATAAACAACTAAGAAATATATGGCGAAGATATCGATATCTTGTGTTTTTTTGCATATTTTGTCTAAACGATGTTTCGTTTGTGCGTGATATTACACAGAAAGTACCAACAGTAATATATCTAGCTATCTGACACCTTTTTTGGATGATAAATCACCTACTGCGGCTTTAAACCGATAGAAAAGAGGACACCGAAACTCATCGATCTGAGACATTTGGTGGCAAATACAGGCCATAGTTATCGACCTATAAACAAAGACAAATGTACCCAGTTGTCCCAACATAGGACAGGAATCAACATACAGGTAAGCTGTGATTTTAACAAATGCAATGATGTCTATTCGCACGTATGAACTTTGGATATTTAACGTTGAATCATGCCACCTAAATGTGCATATTATTTGCTTAGTATACAACGGTGTACAACGGTGTTTGTTGGCACCGAGAGATTACATACTGCTGTTATAGAATAATATATCATATATGTTTCAATGTGAAAATTATCACAACTTTAATGCCTTTATGGTATTTAACTAATATAAATTAATAGGCCATTGTACTTTTAGATTTCAACCTACTTTATATGTGGACTTTCAGTGTCTTGTATTATCCTACACATGTGGTCAATGTCAAATGTTTTATATGACAGTGAGATACTGATGCTATATGTTTGATTGATACATGTATTTGGCACAAAGTTGATCACCAAGTGCTGCACTGTCCCACTAGTGGAACCACCTTAACCTGAGTATCAGGCATTTCTGCAGTTAGGCCTTGGTTTGTTAGCCACCTATGTTGAAGAACCTTAGGGAGGCTAAGAAAAAATTCCCTGAATAGAGATATACACTTCAAAATTGTATAGCCCATTAAACTATTTGTTTGTCATTTCATCTAGATTATCAGTGAAGTAAACTGGAACCATCAGTGAAAGATGAATTAACATTTTTAATTAAATATTTATTAAACATCTTTATCAATATATGTTGTATTGTGACTCTACTGTGTCTTGGGGGCAAGTGCACTTTTAATAGCTCAGCCCCTTGATTGGATCGATTGGCTTAACCCATTAATTGGCAAATTTTACTCATCAGTGGTAGAGTACTGCCAATTAATGGGTTAACTGCGCTTGATTGGATCGGCTAAACCTTAGCTGCTTTTTGGGTAATGGGTTACCTAGAAAAGAGCCAGACTCCCACTATGGAGGAACTTTACCCATCTGGAAGGAGAGATTCCACTTATAAAATGTGCAAGGACATCTGGTAGGGGAGGGGGTCAACATCCATTTCCCTCCATGGAGAGAAAGTCATTTTACTTGCACAGAGAAGCACCTTTCTGAGTCACTTAAATCAGCTATGTGGGCATGCCAAGAAAGTTGGATGTGTGTACACTGTGAGTAAAGCAAACATCACTCTCACACCAGACATCTAATGTGAAAGTTGAAGCATGTTTGCTCTGCCCACACAGGCAAAGCTACTGTAATAGAAAGTATGATGTTTTACAGATCACATACTGGCCTTATGGCTTATTTATTAAATTAGATATGTTTCCCCACTAAAACATTCTCAAAAGATGAATATTATTCTAAGCCTATTTATGTGACAATTAATGTTTAGTGTTGTCACAATAATTCCATATATCTATATATCCAGTTTATGATATCTGTGTATTGACCATCTTTCATTTACATGGACAAAGATGACAATCTGTCAACCAATCTTCCTATGAAAGGTTCTGTGAGAATATACATGGGGGCCAATTTCATTAGATTGTGGGTTGGCCAGTTGCAGTTAACCAGTTATTATTCTTGAAAATGTCCAAATTTTGGGTAAATTTGGATGTAAAATTTGTAGGGAAACAAGCTTCCTTGCTAAAGTGAGAACCAACTTTAAAGCAGGTGTAGAAATCAGAAATGAAATGCAACCGATTCCCATGTCCATGAAGGCATGAAGACTATACAATGCAGTAAAAGGTTTAAATTCCATTCCAACAAACTTTTAACCCTTGCATTCGTTCATTTATTTCTTCTTTCTTTATTTGATACTATACGAAAGAATTTTATAAGCAATTGGTTCGCCAGAAGAGGCATCTATGTCCCAGAATTTATAGACATAAGTTACTGCAAGTGTCATGGTCGTCTCCACGATCGACTTTGAAATCGCATTTAAATCCATTCCTTCGTCTATATTCCACGATTGACGATGCAAACCACTAGAAGGGTTACTTTACACACTCAAAAATGTGTTTGAGTTCAAAAATGGGTTTTTTTCCTCACGAAATAGCCGACTTTTCAAGATGATTTATCCAAATGTAATAGTTTTTATAGTAAAATTAAATACACACGTTCCTGGGACCCAGTCCCCCGGAAGACGCTACTTTTTTTCCAAAATAGCGACTTTGAGCCTTTATATCTCCGAAACTAAAAGTCTAAGCCAAAAACTAATCTAGAACTTATTAACTAACTTTTTATGTTCTATCCGAATCAGTAAAAACCCATTTTGGGTTTATAAGCACTTTAAATATTGGCAAGAGAATAGCTAGAACAAACATGTACTGGGTGGCGCAAAAAATATAATGTTTGATTTAATATAATTTAAAAACTAAAAGAGCTATTACATTTAAACAAGTTTCTTTGCATTCAGCGATGTCTAACTTAAATTTTGTTATATGCCATGCGTATTTTCATGCAAGATTGACCGAGATAGCTGCGTTTACACTTGAGTAAACATTTTTTGGAACTGTCGAGAATTAGCTAAAAACGGCCTATTAAACAAATTTGATAACCGTTACCATTTTATCGTAAGTATTATTTCAATGAAGTGAAGTTGAAGTTAGAAATGTTTCTTGAATAGATATGTTCTTTTATTCTAACATTTGGCCTTCTAACTTCAACTTCACTTCATTGAAACTAAATTTACGTAAAATGCTAATGGTTATCAAATTATTTAATAGGCATTTTTAGCTAATTCTCGACACTTCCAAAAATGTTTACTCAAGTTTAAACGCAGCTATCTCGGTCAATATTGCATGAAAATGCGCATGGCATCGCTGAATGAGAAGAAACTTGTTTAAGTGTAATATAGCTCTTTTAGTTTTTAAGTTATTCTAAATCAAACAGTCGTACTTTTTTGCGCCACCCGGTAGAAGTCACATATTTTTAACGTCGACTATTATCTAAAACCAAAAATAAGCTAAAATGACACGTCTGTTTTGAACAAGAACTTTAGCCATTCTTATGCTGCAGTAAATAAGCTTAGCTGATTTACAATTGATGAAGCGAAAAACTGGACAAATATAAATGACCACACTTGTAATGTTGTCAATGATTATTTCATCTGCCTACTTTCTAAACAGAGCCGTTCTCGGCCTCAGTCTAATGTCTTTATTAGGGGTGATCTAGATTGGCAACTTAGCTTCTTTTATATACTCGAGAAATGACATCATCGGCCAACAACGTGGAGGTGTTTATATGGTCACGCTTTGCCGAGATGGGTTGAAGGCGAAAATTATTTTGATGTGTTGAAATAATCCACTATAGGCTTAAACGAAAAGTAAAGCCTGGTTCACACGAGTGAGATAAGCATAAGCAGAAATACAAAAGAAAACTTTCCCTCTAAGGCTTAAAAAGAAAAAGCGGAACGAATTTTCTTTTGAAATGTCTTTTGTTCTGGCTTAGATTAACTTCGATGTTTGTGCTTATGTCGACGTTGATGTTGCACACTTCACTGCATCCCTTTGTTTTACCTTTTGTCTTTCCTTGTGCTTGTGCCTCCTCGTGTGAACCAGGCTTAAATGGGCGATTAAGTGGAACTCAGAATGTAATTGATTCGATTAGATCCTGTAGTTTAACTAGGTTATCATGGTTGCTTCAACAACCTTTCGTTTGCAAATATTTTGTAGTTTATCAGCAGGAACGTAACGCGATTTGCTGACAGAATCATGGACCGCGACTTATTTCAATACATCAAAATCATCCCACCTAATTTCATGCCGTCGCAGTTAAGCGAGATTATATAACCAGCCCCTTAGTGCTACAATTCTGGTCAAAATAACCTTCGCATACTGTGAAGAAGAGGTAGTTAGTGTCACCTTTTGTGTACTTATCGTTTTCTTGGCGTGACGAATGTCCATAATTCAGAATATATTTGGCGCGAGTGAAAAGTATCCATGTGTGATATCCGCCATACGACGGTGGAGTGAAAGCCGCGTGCTTGAAAAATGTAGGAAATACGCATGTATTTTGAAAAGCCCAAAGCCGTTTTCCCGCGCGGGACGATCGAACTTGTTTGACCGTGTGCTCTATGCGTCTAGCATGACACATTTCAGTCCGCATTCGTGCTTGGAAAAACGCCGTTGAAGTTGAACCGCGTGTCCGCGGGAAAAATCATTCAACGCATTGAATATTTGTTTTACGTGCGATGCGTAAGGGACCGTTCATTATTTAAGGGAGGTAGGCCGGTTGATTTTGGGGGTGGGCCGTTTGATTTGGGGGGTGGGCCTGTTGATTTGGAGGTGGGCCGTTTGATTTGAAGTGGGCCGGTTGATTTTGGGGTGGGCCGTTTGATTTGGGGTGGGCCGGTTGATTTTGGGAGGCAGGCCGGTTGATTTGGGAGGTGGGCCGGTTGATTTGGGGGGTGGGCCGGTTGATTTTGGGGGTGGGCCGGTTGATTTGGGAGGTGGGCCGGTTGATTTGGGAGGTGGGCCGGTTGATTTGGGAGGTGGGCCGGTTGATTTGGGGAGTGGGCCAGTTGATTTGGGAGGTGGGCCGGTTGATTTGGGAGGTGTGCCGGTTGATTTGGGGAGTGGGCCGGTTGATTTGGGAGGTGGGCCGGTTGATTTGGGGGTGGGCCAGAGTTTTAAAAATTGTTTCTGGGAGTTTCTGGCCATCATAATTATAAATAAGGAAAGGGATGGGCCAACCCAAATTTTAATTAAATCTTGAAAGACTCTAAATCTCACTTTCAATGTCTTGCAATTTATTTAAAAGCACTCCAAAATGGCTGAAAATGCCATTTCAGAGGGACTAGGGGGCATGCCCCCAAACCCCCTTAATTGGGTGGTGCCCTCTGCACCACACTGATTACTTTTTGTTTTGGTCGCCCCTTCCAAAAAGAATAAACGAGCTTCCTACGACTGCGCCACCGAAGCCCCACGGTACTGTTTAGTGCACAGTGGAACACATCTTTTTTTATTCTTAGATCAATTACGTACACCTATTCCATATCACAGCTGATCTCTATACAGCACGTTATAGCCTATATTAGAATCAGGGGCGCCGGAAGGTAGCCGAAGCGGCGGGGGCAACCCCATGAAAAGGGCACGAGCGCCGAAAGCGCGCGAAATTTGTAGGGGGGACCGGGGGTATCCTCCCCCGGAAAATTCTTAAATTTACACTCTCTGAAATGCCATTTCCTGTATTTTGACGTAATCTAGTTAAAATTGTTAAGAAAAAGGGCAACCGGTTGCCCCCGCGTGCCCCGTACTATAAAGGCAGCGGGGGCAGCTGCCCCCGTGGCTCCGGCGCCCCTGATTAGAATACTGTACTGAAGACTAGATCACCAGACAATAGAGTACAGACTGCTTTATAACACAAATAGTAATATAGTATCAGACTATTAATTAAGCATTCCTTCTGTGCCCATATTCCCAATCTACGAATATATGTCTGTTAAATAATAAAACACAAATACAAAATCGCATATCAATCTTTCAATGAGTTCAGGAGGCATTCAATATTACACAATCATATAATCAATACTCAGGGCTGAGTGCCGTAATTTTAGTTTTGGCCCACAACTGTAAATTCCTCAAAGACTACCCCATATAGGCATTAACCGAGCATTAACCATAACTAAACTAACAATCGGAGACCTCAGAGTGGTAAATTAAACACACAATAAACTATAAGCTAAATTAAACTATTGAGATTTTGATTTATTGACTCGACGATATTGACTCGAAATTGACCTCTATCTCACGAGGGGTATACAATGACAGCAACGGAAGGCATAAAGCAATTGTTATGTAATGACAACTCAAGTATAGCTCATTAACAAAATTTTATTGTTTTCAAGATCGCGTGCATCCTCGTACCCAGGCTTTTCCCCAAGAGATAAGAGCCTGTGAAAGAGGTTGGATCGCGTGACCTTTGTTCAATACATCAAAAGTATCTCGACACGGGAGATATTAGCCACGCAGGCTAGGGAGATATCGGCTATTAGTACAAGACGGAGCACGCCGAGCAGCATAATCTGATATAATAAACTAATTTCTTGTATTACTTATTTTATAAATTATTAATTTGTTTCAGATATAAACGGTTTACGTAAGCGCTATAATACTCGTGGCCAAGTAAAGACTTTTTTATTGCTTTAACCTATTCGGGAAGTAACAAATATGCCACCTCGCTCTTGGGGACGAACCGAGTTGTTTTTATAAACACATACAAAAGCCATTGGCATTGACACAGTTTAAACGCGGCGCACTGTGCGTAATTCAAACAGTGTCTTGGAACGAAGACTACTCGCGTGTGCTTTAAAAATCTAGTTAATATAATAATATATACTCTTTACATATAAAGCATTTTTTGGGTAAACTGCGTTAGGGAGCTTTAGCAATGACTACGAGTACGAGTACGAGATTCGTCATTTTCGCGTGTTGTTTGTATGCGCCATCTCACAAAAGTCGTAGTCGTCGGGCTTTTGAGTACGAGATTTATCAAAATTCTCGTAGTCAAAAGCCCAACGACTACGAGTTTGGATATATATATTGAACAAAATACGCCAGCCGCCACACATTCAAAAAGTTTGGGGGGGTGTCCATTGTCCAGGGACCGACTTTTGATATTTGTTTAACCACGACAAAACATTAGTACAAATTAATGTAAAAATAGGTGTAGTTCCACTGTGCCAGGGGTCCCCTCATACAATATATACAAAGTTATAGGTTCTATCTACTTTAAAACGATAAAGCTATTTAGAAAGAGAACTATAGAAGATCTCTTAGGATTATATATATATACATATCTACAATTTACTGAAGCTTTACTGACTGGTCACATTAACTGTTCAAATCCATCAATACACCTATATGAGTCCAGGAAGTGGTTTTTAAGGGCAAACTTAAAAGAACTAACGCTAGATTTTGTCTTGATCTCTTTAGGGAGATTGTTCCATATCTTATGCTACTGACTGTTACAGATTTCCCTCCTTCAGTTACATACTTATATTTAGGAGAAACTAAATTGTATTCACCATGTCGAGTTTGTCTACCGTTTATAGCATTGTTTGTCCTAAATAAATTATTCATATACTGCGGAGCCTGACCATGCAGGCTCTTATAGCTAGACTATAGTACTTTATGAATTTTCACTTCGTCATAGAAAGGGTCCAGTTCAGTTTAGTAAAACTGACCGTTGACTGGGAGGATGTATCTGTTCCTAGAATTATGCGTGCTAAAAACTAACCCTTAGGCACTAACCACTAACTAACCCTCGGAACCTTTGTCAATTGGGTTGCAAAACCTGTTAAGGCTTTCCGTCCACCTCAGAGTGCGTGGTAAACTATTAAACTTAAACTTAAACTACTCTTTTGTCTAATTTGAAGACTCGAAGAATATCATTTTGCGAGCATCAAATCCAAATTGAACTACCTTGTCTACCTAGAATGCTGTCTTGTCGTCGTTTTGCGTTATCATATATTTCGGTATATAATATACCGTATATTTCATCAAGTATACACCCCCTTGGAAATTATTATCGCTGACGTCTCCTACGGTGTTTAAATGCAATAATTTGCATAAATTATGCACGGTTCCAGCTCCGGTTCACTGTATCGCTTTTTAGTGCAAAGTTTTTAACTTTGCAGTATTGTGATGAGGGGCGAAAATTCACATGAGCGATATTCATTATTCATTATAATTCGAATATTCTCATTGCAATATTTTTATAAATTCCGAAGCGTAAGTTTCGCCTCAAACATGTCACATATTTGGGACTTGGTAGTTGGTGCTGGTTATATATAAAAAAATTCAAATAGTCTGTGTACAACCGTACTCTCGAAATTTTATATACACGATGAAATAATAAATAAATAAATAAAATTTGAAATAATCAAGTTGAGTTGACATATTTGTAATTAGTTGAATAAAACTAATCAAATATTGCAACCGTAAACAAGACAATTTTATCTGCTTACTATAATATATTGGCAAAAACATAAATCACTCATCGCGAATTTAGAATTACGAATGATGAAATATTACAAGCTTTTCATTGACAAGTGCACTTGTTGAAAAACTGGCATGCTAGCTTTTCAAAAGCTTGTCACATTTCATCAATTTTCAAGGGCAAATAAAAATAGTATAAAGGTAAAAATAATTGCCAAATAAAAATTGCTCGTGTAAATACGTAATATGCAAATATCAACACAACACAACATGGATGCACAACAATTACGTACGCACTATAAACCATGTAACAGCATTTGTCTTTTAAAACTTTGCACTATCCTTGGATCACTAGTTAGTAGTACGTAGCCGAAATTGTACGCCATAGACAACCGGAATCACATGCACAGGCCATTAAAAACATGTGCCAGACATGAATGATAAATTATGCCAAAGTTGTTGACAGAACATGCAGGTTTTGGTTGATTTGCTTCAAATGCTAGAATGCTCCCTTGACTCTCGAGACTCGACTATATTTTGCTTTATACCCAGAGGACAAAACATACTGATATAAAAACCAGGGACGCCGGAGAGGGGGGCGCGGGGGCAAGCGTTCCTCCTGCCCTTATAATATGAATGAAACAATAATAATACTGGCAAAGAAGAGAGAATACAGCTGTAAATTAGACGATCAGTGCATAATGAAGCTATTGTTTTCGTTCCATACTTCTTTAGATCTATATTTGTACATAGAAATAACAATTAAATGAGTTGAAATTTGAAAATCATCAAAATCTCATCGAAAGGGCGTGATTGCGTGAAAAAATTTATCGACTGCCCTTACGTTCGCATTGCCCTCCCCCCCCCCGCCCTACCATCGCTCCGGCGTCCCTGATAAAAACTATAGTAAACGAACTGTTCTATTTTGGAAATGTGTATAAAAGCAAGAATGGTGATATATTAAATCTTCCTATCTCACCTTCATGTTATATATTAAGCTGAAGCAATTCAAGCAACAAAATTGGTGCAACTTGCAACAAAAGCTGTTTTCAGCGAATGTTATTGAAACTGTCCACACATAATTAATGTAGCCATTTTAATTAACATGCGCTGAAAATGCAAGTCGCAGCAATTTTGTTGCTTCTATTTTTAATACTCCACCTTTAATAGGAGTTAGGATTGCGCAAGTGTTTAAAATAATATATTATACACAATTTGATTGAAAGTTATTTCATACATCAGATCAATACCTGCCAACCAGATACGTATACATGCATGAGTCGTCCGTAGTTCTTTTCACATTTCAATCTGACTTGGTGTGAAAAGAGTAACTATATACTTAAATTGTACGAAAATATTTCTAATTGCTGGTGACAGCTTAAGCTAAATCAAACATTAATTAAGCTCTCTTTTTCAGCAAAAATCAATGCGGTTGCCGGATTCATTCAAAACAATTATCTCAACTGGTTTTGTCTATATTGCCGCCTAATTGGTTCGAACTTCAATTCATGCCGGCGCATGCAGCCGAAATTTCGAACTCGCTTTGCCTTATATAATCAAAGAAAATAGAATACAACACTGACACTCTGAAGATTTATTTCAAACAATATATTAGAATTTGATTAGAGGCTATTTATGTAAGATCAATATCTGCTAACCATGCAGATATGTCGTTTCAATATATTCGATATATTTCTATTTGAATTGTACAAAAAATTTCTTCCATTTAAATGCAAGCCATTGTCTGCTATTTACGAAAACACCTTTTGCAAGTGATGCAAATATTAATCAAGTCTTCTGTTATCAACAAGCTACTGATTCAATTAATTCATTCCTAAATGTTCACAGATGATGTACTAAAACAAACAAAACCAGTCAGTCTATGCTGTTTACGAAACATCTTTCGATGTAAAATGATGCAATCCCGGCTTCAAATTAAACGTTTTCTGCTGTCTCACAGGCCGGACGTTGCCGGCGTTGGCCGGACATTTTTCGGAATTTTCTGTACGAATTTCTAAACCAATTTGGGATCAGCAATCGTGACGACTCATCAACCGTGTCCATAAAAACACCAATCTTTGAGGGGTTTAAGTTATTGTTTTCATCGCCAAGGTTAAAATTGAATTTTATTTCTTGTTTTTCATGTCTTGCGAAGCTGCTATCCTTCTTTGAAAGCCGTACTGTGATACTTTGTTGACGTTGTGGAGATTTCTTTGGTTCCTTGTTTTTCAATTGTAAAAATTCATTACCAGAGTTCAAAAGTTTTCGTGACTCGGGTAAGCTCTTTCCAAATTCATGTCCAGAATCGCAATCGCTGTCTTCGTCGTCTAAGCTGGCTTTTCGCCGATCATTTTTCGCCTCGTTTGCTTTTCTGATGCTCCCATTTGGGGTGGAACTACTCGAAGACTCGCCAATTTCTTCATCGGCTGTCGATTCCGAGTTGCAGAAACTATCATTTTCCATTCTTTTAAAGCCGAGTTGAAAAGCACTTGTTGTGAAATGGTAAAATTCGGCGGTCCGGGCTGTACTCTTGCAGTAGAAGACAAACGCCTTATACAAAGGGTCATTATACTCCCTCGCAACGAGGACACAGGTTTTGGAATAAGGAGCTTGATCCAAACAGGTTGTCACATCTTTTACATAAGCCAAAGGGAATGTTAGTAATATTTCATCCTCATTTTCGTCAAAAATATTGATCTTTTCGGCATCTACTGATACAACAACAGTCCGAGCTTTGCTGAGCTTGGTGTTTCTCTCGGCATACAACGCGTGGATATCATGTATCACGTTCGCTATTTCATGGTCGTTGCCTCCAAATCTGAGCTCTTCGCCACATCCCAAATACTGCATCTTGAATTTGAATCCAGCCATGATTTCTTCATCTTGAAACTGGATTGTATTTTTCAAATTTTGTTTCATGTTTTGATGAGACGGCACTGAAGGAGATGTTTCCTAGACAAAGACAGGGGAGTTAATGATTTAATGAGCTACCCTCTGAGGACAAAGTCCTTGCTATGCTAAAACCACTTACAAATAACCACAATACCTGTCCATCAGGTTTAGACTTAAGTAGCCTTGAGAAAGTATTAATAATACCCAAGATATGCATGTTCGACACAAGCTACAGTAAACATATCCACAGATATGGAGAATACAATTTCCACAGCTGAAATTTTCTAAACCTTTTCAAAACATGTGTTGTTTACCACGATATGCCACCTTTGTGGTCTTGGCCGGCACAATAGTGAGCCAAGGTGACCTGAAATTCTATCGATAATTCTAAACATCTGGGTCGTGTCTTTAAGGAATGTATAAAATTAAAAACAAATATTTTTACCCAAAATCTCAGGTGCGTGATATATTTTTGCTTCGATATTCGTGTTCGCGTGAGCGGATATTGTCTTAAGTCTTAATTAAAATGCAGATTTGAGCACCATTAAATCCCATGACAGCTTCTGTGCGGCTTTTCAAATTTCAAATCTCAATAACCTGGACTCCTGGAGTATTGAATTATTGAAATACAAAGGTCTCTTATACAGTAGAAATTAATACCGGAAAACATTAATAAAAGATAAAAGCAAGGCAGACATAGAAGACTGACCCCAGTGGCGCTGAAAGGCATGTTAAGCGAAAATATACATAATTATACAGTATATCCATGGCCAAAATACAGAACAACGCTTTCGAATACGAAACTGCAAAACCTTTAAGGAATATTGCACAAATTCTTCTGCCTACTTCAAAATTTTAGTCGAGAACGGAATTAGTAATATGTATAGTATTAGTACCGTGCCTTATGCAGTAGTGATAATATATTTGTATACAATTGTAACGTATCGTATATTGTATGGACATGTTGTATGTAACATATCATACACGAGAAGTAGTTTATTATAGTGATTTGAAACACCGAAAAGTGTGTTGAAAAACAAGGCGCTAGCCGAGTTTTTTAACATACTTTGAGGTGTTTTTAAATCACTATAATAAACGACTTCGAGTGTATGATATAGCTTCTCAAACAAACCAGTATTTAAAGAGAAATTCAACGCGAAAGTTGAGTTAATTTATGGGTGTTTATTACCGTGGTATCAAGACAACGATACCCGGTGGTGATTTCCTTTGTGTTTTATTAATGAGTTTGAGAATGTATCGTATTGTATTGTGTTGTTATATTTTTTCATTAACTATGGCTGAGCTCACCGCCACGAGAAGTCGTAGCTTAACAAGTACTCTGAAACACGATAGATATTTGAGGTAAAATTCTCCATAAACATCATACGCGCTCTTGGCCGATCGAGCTCAGCGCCACGAGAGGTCGTAAGTAAGGCAGGTAACTCTGATATCAAACACGATAGCCTTTTGTCTCACGGCCTCGCGAAGTAAAATTCTCAGCAGAGAAGTGTGGCTGATCAAACCGGCTCACGAGGTCGGTACCTCACTCAAGAGCTCTCGTGTGCTGCTTGAGGCTATATGCGTATGTATGCTGAGAATTTTACCGCGCGAGGCCGTGAGACAAAGATTTGATTTGAGAGTAACTTGCTAGTACGACCTCTTGTGCCGATAAGCTCAGCCAAGAGCTCTCGTGTGCGGCAGGTTCAAAAGAAACTTTACAATTCATAGAACGACAACCGTCTCAAGCCATAGTGTCTACACTGCAAGCCATAGTGTCTACACTGCAAGCTCAGGCCTGGCTTTGGCCAGGTATTTGCAATTTTGCTGCACTTACTGGGTACGAGATTGTTATAGGCTGACTATAGTACAATCAGCCAATTTGGCGTAAGGCAAATTTGGCCGAAGCCAGTCAAAAGATGGAAATTTGAGTACGGTTCTGAATTACCGGCACAATCCCATAAAAAACACAAATTAACCCTCTTTAAATTAATATACCGGAAACGCTAAAAATATATTGCATCGTAATAAAAGATATGAAAGGCAGACAAAGAAGAGCTAGCCCAGTCATCCTCGTGATCTCACTGGCGCTGTAATGATTGTATATTCGTATATGAAAAACATATAGTATTAAACTTTATATATAATTTATGGATTTTATCGCCAAATCAAAATCCATCACTGTTTCGAGTGCGTATCCAACTGCGTCAGGTTTATAAAATGTTTGCGTAACCAGTGAGGTAATCAGGACACGGATCTCAAAACAAACTGATCGATCTTGGATATGCAAATATCTCAAATGTTGGGATCGCGTCCGGTCATGTGTGGGAAGTATTCAATAATAAATAAAGAAAATTTGACGTTCAAGCGAAGACCGTTCGCCTTCGCAGCTTCGAAGACCGTTCGAGACTATATGAAATGGCTTACACAGTTCTGGGTTTTATGAATATATGTTGTCAAATTCCCCGAATAGAGTTAACACATGCACGGTCCACTAAAATTTGCTTTTTAGGTTGTTTAATATAGGCGAAAATACAACACACACGTGACGATGAAACGACCATATTTTTGCATAAACGTAAACCAACATGTATAATGAGTTCTATTGTATTTCCATCGAGTTTCCAAACGAGTTTATTCTATTGACTATGGCTTGACCGAATAAACCAGTTCGGAATTTCCACTGCGCATCCAAATGACGCGTTCTGCGTCGGGATAAAATTGCAGTTTAATCATAACATATCAAAGTATTCAACTGTTCAATACTCCAGTCATTCATTTGTGTTCTACACTGATATCGCCACAATATAATTTTTGTCCTAGCATATTTTGTCTTCGATGTAAAGCAAAATAAAGAAAGACTGCACTTAGGGAATATATTTTCTAATTTAAAGCGAATCAACCGTGCTCAAACTATAAATTGTTCTTCGAGCAACGTTTTGCATATTCAAATGACGATCGAACAGTTAAACAGTTCGATACGCATATTTTAATTGTTCCAGTCTCAGCTGCATGTTATGAACGCGTCATTTGGATGCACAGTCGATACAATTAATTGGCTTATATATACATGCAGGGTGTCTCAAAAAAACTGCAAACCCTTTGAAATCAGATATTTATGAAAATTGCATAATTCAGTACTAAGTGATGAGTGATCCCAAGGGTGCGTAGACACAATTTATGCTTGGGGATGTCGAAATTCGTAATGTTAGGGTTAGGGTTAGTAACGTAAACACGAACCCATGAGCAAAGTAAATTGTGTACATCAAACTATGATCAAACAAACAATAAGATTTTTAACTCACTTTGTGTGGTTATTCTAAATTTCAAGGAAAATTCGAACGTATTTTCAAATCCCAGGAGCATCATAAGTTGCACAGGCATTGCAATGCTAATTGCAGTGGATGTTATGCAAATTGTTGTGTTTTCAGTTTTTTTGCGACACCCTGTACTTTCCATTGAAATTAGCACCTTCATGTTCAATCATGTTAAGCCACGTGCAAGCATATACGTACACTGCAATATTGTTTGCAGCTAAGAATGAAAACATTGTCTGTTCTCACGTGAGACGTTCATGTTTGTCTGGAGCATTTGGCAGGTTCTAATCTGATCAGATCAACCAATCACGATTAATTAATGCTCGTTAGAAACATTGAGGCAGCATATATGTCCGAGCCTGCGTTTTACTGTATATATCAGTTAGCACGGATGAACTTAAATAAAGTGTAATATTTAGCCAAATATTATCTTTTTTATTATTTCAAGTGCCGCGAATTCCTGACCTTCCTTCTTTTTAACCGCAGAGTGTAAGTTACTCCATGACTTATTAACACCAAACCAATTTCAGGAAATGATATAGTCTACATAATTATGTAGCGAGGTGACACTATAAGTCTATACTTATGATGAACTCTCTAATCTAAAACATGTGTTGTGTATTTTAGAATTTGCCCTTCAGTATTTTGTGTTGAAAGGTATGCATAACCACAAATTTAATGTCTGGACATCTCAGTTTGTGTTAAACATTCGTCAGGTTAGATCAACCCAAATATGAATTTTGCCTGCGGGCAAATCAACAGTATCGCGCCAAGTAAAACATGGAATTTCTGAACTCTCGAACGCCATTGCTCTGGAACTCCGGAACAGCGTTGGAGGGGTTGGTATCGCGTTTTTGTATTTATTATTTCCATCAAACCAGCCCAGTGCTGTAGAACTAAATTCATAAATAGGGGGGGGGGGGGCTCTCTAGACGAGCATGTTACCATGTTACAAAGGGTGAAAACATGAGTAATCATCATAAGTAACATTTTTATGCTATATTCATGCCTGAAATAGTCCTAAAATGATGCTTAGAGAATGAAAACTTGATGGCAAAATTATATACGTTCAATTAAGCATTCTTGTCCCCATCCCACAGCATTAAACCACATCAGAAGGTGTTACTTTGTCAGAGAAGTAGAGAAATTGTTACACAGCCACAGGACAATTTATTGCTGCAACTTGCAACGCAATTTCTGCACAGAGATCATGATCATGTTATGTGGAAATAAACGCACAGAAAAACAGTGAACTTATAGCCCGCGTTTCACTGATCATTATAAAATAACATGTATATAACGCGTGCTCTGATTGGTCGAAACCCGTGTTTGGATCAGGCCATCCAAACACGGAACACTATCGTGTTGTTGTTATTTTATAAAACAATTACTTTATGGTTTCCGTGTTTGGATGGCCTGATCCAAACACTTGGGAATGTTGCTCGAGTTAAGAAAAACGCGCAAAATCACTCGCCTTCGGCTCGAGATTTCGCTCGCTTTTCTTAACTCTCGCAACATTCCCGCGTGTTTGGATCAGGCCATCCAAACACGGAAACCATAAAGTAATTGTATATTCCCATCTCCCACTCTTTTCTTTCTTGTTTTCTGCGCACTGTTAAGTAAGAAAAATAACGGCAAAATAAAAAGATTCATGCTCACAATTTCTCTGCGAATATACTTTTACCTAACATCGCGTTCTGTGTCCGACTAATTGCGTTACAAGTTCAATTCCACAAAAACTTCCTCGTGTAACATACAAAGGCTCAGAGAAGGCAATTAATCAAATCATGCATGCATGCATGTCCTTCAATATTAGACAATAATCTAGAATAAAGTCACGGCCATTTGTCTTTGTCTTTTCGGAGTACTTGTCTTCCGCATGTACTTTCGGTGTCAGCGAGATTATACAAAACATGCAATGTTGCAGTTTTGTAGTGTAGAGTTTATATGACGTAATGAAAGTTGTCTCATGACATCATTTATATTCGCTTTACTTTGCCGATGCATCACACGTTACAGAATTTATCATCAAGCGACTACAGACGTACATTATAGAATCAAACGAATTCAAGAAACCTTATGCTCAGTTCGTTACAATTTATGGCATGTGTCATGCGGTACCAAATTTGTGCTTATATATTGTCAAATTCAAAATGATTATATATTTATATCTAAATACTAAAATTGATTTTCCCATTTAACCAAATCACCACCCCAATACTAGGCCTACAACCGATCCATGTAGCACCAAATATTCTGGTTTCCTCTGCATGGTATAGTGGCTAAATCTTTAGGTTTACACAGAAAATCCGTCGTATTCTTATGAATTGCATTGCCAAAGTTTTTATAAGAGTCGTATATGAAAGACTGCTCAGTGGGCGTCCAGCGTTCATCCGACACGATTTTGAAATCGGTAACAAAATAATATCTATCCAACTTCAAATCGGATTGACTTATATATCGGCTTAACAACAAACATTCCATTACACAGACACCAGGCTATTGATATGAATACATATATGATTCTATAGATATTCCTCTTTTCCTCTCGTGCTATTATAATTTGGTATATCCATCATTAATATTATATAACACGACACCGCCAGGTAATAGTCTATGATAGTATTATAGATAAAACGCCTTACCTTGCTATGGTCATTGCAGCGCCGGGATTTTACCAGTTCATGTTCAATGCTTGAACCCATAACGTATAGAATCCCATAAATCCTAGTCTTTCCTTCTTCGAAAACTTGCTTTAGACACTACACATCCGCAATTGTCTTTGCGTGGGTCGTCTAGCGCGAATGCGAACGCTAATTTAGCTGAAGCTTGCATGCGGAACATACAGTCTTTGTTTAGTGACATTTATATTGTATTCATCGATTTTTATTATCATGATAATTACAAAACCTATTTACAATGCATTTCAGCTCGTTTAATAATAATTGTCACTGAAGGACATGTTACACTTTTTGCCTTGTACTTGGAACGCAACTTGGAACGCAATTTCTACACAGAGCCATATGTTATGTGGAAATGTACGCAGCCGAGACATGTCTATCCTGCGCCGAAGACATGTCGGCCGAGTTTCATTTCAACAATATTATCATTTCATTCATTATTCCTTTGTTGCCTTCTGGGTATGTTCAGCAAGAAAAATATCTGCAAAGTAAAACGTGATTCATGGTCACAATTTCTCTGCGAATATACTTTTTGCTTGACATCGCCGGCTCTGTGTCTGAAATTGTGCTGTGTGCCTCGTGTAACATGGCCTTAAATGATAATAAGTTTCTGACAGGAATGTTTTTATATACGAAGTATAAACCACCTGAAAATTATATTGACAAGAACTTCGACGTCTCGAGCGAAGGCCCTTTGTCTGTTGTTATATTTTTCAGGTAGTCTATCGTCTATCGCTATACCTACGGTCCTACACCGTGCCGGAACCACGCATTCTACAAAACCTGTTACGAAACCATGACGAGCCTGTGTCACAGCGGTAGTGTCCCCCCGCTTGAAAGTCAAAAACAAAACCTCAGATTTGTGAGGAAATTAGTTTTATATGACAATTAAATTGTGCTAAATAAAACTAAAAGGAGAAGAACAAGAACTGAATGACCATCAATAATGAAACTGTTTCCCTTTAAAGTATAATAGTTCGGAAAAATTAAAATTGTTCAGAATGCTGGAGTGCATTCGGTGCACAACCACTGTTCATCGAACTCCAAAATCATGTCGTCGCTCACTTCAGGCATGAGACAATATGACTTAATTTAATCATGCATATATATGTTTTGGAGGGGGAAACGGTCAAAAACGGTTTGTATTAGTCCAAATTTCTATATTTCTATCTAAGAACGCAAGAACTAAAACTTATTTCAGTATTTCTTTGCAGAGACAGAATCCGCGAAGGGGGACACTATCCGCGTCGCGTATAGTGTCCAGGGAGACACCATCCACTAGCAGACATTGTCCGGGGCGACACCATCCGCTAGCAGACATTGTCCGGGGGGACACCATCCGCTAGCAGACATTGTCCGGGGCGACACCATCCGCTAGCAGACATTGTCCGGGGAGACACCACCCGCTAGCAGACATTGTCCGGGGGGACACCATCCGCTAGCAGACATTGTCCGGGGGGACACCATCCGCTAGCAGACATTGTCCGGGGAGACACCACCCGCTAGCAGATAGTGTCCGGGGGGACACCATCCGCTAGCAGACATTGTCCGGGGAGACACCATCCGCTAGCAGACATTGTCCGGAGAGACACCATCTGCTAGCAGACATTGTCCGGAGAGACACCATCTGCTAGCAGACATTGTCCGGGGAGACACCATCCGCTAGCAGACATTGTCCGGGGAGACACCATCTGCTAGCAGACATTGTTCGGGGAGACACCATCTGCTAGCAGACATTGTTCGGGGAGACACCATCCGCTAGCAGACATTGTCCGGGGAGACACCATCCGCTAGCAGACATTGTCCGGAGAGACACCATCCGCTAGCAGACATTGTTCGGGGAGACACCATCTGCTAGCAGACATTGTTCGGGGAGACACCATCCGCTAGCAGACATTGTCCGGGGAGACACCATCCGCTAGCAGACATTGTCCGGGGAGACACCATCTGCTAGCAGACATTGTTCGGGGAGACACCATCTGCCAGCAGACATTGTTCGGGGAGACACCATCCGCTAGCAGACATTGTCCGGGGAGACACCATCTGCTAGCAGACATTGTCCGGGGAGACACCATCTGCCAGCAGACATTGTTCGGGGAGACACCATCTGCTAGCAGACATTGTCCGGGGAGACACCATCCGCTAGCAGACATTGTCCGGAGAGACACCATCTGCTAGCAGACATTGTTCGGGGAGACACCATCCGCTAGCAGACATTGTCCGGGGAGACACCATCCGCTAGCAGACATTGTCCGGGGAGACACCATCTGCTAGCAGACATTGTTCGGGGAGACACCATCTGCTAGCAGACATTGTTCGGGGAGACACCATCCGCTAGCAGACATTGTCCGGAGAGACACCATCTGCTAGCAGACATTGTCCGGAGAGACACCATCTGCTAGCAGACATTGTTCGGGGAGACACCATCCGCTAGCAGACATTGTCCGGGGAGACACCATCCGCTAGCAGATATTGTCCGGGGAGACACCATCTGCTAGCAGACATTGTTCGGAGAGACACCATCCGCTAGCAGACATTGTCCGGAGAGACACCATCTGCTAGCAGACATTGTTCGGGGAGACACCATCCGCTAGCAGACATTGTCCGGGGAGACACCATCCGCTAGCAGACATTGTCCGGGGAGACACCATCCGCTAGCAGACATTGTCCGGAGAGACACCATCCGCTAGCAGACATTGTCCGGAGAGACACCATCCGCTAGCAGACATTGTCCGGAGAGACACCAACCGCTAGCAGACATTGTCCGGAGAGACACCATCTGCTAGCAGACATTGTCCGGAGAGACACCATCTGCTAGCAGACATTGTTCGTGGCGACACCATCCGCTAGCAGACATTGTCCGGGGAGACACCATCCGCTAGCAGACATTGTCCGGAGAGACACCATCTACATTGTCCGGAGAGACACCATCTGCTAGCAGACATTGTTCGGGGAGACACCATCCGCTAGCAGACATTGTCATCCGCTAGCAGACATTGTCCGGGAGACACCATCTGCTAGCAGACATTGTTCGGTGAGACACCATCTGCTAGCAGATATTGTACATTGTCCGGAGAGACACCATCTGCTAGCAGACATTGTCCGGAGAGACACCATCTGCTAGCAGACATTGTTCGGGGAGACACCATCCGCTAGCAGACATTGTCCGGAGAGACACCATCCGCTAGCAGACATTGTCCGGTGAGACACCATCCGCTAGCAGACATTGTCCGGAGAGACACCATCCGCTAGCAGACATTGTCCGGAGAGACACCATCCGCTAGCAGACATTGTCCGGAGAGACACCAACCGCTAGCAGACATTGTCCACCATCTGCTAGCAGACATTGTCCGGAGAGACACCATCGCAGACATTGTCCGGGAGACACCATCCGCTAGCAGACATAGACACCATCCGCTAGCAGACATTGTCCGGGGAGACACCATCTGCTAGCAGACATTGTTCGGGGAGACACCATCTGCTAGCAGACATTGTTCGGAGAGACACCATCTGCTAGCAGACATTGTTCGGAGAGACACCATCTGCTAGCAGACATTGTTCGGAGAGACACCATCTGCTAGCAGACATTGTTCGGGGAGACACCATCCGCTAGCAGACATTGTCCGGGGAGACACCATCCGCTAGCAGACATTGTCCGGGGAGACACCATCCGCTAGCAGACATTGTCCGGAGAGACACCATCCGCTAGCAGACATTGTCCGGAGAGACACCATCCGCTAGCAGACATTGTCCGGAGAGACACCAACCGCTAGCAGACATTGTCCGGAGAGACACCATCTGCTAGCAGACATTGTCCGGAGAGACACCATCTGCTAGCAGACATTGTTCGTGGCGACACCATCCGCTAGCAGACATTGTCCGGGAAGACACCATCCGCTAGCAGACATTGTCCGGAGAGACACCATCTGCTAGCAGACATTGTTCGGGGAGACACCATCCGCTAGCAGACATTGTCCGGGGAGACACCATCCGCTAGCAGACATTGTCCGGGGAGACACCATCTGCTAGCAGACATTGTTCGGGGAGACACCATCTGCTAGCAGACATTGTTCGGGGAGACACCATCCGCTAGCAGACATTGTCCGGAGAGACACCATCTGCTAGCAGACATTGTCCGGAGAGACACCATCTGCTAGCAGACATTGTTCGGGGAGACACCATCCGCTAGCAGACATTGTCCGGGGAGACACCATCCGCTAGCAGACATTGTCCGGGGAGACACCATCTGCTAGCAGACATTGTTCGGGGAGACACCATCTGCTAGCAGACATTGTTCGGGGAGACACCATCCGCTAGCAGACATTGTCCGGGGAGACACCATCCGCCAGCAGACATTGTCCGGAGAGACACCATCTGCTAGCAGACATTGTTCGGGGCGACACCATCCGCTAGCAGACATTGTCCGGGGCGACACCATCCGCTAGCAGACATTGTCCGGAGAGACACCATCCGCTAGCAGACATTGTCCGGAGAGACACCATCCGCTAGCAGACATTGTCCGGAGAGACACCATCCGCTAGCAGACATTGTCCGGAGAGACACCATCTGCTAGCAGACATTGTTCGGGGCGACACCATCCGCTAGCAGACATTGTTCGGGGAGACACCATCCGCTAGCAGACATTGTCCGGAGAGACACCATCTGCTAGCAGACATTGTTCGGGGAGACACCATCCGCTAGCAGACATTGTCCGGGGAGACACCATCCGCTAGCAGACATTGTCCGGGGAGACACCATCTGCTAGCAGACATTGTTCGGGGAGACACCATCTGCTAGAAGACATTGTTCGGGGAGACACCATCCGCTAGCAGACATTGTCCGGGGAGACACCATCCGCTAGCAGACATTGTCCGGAGAGACACCATCTGCTAGCAGACATTGTTCGGGGAGACACCATCCGCTAGCAGACATTGTCCGGGGAGACACCATCCGCTAGCAGACATTGTCCGGGGAGACACCATCTGCTAGCAGACATTGTTCGGGGAGACACCATCTGCTAGCAGACATTGTTCGGGGAGACACCATCCGCTAGCAGACATTGTCCGGAGAGACACCATCTGCTAGCAGACATTGTTCGGGGAGACACCATCCGCTAGCAGACATTGTCCGGGGAGACACCATCCGCTAGCAGACATTGTCCGGGGAGACACCATCCGCTAGCAGACATTGTTCGGGGAGACACCATCTGCTAGCAGACATTGTTCGGGGAGACACCATCCGCTAGCAGACATTGTCCGGGGAGACACCATCCGCTAGCAGACATTGTCCGGAGAGACACCATCTGCTAGTAGACATTGTTCGGGGCGACACCATCCGCTAGCAGACATTGTCCGGGGCGACACCATCCGCTAGCAGACATTGTCCGGAGAGACACCATCTGCTAGCAGACATTGTTCGGGGCGACACCATTCGCTAGCAGACATTGTCCGGGGCGACACCATCCGCTAGCAGACATTGTCCGGGGCGACACCATCCGCTAGCAGACATTGTCCGGAGAGACACCATCTGCTAGCACACATTGTTCGGGGAGACACCATCCGCTAGCAGACATTGTCCGCGGCGACACCATCCGCTAGCAGACATTGTCCGGAGAGACACCATCTGCTAGCAGACATTGTTCGGGGCGACACCATCCGCTAGCAGACATTGTCCGGGGCGACACCATCCGCTAGCAGACATTGTCCGGGGAGACACCATCCGCTAGCAGACATTGTCCGGGGCGACACCATCCACTAGCAGACATTGTTCGGGGAGACACCATCCGCTAGCAGACATTGTCCGGGGGGACACCATCCGCTAGCAGACATTGTCCGGGGACACACCATCCGCTAGCAGACATTGTCCGGGGAGACACCATCCGCTAGCAGTCATTAGGCAGCTTTAGCAAACACAACGCGGCGTCAAAGAGGACGTGAAAATGGCGTAAAAATGGCGTGGGCACATCCATAGATGGGCATATCACGCCATTTTTACGCCATTTTCACGTCCTCTTTGACGTCGCGTTGTGTTTGCTAAAGCTGTCTATTGTCCGGGGCGACACCATCCTCTAGCAGACATTGTCCGGGGAGACACCATCCGCTAGCAGACATTGTCCGGAGAGACACCATCTGCTAGCAGACATTGTTCGGGGAGACACCATCCGCTAGCAGATAGTGTCCGGGGGGGACACTTTCTGCGCGGGACACCGCTGTGACACTGGCCCTCCTTGCCTAGATCTCACATGCAGGTATATTTGCAATCGTTATGTGACTCTTATGACTTATGACTTATGTTTTGGCTGATCAAAATTGTTCTCGCTTATACACTCTTTTCATCTTTATAGGGATCTCGTATATAAGAATACTGCATGAGGCTGAAGTTAACAAGATTTGAAGAATAAACTAAGATTGCGTCTGGGTTGCATTCCAAAGTAGAGGTGATAAATCTGGTACATTTAACTTGTAAACAAGCTAGGACATGCAGGACTTAATCTCATTCAAACACTTGCTGCGTTTGAGTATACGCATTTCAACACAGTGCAAGCCTGCCCGCAAACTGATATGATATCTTCTGGCATACACACTGGGTCAATATGCAAATAATTAATTTACAATCTATACTGAAAAAACTTTGGGTTGCATAAACCGTCATGTTCAAGAACCTATAAAATAATAACAGCCCCGCAGCATTCCCCACCTTGCAGGTACCGTAGTTAATTGATAAAAACATGATTTTTTAACCTGCCAAACATGCCTGGTCATGTCTATTTCCGTATTCATTATGAATAAACTTAACTCTAACTTCCTCTCTAATCAACCATAGAGAAAGATATTTAGATAACGCATCCTCTGTTAATATCTACGTTCACTATAAACACAGCCAAAATATATTCGATAACCATACTTACCAATTTGGAAGGAAGCAAGCTGTTGACCGAGATGGCCTGGGAACTAGCGGTGGTACTTGGATTAGGAAAGATCTATTCATATGGTATGTTGAACTGCCAACCAAGATGATGCTGTAAACATCTCCCATTGCATTGAAAGGTGGGACACTTAGATCGAAAGCCTATGTTTGTAAATAATTGCACAAATTCATATTTTATGTAAAAACTGCACTGTCGTTGAATACAAACGACATAAAACCGTCCTATTGGAGGATTCGTCACGATAGATTGCTGAAAAAATGCACTGTCGTTGGATACAAACGACATAAAACCGTACTATCAAGATATCCTACGAACGAATGATGATTATGTCTTTATGAGATATTTACCGTTTGCGTGCCAAACAACTAATGACTACATGTTGCGCGAGCAGCTCACGCAAGGCACACCTCAGCAGCGGCACGTACCTGACCCAACTTCCGGATCACGCATAGTTCCATAGTTGTAAAAGTGAACGGCAGTGTCCTGATTGGCTGAGCACAGGTTAAGAAATGCAGCATGACCAACGCGTCATGTCTATAAACCATAACTTAAACTGGAATAAACATTGCGATAACATTTGCAATAAGGCAAATAGTACTCTTGGCCTACTTAGAAGAATCCTTGGCGAATGTAGCATTGACGTCAAGTCAAGAGCTTACATCAGTCTTGTTCGGCCAAAACTTGAATATGGCTGCTCAGTGTGGAACCCCTATACCAAGAGGAACATAGATAAAATTGAAATGATCCAACGTCGAGCTGCTAGATTCGTTTTTAATGACTATTCTAGAACTAGTCACGTTACTCCATTGATCGACCATCTGGGTTGGGATTCCCTCGAACAGCGCAGATTACTGCATCAAGCCACCGTGATTACTGCATCACGCCTTGTTGGAATTAATCTTCCCGACGAAGTGTCTCCTTTAAATAGAGCATCAATGCTTCCTAATACCTCTCCTTCCGCCAAATCCAAAGCAATACCAACGTGTACAAAAATTCTTTTTATCCAAGAACAGTCATCATATGGAATCATATCCCATTTAATCCCTCCTCTAAATCAAGTATCCCAAGTTTCAAGACAATCGCTATGTCTTCAATCAAGTCTTTCACAGTTTAACTTACTAATGTTTTGTGTTTGTATTTTGTTATTCTTGCTGTTGTTGTTGTCATATTGTTGTTGTTGTGTTTTGTGTTTTTTCTGGGTTTTTTGGTTTTCTTTGTTCAATTAGATAATATTTACGTTATTTTTATATAGCAGTAAATCTATTCTACATTTTAATATATACATAATTATATATGTTAATTAGTTCAATCCTCCTAGTATAGTTTAATACTGTTTTAGGAGTAATTCATTAAAGCATTAAAGCATTAAAGCACGCGTTATGCTGCTTTATGACCAAAGTGGCTCCCTACTGAGTATAAAACAATCTCGATGAAGTTTGAAGTTTTTACGTACAATGTTGCAATGCAGAGACGCCGGAAGGATAAGAGGGCAAGAGATATTTTAAGTCTTTTAACAACATATTGAAGCAAAATATTACCATGAATCAAAAGCCATAAAAGAAATCAAATGTTCATATCTCTTTGTTATAGTTATAGGTGATTCAAAACTGTTTCTCATCAGTAATAATTGCTTGAATGCGTTTCTGCGTTTTAAACGTTTTTCTTAGAAAATCCTCTTCTGGCAAGTCGGATAGGATGGCATTAATCTCAAAAACAAATTTGCCACACGAAGCCATTACACATATTTTCTTAGTTGACCTTGTTCCCCTTGTTTCATGGGTGTATAGTCCAAAATTTTACTCGCTCACAATGTCTTTAAGGATAGTAAATATTTCCACAGGAATAACAACATCAAGAACAACTTTCCATGGATTCTTTACACTACCACGTGTTCCCATCCGTCGCAAGAATTGTTTATACCACTGATTCGCCATACGATTAAGAATCGGAACAAAATTTCCAACACCAAAATTAAACCGATGTCGAAATTCCCCAAAAAGGCTATTTACCACCGGTGTCACAGCGGATTTGGACTCCCCGCGGATATGGACCCCCCCGGTCCATATCCGCTAGCGGATTCGTACCCCTACGGTACATATCCGCTAGCTGATATGTACCCCCTTCCGCGGAATTGGATCCCCTATATAAAATTCACAGAAAGAAGAAATTTTACGATTTAAGAATTAATTCTACGAGTAGTTGTGGACTATCTATGATGAAAGTATAGATAATATATATTCTCGGTTCAAAATAATCAGCTTCGCTTAAAAATCTAACGATATTAAAGTAAATGGGATCAAACATTTACGAAAGGTTCACACAATATTTATTAGCTAATAACAATATAATAACAAATTTCTTAACAATAGCATGCAATTAGTATGAAAGTCTCAACGTTAATTTAAAGTTTCAAGCGTTTTGTGCTAGGTGATGGAAGTTCACATCCTCTGCAGAGCCACTCGCCTTCAGGTTCGTTCTCTACATGTTCACAAATCATGTGAAACCAGTTGTCACACAATTCACATTGGACCATGTCGGCCCAGCATTCAGGCATTAGGCAGTGACAAAATACCTCGATTTCACAATGGTTGTACTGTTTCTCGAATGGTACAGAGCTCTTGGGGTTCGCACGAGGAAATGATTCAAAAGATCCTTTCTGTAGACTGGCGAGGAGATGTTGACGCATTTTTCTTTGGTCGTAGGTAACATGCGATGGGTTGGTGTTACCAGCTGCAAGTTCATAAGCGAAGGCGATCGCAAAAACACCACAGTCGACTCCGCCCCGTTGGATTTGCCTTGGAGGAAGCTCAGCTTCGAGTAGGTTGTTTTTTATAAGCGGCTTATAACATTGTGACAGCTGTACTGCCATGGACGACGTCAGCTGTTTGCAGCGCATGCTGTCATACAGTCGAACAAAACCATCCATAGATGTTGAACACACCCAATGATCATGACCAGTATGATGTATTTGAATACACTCTTCGTTAAGTGTTGCCATGTACCTGTAAATTTGGAAATTTTAATAAATCATTCATTCAACTGGTACAAAAGACGTTTGGCTCAAAAGCGTATCTTGCCAACCACTAATGTTTTTGAATTGTTCACGGAGAATTCTTTGTGCTCTGTTGATTACATTATCATCAAGTTTAGCGTTACTGAGGATCAGATCGAAATCGTGCTTGTCAGTTTCGTCAATTCCACTTGCGATGGTTGCTTGTCCAATGGTTGGTGGTATATCTTTAGCCTTGAACTATTGACGGATTTCTTGAGCTCAGTGCCACCTTTGTTCGAAAGTTTGTATAAACCTTTCGACATGGCCTTGCTGACTGTGTACGGACCAGACCATACTGGTTCGAGTGTACCGCCCTTTCTATGTTTGTTTTTCATGTTTTTCAACAGGACAACATCTCCTACCTAATTGAATACAAATTTAATAAGTTTTAAATACGTTTAGAGCCCTTTCGATTCGATCACTACGTCACATATCTTGTTTTGGGCTGGGAGCCTCGCTCTCATGAATTGTGAGCCAATCACCGTTCATCTTGAAACATGAGAATGAGGCTCCCAGGCCAAGATGAGGTCCGTGACGTAATTATCGAAAGGGTCTATTGGAAAACAGTTTCTTTTTAACTGTTAGGGCTGCTGTTGTAAAATAATAACAATAACAATGATACCTGGGTGTGGCTGGTGTTTTGCATCATATGCTTTCTTCTGTCTTTCTTGTGCTTTTTCAACATTCTTCATGGCTTGGACTTTCATTTGATTCCGAATAGCAATCATGGAGTTAACTTTCTCCACCATATCTTTGCCAGCGTCTGTCACTGGAATAACCTGTGGAGCTTCGCTTTCTGGCTTGATTTGATCCTAATTTCAATAGGCAGAACCGGCGCACGACCAAATATTAGCTCAAATGGTGTGAATTTGGTAGAATCGTTCTTACTTGTTCTATAGGCAAATAAAACAGCTTTCAAGTGGACATCTCAGTCGTTTTAACTGTCGTTGACAAATTTCACCAAGGTTGACTTCAGCGTCTGGTTCATTCTTTCATCGAGACCATTTGTTTGCGGGTGGTAAGCAGATGAAATTCTGTCGTCCGTTCCACATAACTCAAAGAGCTTCTTGTTGACTTTGTTCACAAACTCTCGACCTTGGTCCGACATAACTATTTCTGCAACACCATACCTCGTGATGAGGTCATACAAAAATTCCGCTACACCTGCAAAACAGACAATACGCCAACAACTTGTTAGAAGTCGGCAATATCCCTGTTCCTGGCACATATGACTAACGAACTACAAGCTTTTGCGATTTGTGAAGATACTTACCTTCAGCAGATTTACTTGGTAGTGGTGCAGCTTCTGGCCACTTACTGAAATAATCAGTGCATGTTACCATGTACTTGTTGCCACGAGGTGTTTCTGGCAAAGGACCAACCAAATCAATGCCAATTCGATGCCAAACGACGTCTTTCACTTTGATGGGATGAAGTTGTGAAGAAGGTTTGTGAAACCTTTTCGAGTTGCGTTGGCAAATATCGCAGTGCTTTACTGTTTCATCGCAATCTTCAGTGACTCTAAGCCAGTAGTACCGAGATGCAACCTAAAGATAAAGTTGTCAAACAAACATTTAATCTATACAACCACATCATCGATTAAACTTGAATTGGGTATATTACCGTATATATACAAACCTTATCTCTTGTCTTATCACGCCCAAAATGCCCTGCCAGTTTATCGGCGTGGCAAGCTGTCAAAATTTGTTTCTGTTCTTCCACGCTATAAACCCATCTTCGAGGCTGGCTCTTGCTTTTACCAACATAAAACAAGGCACCGTCTTTAAGAACAAATTGTCCCGCTTTCTTTCGGAGATTTCTTTTCTGGTATTTTTCAGCACCACTAGGATAGCTACCATCACAGAGATAATTGAAAATTTCGTCATATTCATTCTTTTCGTCCATCGCAAAGAAGTGTGCTTAAGACCAGCGTTGTCGTTCTATCACCGCGAAGTAAATATCTTCATTAGTGACATGATGCTGGAAGCAATGGACAAAAAACATGTAACAGCACTCATTTTATTGGACCTATCTAAGGCCTTCGACTGCGTCAATCATGCAATTCTATTACATAAGTTGAGATCTGTAGGAGCGTCTCCGTTAGCTATTAGATGGTTCGAGAGCTATTTGTCGGGTAGATCGCAATATGTTCGAATACGATCAACTGTTTCCTCAATTGGTTTATTAACTCATGGAGTGCCACAACTTACACAACTTTATTATTCCTTAATTTACCCATATTTGACATATGGAATAACGTTGTGGGGAAACACTTATATTTCAAATCTTAACCCAATAATAACCTTACAAAAAAGAGTAGTTCGAATTATTACCTTTTCTAAATTTGACGATCATTCTAGTCCTTTATTTAAAAATCTTAATATTTTGAAGCTTGTTGATCTTGTTTTTCTAAACAACGCTTTATTCATGTATGATTATCATAACGGGAACCTTTCTGCTATTTTTAATAACCTATTCAAACATGTCACATCAGTACATAATCATAATACTAGATTAGCCTCTAGAAATACATATTATATTGATAAAATAAGAACTAATTATGGCAAATTCAGTCTTCGATTTCAGGGTCCTAAAGCAGGGAATGATATTGATGATAAATATAAAACTCTTAGCAAGTCATCTTTTAAGAATAAAATTGCGGAAAATATGATTTGCATTTACTAGCGCTGCCACAAGTATTCAAGAATACATTTTTATAATTATACAAAATAATGTAAAATTATTTTAGTTATTTTATAAAAGGTCACCAGACTCGTTTAGTCTGCACTATTTCTGGTGACCTGTGCCATAATATTTACATACATAATCATGTAATGTTATTTTCTTGGTGGTGCGAAATAAATTGTTGTTGTTGTTGTTGTTGTTGTTGTTGTGCCACAGGGCTCAATTCTCTCACCATTTCTATTCGGAATCTACGTCAATGATCTACCAGAAGCCACTGTTTCAACCAACCTGGATTCCTATGTAGATGACTCATGCAAAACTCCATCTTGTATTTCCAGTCGAAGACACAGATGGTGCTTAGAACACCAAAAGTTCCTATTGGTAGGTACAAGATCAATGCTACAGAATCTACCAACACAAATCAACCTGAACTTTATGGGAAAAACTCTTAATCCAGTTCCAGTTGCCAAGGACTTAGGGATGCATTTCGATTTACATCTCACATATGATGACCATATCTCTAAACTGACTTCAACGTGCATAAATAAATTGTGTCAACTGTTTTGATAAGAAAACTTTATCATTACTCATCGAAGCACTGGTAATTAACAAGCTGTTATACTGTTCTACTGTGTGGGCTAATACTTCATCAAAAAACTTAAAGAAATTACAAACAGTACAGAACTTTGCTTGTCGAATCATCAAAAATATTAAAAAGTTCGAACATGTAACACCAGGTCTGCAAGAACTTAAATGGCTATCTATTGAAAATTTACTTATTTATAAAGACACGGTAATGACTTATAAATGTCTGAACAATCTTGCACCTAATTACCTTACAAATAAATTTGTGAAAAGATCCGACATTCATAATCGCCAGACTAGAAATAACCACCGCTTAGACATCCCAAGCTATAGAACTAGTACGGGGCAAAGAACATTTTACTATCGCGCAGTAAAAATATGCAATGAAATTGATGACGAACTGAAAAAGATTCCCAAACTCAAAGACTTTAAGAAAAACTGAAAGAATATCTCTTAAATTCTTAGCATATATTTAACATTTTAATGAATTTAATACATAAGAACATATTACGAAGGTTTCAATAGACAGATTTGTTTTAGGTAACTAAATATTAAAGTAAACTTCAAATATTTTTTTGCACTTCACTTGGTTGAACTAGAATACTGGGTTTGGTGGATAATCCAAGTGAGTAGATATATACTGAACAAGTGAGTAGATATAACTACCAACTGAGCTACATAGAAATAGCTTATTACAACCCGCACACCCGATAACCTATATATACAGAACTTACGGTTACAGCTCAGCAACTGGCCTATGTAGCTCAGTTGGTTAGAGCGCTGCACCGGAATCGCAGGGCCGTGGGTTCAATTCCTGCCAGAGGACCTAGTGTTGCATTTTTCGCAACCGTTCTTAAAATTGTGTATATATCTACTCACTTGGATTATCCACCAAACCCAATATATATATATATATATATATATATATATATATATATATATATTAAAGCATGGTTTTTAGATTGTATATTTTGTAATTGTAATTGTATGTTGAAAAGCCCCTAGGGGAACATGCAAATTTAATGAAAACTTTATTGAAACAAATTTTTTAACATTACATACAATTGTAAATCTCACTATATTAGGTAATTTACAATTGGCAACACGAATCGCAGATTACTATATATGTTACTATATGAACTATTTACAATCACAGAAAGAATTATATAGACAAATGATTATACATATTAAAAGTTAAGCAGTTCAGGATTGGTCCACTCCTTGTTTCTACAGCAGAAAACATAATATGTCGTTCTAATTGCGATGGACATTATCTTTTTCATGCAATATTGTTGGTGTTTTTTATCCAAGCCTACATTGTCTAACATTTTTATAAAGGTAAAGGATTCTTTATCGAAAACACCGAGAGAGCTGATTGACAAGTTTACAAATTCAACGGATGCAAAGTGCTCGCGTTGTTCTTCAATTAAGTATTTGTATTTGGCTTTCTTGCGTTCAACGTTGTTGTGTAGGTTAGTTTCAAATCCAACAGTAAGTTCGAGGATATAGAGAGATTCATTAGGAGTAATTAGTAGTGAATCTGGCCGATATATATCACCAGTTATTATTGAAGGGCTTCTAAATCCAGGTAGGTCAGCATATAGTTTATTCGTATTTATAGTTTGAAATGTTTTTGCGAGAAAGTTCAATACAGAATCATCTCTCCATGTAAAGCGTTCTAGATAAGATTGACAGCCGGGAACCACGTGTAGCAGAGTTTCAGGACACAAGCAAAATGAACATTCAGGACTCGAAGCTATAAACCCCATCTTGTAAGGTGGGGTTTTTTTCGCGTAGGAAGAGTTTTCTATTTATGTAACGGATGGTGAAGTTAAAAATGTTCTTTGGTAGTTTTGATTGAGCAACAGACCAAAGGGTGTTGAACTGTGATAGGGAGAATTTTGAGACGTGCGAGAAAAATGAACCTTGGCAGATCAAGTGATTTTGAAGTTTATCTTCTTGTCCAGAATGAAATTCTTTGAGAACTTCCTTGGTTGAATTGTATATATATCATATTGTACATTCGGTGGTTGTTAGTTGATTTCCAGAGTTCTTTTATTGATTCGTTTGGAGATGTTTTTAATGCATTACGTAGGACTGTTTGGCGCTGGATGAATTTGACAGATGGTTGGAAGATACTTAGACCAAATTTGTTACGGGTTAGGTAAATGTTACTTAATGTTCCTGAAATTGGTATTTCAAGCCATTTTCGAATGTATTTATTGACTACAGAATCAATAGTTTCAGTTACCCAGGTTTTAGACAGAGCTGCAACAGTGAAATGCCAGGATATGTTTGATAGGACGTATAGCGGTCATATAAAATAAGTTTGTTTTTCGGGTGAAGAGGTTTTTGGTCGATATCAGACATTAGTTCATCAAGGAGAGACATAAGTTCGGATTTATGTTCTTGGTCGGACACATCAAAATAAAAAAATCGTCCTAAATATTTAAAGGATTCTCCAATATTTGTTGTAGGTATGAGACGATTGTTAATTAACAGTTTCGGTAAGTATTGCACGGATTTTGTGATAACTTTCTTGATGCCAAAGGTACTACACTTATCATGGATCAACTCGGACTACCATGTTGGACCATTGACACCAGATTAAGAAACGGTTTAAGAGATGTTGGTTTTCTGATTCTTGGCCAGTGATCACAGCCGCATCATCAGCAAACTGAAACCAGTGAATCGGATTTAGGAAGTTAAACGAGAAACCAAATTGACGGTACTTATCAGCTTTTATATGTGTTGAATGAAAGTGTTAAAGCACATGTTAAACAGTAGGGGGCTCAGGCAATAACTTTGTAGCACACCACGGCCAATAATAATAATAATAATAATAATATATGCACTTTAGTTTGTGGATTTTTCGCGGTTATTACAATATTGATGAAATCTGGTTCTCTTGGTAAAGTAGTACCATTTTTCCGTGAAACAAGAAGTAAAGAGTTTCTCTCGAAGCTGAAATCAACGGCAACGCGTTCATGCGTTATAGTCAATGACGTCTTAAAAGGCTAACTATTGAAAACTTACTTATTTATAAAGACACGATAATGAATTATAAATGTCTGAACAATCTTGCACCTAATCACCTTGCAAATAAATTTGTGAAAAGATCCGACATTCATAATCGCCAGACTCGAAGTCAACAAGAACGGGATTCTGCCCTTCTTTGCAGGAACTGCACAAAGAATATCTGCCACTGTTAACCCATTAGCTAGCAATGTACCCATGCAGGTGTGCCCTAACACCAGAGTATTTTACTCTGTGCTCTGGTGGTAGACGAAGTTCATACGGTTAAATTATGGTGAGCTTCTATATAAGTTATTTTTATTATGTTGAATATATTTCGACTATTCGGCTATTCCAGGCTTCTTCCAATGCAAAATTATTTTGCGCACATGTATATATTTTTAACGCTTTTATACACTACAAAAATATGCAAATTTCCTTGCGTGGCAGTGTCAAACTACTCATCGCAGTAAACATGGGTTTCATGTGGGAATTCCATGTGGAAGAACAATATATGGAAAATATTGATAATTTTAAATAGATGTTACAAAATTTGATGTCTTTTATGTTTCGTGATATATTTAGCTTGTCTCATCCTGCAAACTATGCTAGGGTATGCATCTACTGACAGCGCGCAAGCCACTGGGTCAATGCCAATAATTACCGTCTAGTGAATATAATTTTTGTTGCATATTTGTTTGCATGTTTGTTTCAAGAAGCTAAAGAATAATAACGGTCCCGCAGCATTCCCTACCTTGCAGGTACCCTAGTTATTATGTTTATTAAGTGTCTCTAGTCTTTTCTCTTTCGCTCACATGTGTCTTCTCAGTCACGTGACAGTCCTTTTAAATACTTCATGTTATTTTAACGTAATTGGACCGCCAGTCTTCGACACCCTCCCTCCATGTAGCTCTTACGAGCTACATGTTCTTAAGAAGACTGAGTATACTGTAAAATGTCAACTCAACAAAGTCAATGTTTTCATTTAAATGTACTTAGTCACTCATCTGAGTCTCTTCAGTTGCCAATGTTTGAATTTTGGTTCTTGCTTCCTCCTTTGCCCGTCGATTTGGACGGAATGTTCGTGCCTCTGGATTCAAATTCTGCTTCGCAGCGGGCACATCGCTTCTTAGTTCCAGTGGGTACAAGTGTTGTGGTGTTTTTTCAAGAACTCCCTTTCCAGTTTGAACCTTCGCTCCACGTACCACTTCGTCGCGACCCTAGATTAATTCAACGACTTTTCCTAGTTTCCAATGATTTCGATTCTTCTCGTCTCCTTTCACTATGACGATCTCTCCAACAGCTGACGCCCGAACGCCTTTCGCATCATGCAGTCGATGCCGTTCTCGTAGACCTTTTACGTATTCTTTGCTCCACCTTGACCACATTTCGTCCTTCACTCGTGATAAGTGCTTGGCTCTCCGTCGCAAATCTGGCTCTTCTATGCGGTGGGCTTCTAACTCTGGTAAGTAATTTGATTGAAGAAACAGCAACGTGTTAGGGGTTAGCAATGGAAATTGTATATCTTCCTCCACATAGTCCAACGATCGGCGGCGAGCCGTATGCTACCGCGTGAACTCTCCTGCATCCAAAGCAACTCTTGCACACTTGTTTAATAAACTTCCGTCGTCTTGGAATCCAAAATGTTTCGCGTATCTTTGACATTGTAAGAATTACTCCCCCGTGCAGCGTATCAACATGAGCTTGGTGGACAATTGCTTTGGTAAAGGTTGCACTATCAGGCAAGTACACCGGATACTCCCCAACGATTCTTCCTCTGCATTCCAGCAGTCCCTGATCGTTCTTTTGCAAGTTGCGCTGTATTCGATCTTTCTGAAATTCCTCTGCGTTGATCTGCTGTTGCTGAACTCTCTTGATCCACCAAATTCGTTGTGCTTCCAACTTGGCTGTTTTAAGTGGACCAGTATTTCGACATCCTCGTTCTCCTTTTAAGTTGGACACGAATCGACACACCCAGGCACATACTCGTAAGACTCTCCAGACATTGGTAATGTGAGCTTCTAGCAAGCTGTCGAATACATCATTTTTGACATTGGGTTGGACTGTGCAGGCAACGATCTGTCGGTCAACCTTCTCCTCAGCTCGGCTTTCGATAGTCGGCTTGATCACTGGAATTATGGGCCACGAATCTGGATTTGATAACCAATCTGGACCATGTCTCCACAAATGGTTGAGTTGACTTGTCCCGCGACTTCCGAAATCCGCCGGGTTTTCCTTCGTAGGTACGTGGTGCCATTCAATCGCCGTATGATTCTGTATTCTACTGACACGGTTTGCCACGAACTGCTTAAACTTCCCTTTATCTTGAAGCCAATAAAGGACCACTGCGCTATCTAACCAACAGTGTTGAGTGATGACCAGGTTGCTATCCGCTATCCAATGCTTGATGGACATTGGTAACAAGGTTTGCTGCCATGTGAGCACCAACTAGCTCCGGTCAGCCCCTTTTTCGCTAAACGGAATTTAGCAACGACTAACGTTTGAGTTGTCCCTGAAGACTGTTCTACCACTGCATAAACTGCAGCGCAAACACCTTGCTGACTTGCGTCTCCAAATCCGTGCAGACTCATGAATTTGATTCTTTGATGATGTGGTGCCAAAGATCTCGGTACCATTCTCCTTCTGGTAGCGGCTCTTCCCATACTTTCCAGCGTTCAGTCAAGATTCCCACGACCACTTCGCATCACATACTTCTCTATAAATCATCTTTCCCTCTACTGTTATTGGCGAGACCAGTCCGAGCGGGTCATACACCCTTGCTAATTTGCTTAAAATCCAACGCTTCGTTGTTGATGGGGACTCTTTACGGAATGTGACTGTTAAGGTATCAGACTTCTTACCCCATGGCAAACCGAGCATCTTCGATTCACTTTGCCGAACATTGAGTTGTTGCTTTGCAAATGTCTGACTTTCGACTTTGTCATCCTTCAGGGTCTTACTCTCAAGTTCTCTTTCACTTGCATTCCATTTGTGCAGCTTAAATGTTGCATCGTTTAGGATTTTGGTCATGGTTGTCTTCTTCTCTTGTGCCTCATCGATGGTGACTCCGCCCGTTAACAAATTATCCACATATAGATTTTTCCAAAGCTCAGCTACCATTTCAGGTTCTTGACTCTGCCAAAGTTCTAAATGTTGGTCGATGACACCGGCAAGAAGAAAGGGAGAGCATGTATGCCCGAATAAGGCGCGTGTGAATCTATACACTTGTATGAAATCATCACCAGGGTGCTTCCAATGGAATCTGAGTGTATCACGTTCACATTGTTTAACACGGACTTGTAGGAATGCTTTCGCTATATCTCCACATACTGAGACTGGATATGATCTTTGTCAAACAAGGACACTCCATAACTTGTTTTGAAGCGGTAGCCCTGGATTTAGGCACTCATTAAGAGATGGTAAGTTAGTCTGTTCCTTCGCCGAGGCATCGTACACCACTCTGAGCTTAGTAGATTCCGCATTCTCTCGCTCAACGCCCTTATGTGGTAAGTAGAATTCATTACCAGATGACCTCTCTGGAGCCCGTTCAATGACCCCTTCTCCCAGTTCGCTTCTAACGACCTGATCATATGCTTCGTATTTACCTGTTCGTTCTAGCTTTCGAACCAAGTTGTCAAGGCGACGCAAACTTCCTCTTTCATTGGTTGGTAATGGAGGGTGGTTTCCCTTCCAAGGGAGCCCTGACTCGTACCAACCTTGCTCACTGCGCTCTAATTGCTCCTTGAATTCAACGTACACATCACTTTGATCATTCTCTGATGTATCCTCAAGACCAAGCACGTCTAAACGCCATAACTGTTCATAATCTGTTTGAGTGGTTTGTGTGAATAACATTCGGTGGTCAAACTCTGCCCCAGGTGACATCACAAACCATCCAAGTTAGTCAACTCTGCTATTGGTTTCCCCTCTCGACCTCTGCGTGGCTTCGTATTTGTCCATGATCCTCGCATACTCTCCAGCACTCAGCACAACATGAACAGGCAACTTGGGTTTCAGATCATGATCAACTACTTCCACTCCTCTCAGGTGAGGGTACTGCTTAATCAGGTCTTGGTATCCTGGATTGTCAATGGTCAAAACGTCCTCTCTGTTTACTTTGGTCAAGTTCACTTCCATCTGAAAATCGCCGCTTATCATCCAATTGAGGTTTGGTAGGTTTCAAGATGTGCCACTTGTGATCCCATCAGCATGTTTACTCTCTTCTTTGTGATATCCATTGGCTTTTTCTGTAATAAGTTGATCAGTTTGGCTGAAGCATAAGAACTGCCCGCACCGGAGTCAATTAATGCCCTACACTCAACACCATCAACTTTTATTTGTACGATTGGAAAGATTCCTTCAGCGCTCTGTTCGGTTGAAATTAGAAAGGTCTTTCCTTTGTCCTTGTTCTTAGTTTCCTTCTGCTCACAGATCGATGTATGGTGACGGCGATCACATAGCCTGGCATTTGGACTTACTCTGACATACGCTCGCCCGATGTGTAGAACTTGTACATTTATAACACAGATGACGTTTGTTCAGGATCTCTCTCCTTTCCGATGGTGACATAACGTAACACTTAATTGGACAATCATTTGACTTGTGTGATGCATCCTCACAGTAAACACAAACTCTAACATCCTGACGCCGTACATTGAGTAGCTTTCCTGATTGTCGCCTATCACCTTTCGCAGGCTTTTCCACAGGATTGCGACGAGTCCACAACCTCAACGCTTCCGTCAACTTTAGGCCGTGAGCTAGTGCACCAAAAGATGGCTACAAAACGAAAAATACTTACTCTTATATATAGATAAAAACACGCTGAATCCAAATCTAAAAAGTTCTTGTCGATATACCCTGCACATGAGTTTTTTTGTATTTTTCGATCGAAATCTTAAAAATTCACTGTTGCGTGATTATGTTTATTAGCAGTTTCGCGAAAACACATCTTTCAAAAATCATACTTCCTGTACGAACATGAGCCGATTATCTGCCGGATTCTATTCGACTTACAGGCGACAGCTGTTTGAGGCATGTGTTTTTTATTTTCTTATGCATTTGTCAATGTGCGAGAAAGATCATATTGCATGCATACCTTCGGTTATTCTGCCTGTTTCACCTAAACTTCCAATTTCAGATGTGTTCCATTGTATTCCTACATTTAAGCGATAGTTTTAAGTTATGACAGGACAAAAGAATGCTTTTATGGCTACTCAAAGTAGGAAGTTTATGGCGAAGGAAGTTAGCTTTCAAGATACCAGCGCAAACAAAAAGCTTTTAACTAGAAGAGAATGGTTCTGCTGCCTTTGAGGTCAAGAATAATGACAATATCTTGCTGTTCTATCTTCATTTAAAGCCATTGTGTACATTTGGCGCAAGTTTTTATCTTTATAATATTATACGCTTGCGCTTTGTCTAAATACTATGTCTATATATATTATTTATATTCCTGTGATTGTTCACTGCAATATACATACACAGTATTTATTAGTTCTAAATTATAGAGCATATTTGTTTTATGTATTTTTAAGATCCCAAAAGTCTTGCTACTATGTAGATTCATATTTGTATGTAGTTTAAAGTAGACACTCCTGGAGTAAAATATAAATTAAAGGAGATGCATTTGAGCATTGGATGTCAGCCCACTATTCCTCAAAGCACATTAGTACATCTGTTCTGTCCAGACTGCAGAGTTGGTCAATGCTGCACCTGAGATTTCTCAATGTAAAAGTTTTAGCACACCTGGGATGTGCTTTGATATAAACATTTTTATACTCTAATCTATCCCCTAAATTTCATTGTTTTTAATATCTATTTGGTCAATTTTGTGACCCTCATGACTGCATCTTGATCGACATGCCCAGATTTATTATATAATTTTATAATGGGTAGACTACCCCATCTATTATGCCTCCTGTTAAGCAGCAATTTTGGCAAGGCCTTCAATCAGTTAGCCAGATATACATCAGTGCAAATACTGCAAAACACTGATATAATCTATACTAGAAATACATGCATGCAGCAACCCCTCGCCACAGCTAAACAACGACATTTTCCAACATTATACTAAGCTTTTTTGTTGCAAAATCTGCGATGCAAAACGCAGGAAAAAGGCCGTTACACCAGCAGTCTTTCTGCTGGAAATGGGATTCGGTAAATCAGTGGCCGCATGTTTGGTATCTTCGATTCAGGCATAATTTTCGCTAAAAAACAGAATTGTTTTATTATTCGTTATATGAGCATTAAACTAATGTAAAAATCAACATTCCGTTCAAATATAACGTTTCGAAATGTTCACAAAACTAAACTGCATTTTACCGATAAAAATTCCTTTTTGAATTGAAATCAGTTTAAGATATAAGCGTAATAATGATTTTGTTCTCCTCTTAATTTAGACCTTTTTCATCATATAAAATATACGATACTTTAACGGTAAATAAATGAAAAACTATATATATAAAGCAGGAGTTTTTAGAACAAAAATACATCAACACTTTTATTGTTTTAATTATATAACAAACCTGCCTCTCTATATTTTATCGTTCAGGTGTCGCTTGGACTCTTCTTATCTTTTTTGCTAAAGCTAAAGCGATAAGATCCGTCCCACAGACACAGCTCTTCCAATAAAGTTCCAAAAGCGACATTTAATTCAGATTTTCTCAAGTTTTTTTATAATCTCACTCACTCCACTCCTGACAATCTGCCATACTTTTGAGATCAGTGAGATGACCACCCACCAACCTTGAACCACGCGCCCGCGATTATTGATGAACTTTAAGATCTCCCATGGATTTCCTTTTTTCCGGGTGTGATAAATAACCGAGCGGAATTAGTACCCTCGCCCGGGCTATCGCCCGGCTCGGGGATTATTTGCGCAGATATAGATCAGGGTTTACAGATCGAAAGCCTTGTCGAAAAAATAAATGTGGTATTTTACACAAACAAAACAATGATAGGGTGTAATAATGTAATGTATTTTGTAAATACTGATTATTAATTGTAAATAAAACAATTCCAATTGAAACAAAATTGCAATATTGTCTGGTACTGTTCATTTCTTGAGATAAGAACGTTCAAGGTACCAACACCTTGCACAAATCCCCTCTGTATTCAAAAGAGGAGATATATGCATATAATATGTGACACGATTCACGTCTGTATTCTCACGTCCATATTCTGTTGGGCTATTCTGCCCTGTTGACATGCTTTCAACTGATGTTTCACTGGTGATATAAAACCTTATCAAACGCCGTGGCCGATGGCAGATATCGAGTCTTCAGATTATTTATAGTAGCCTATTCTTGTGCTTTGCCAAAACACAATTGCATCGTTTATTGAAGCAATGATATTTATTAAACTAGAAGATATATAAGCCAAGCTTCAGTCAATTCGTTATGTGTTCCCAAGTTTTGATTTCGTGTGTTTTAATTGTCAGACCCGGTTGTAGACCTTGTTGTTGTCATAGCCAATATAGGCCTTCCTTCGCAGACTTTGTCGCACAAACTACAAGGAAATAACTTCTCTCCGTCAATTTTTTTAGCGCATCAGAAAATTGGGCAATAGCCATAGATGCCTGAAAGTTAAACGGATCTTCGTATTCGAAGTAGGGCAAACGCTAATGTCAGGAAAGTATCCTCGTGTTGGCCTTCGTTTCTCCGTCGAAAACTATACATTATCCGTTGTCAATATGCCTTAAGGGCATTTTCCATTGCGGTCGTTTTGCCCGCGCGGGCGAAGCGACCGATTTAGCCTGCGTGGCAGGCGTTCTATTGTGGGGGAGGGAGTTTTGTTTAGAGCGCGCGCTTTTTTTTGAGAGCGCGCGCCAGGTGAGAAGTTAGGGGGGGAGGAGAAAAAGCAAAGGTAGAGGCAGGCGTTCTATTGTGGGGGAGGGAGTTTTGTTTAGAGCGCGCGCTTTTTTTTGAGAGCGCGCGCCAGGTGAGAAGTTAGGGGGGGAGGAGAAAAGTTTTATGTTTTAAAACAATATTGAAAATCAGAAACAACACTCAAATTTGCAGTGCACTTGCCACAATTTTGCACACTACACACTGTCACACTTGAATTTTTCCCTGCTGCATAAATGTTTCCTTGTCGAAATCCGCCATATATTACCCAGTCTGGTCTCATGATCCCCCCGGGAAAAGCCTAATCAATATAATGTTCAGAATTCTTCCTTTCATGAGGAATGCTGTCATACAGTGACGTTCATACACGTCACTTCATACAGTGAGTTCAAATAGGCTGCATTGCACACATACCATGTCTGTGTGTCAAACTTCACCTCTAGGTGATATTTGGCATCAGTTAACAGTGGACTTAACTTTTAAATATCCTCTAAGTAATGTTCCGAATATTCCTCAAAATATCTATTCAAGATATACGTCTTTGGCCTTGAAAACCACAAATTTCCTTTATAAAATACTCTAAACCAAAGTAATTCATTCGAACTGACCAAGTGACGATTTCGTACAAATTTCGGCGAGCGATATTTTTACATCAATTCATCAGCTGTCCAGTTTGCATCTAAAACCTTCACGATAAGTTTGATCGAAGTGGATTCGAAACACTGGGACGACGCAAAATGCAAAAAATATGGATTTCCCCGTAGAGTTTATAGTCTTTTTGCCCTCTTGGATTTATCATGTAGGTCACGCCTCCGCTAGGTATGAGTCAGCAATCTAGGTTTATTATATCTATGGTCAGTCTATGCTAGACACCTACAGCGAAAGTTGAAACATGGTCGCTCCGCCCGCGCGGGCAAAGCGGCTGTAATGGAAAATTGCCTTTACAAAGCCCTCGATATCTTCACGAAGCTCTACTCTTTCTATATTACGCTTCATCGCTGTATCTCGACAAGAACTTTTTAGATTTGGATTCAGCGTGTTTTAATCTATAAGAATATGCAAATTTCTTTTAGCTTAGCGAGGTGTCCAATGAAACTAAACGTTTTGGTGCACTAGCTGACGGCCTAGTAGTAAGCACAAATGTATCAGGCTTTATTTTAAAAATAAAGCCTGATCGCAGGTTAGGTTTGAATGGGCGAGGGGTTCTGCATTCATGTATTTCTAGTATAGCAATATAGTTGATATTCGCGGGCATAAATATGTTTTTGGCCCGAGTCAAACTCATTTTAGCCCGAGCGTAGATTAAAATGAGTTCTGAGGAGGGCCAAAAACATATTTATGCCCAAGAACATCAACTGTATTACTATTATTATAATTTTACAGGGCATGCACTTTAATACAGCTGAGTAGCTTATCCGGGCTATATACCGTCGGAAGTAATTAGTATTCATACGCCTGGAAGTAAGAATAATAATGAGGTGACGTAACGTAAAGCGTTGCGTAACATAAAGCGTTGCGTAACATTACAAATGTGACGTCACAATGCATAGGGTATATAATAACCTAAGGATTTACGATACATATGTATCGAACACTCAACATGTATTGTCAACCAATTGATGTCGTGGCAGTCATGGACATGGACGGATACACTGTAGCGAACAGATTTTTATGTAAGGAGCTGGGTCTAATGAAGGTCGGAAACGTAGAAGCCAGGTCCTTCTTTTTCGACATCGGTATGAGTTGGGACGACCTCACCCAAAAAGACAGGAAGACCTGTAGCTTTGTTCAAAGACGTGTCCATAAGCTACCGTTTGGAGTGCCGCGGGGCACCAAAGCATTCCCTATTTCGGATTTGGAGGCAATTGTAGAGAGTTTTTACAGGGAAGTAGGCGTAAACTCAAACTCTACAATTGCCTACAAAGGGGGTCATTTTGAGAGGGATGTGCTGGCAAACCTCGAAATCCCTTCCGTAAATTTGGAATGCTTCGGTTGTCCCAAAGCCGAAAAACTTTTTGATCAGCTGATCTGGTTGGAAACAGGTGGCAACCACCTCGAAGCCAATGCGTACCATCACTGTGCAAAAGTCGAAGTGGAAGCATATGCCTTATGGATGCAGGAGAATCTTTAGAGACAAGATAAAAAAACCGGTTCTTTTAAGAACCACCACATTTACAAAAGAATATAGAACGCATTGTTTGATATCCCTAAGCCAACGGTTCAAACCCTGTTAAATATCCTGCGCATGCGTAACAAATTTTCTCACGGTAACCACTTGCCGAATGTTTGGGGGTTTGTACGTATATAAATAGAAAGAGTGTTTACAAGAGTTTTTAACTGTTTTAATGATGGTAATCAAACTCGGTTCAAAACATGTTAATTAATATGTTTTATTTCATTTAAAGCTTTATAACGTTGTTGTTAACAGTGTTTTCAAGCCTATAGAGTAACTTTTTCATTTTTTATTTTATTTTATTTTAACTGCAGTTATTAATTAAAATCTGGAACCTCTGGAAGATCGGGCAACCAGCTCGTATCTATGTCAGAGCAGTTGTCTGACTTTTCTTTTTTTTTCTTCAAAGTCTTTTTCGTACAGAGCCACTCGCGTGGGGTTTTCCTCAAGCATAATGTTATAGAATGTTTTATACTTGATGAATTCTTCCTTCCGTTTTGCCCGAAACCTTTGGGATCTTTCCGCTTGATTGGTTTTCTTCGTATTATCCATATTATTAATCTTTATATCAAGAGCTGCCTATTATTAATCTTTATATCAAGAGTTTCGTGCTTTTACGGCCAAGGTCAAGGTCAAAGGCAAGGTCCTTGAGATCAAGGTCATGATGAAGATTGCACGTGATACCGCACGTGATAGCAAGGGTTTATTGCATAACATAAAGCGTTGCGTAACATAAAGCGTTGCGTAACGTTTAAATACTAATAGCGTTGCGTAACGTTTAAATATTAATAGCGTTGCGTAACGTTTAAATATTAATAGCGTTGCGTAACATAAAGCGTTGCGTAACATAAAGCGTTGCGTAACATAAAGCGTTGCGTAACATCCATACCGAGAGTATAAAGCGGTGAGGATATAGATGCTACTCGGTATATTGTTCACGGCTTTCAAAAAGAGAACATTGTTGGATATATTTCTTATGAAAAGACTGGCTTTGATATATTGTTCACAGAGAAAACTTTACTGGACTGCTTTGAATTTTAAAAGACCTGATTTTAAAGGTAAATACCTATACGTCTGTTAATTTATGTAAACTTTCTTGGTCGTGGTTAGACATGGATACGAAAATATCCGAGTGCCAAACGATTGCGGAAATCGCTGAGCTGGAAAACCAACATGTGTTGAATGAGCTTGAACAACGGCTTATGTTTGAGAAGAAAATGGAAATCTTTCAGCGTATAAGGGAGTGGCGAATGGAAAACGAGCGGCTAGGGCTTGTGGCTGACTTTACCGATACCTGGACACCCGAACAGCGAAAGAGATTTCTGTATGATTGGCAGAACGACGAACCCGTGTTACAGAAAGGCCAGAAGAGAGCTTATGATAATATGAACGAAGAGATAAACAACGAGCCTATGGTACAAGTCGGTTGTGGCCAGAAAAGATCTTTTGATGAAGTAAACGATGGCGCAAGTACATCTGATGAGGTTAGCGATAACTTTTTTACTGTCAAAGATGTTAAACAAGTAAAAGTGAAAAAGTTTAAGACTACCGGTACGGATTATGCTATTCAATTTACGGACACGTTTGCACATTTGGAACTTTCCCAATTCCATAATCGGCTTCATGAAATATTCGAGAATTTGTTGAATACCATCGCCCAAGATATTCCTGAACACGATCAAGTCCGTTTTGTATTACGATCACCTGTGCTCGATCCCCCCATTTCTCTTCCTTTCATGCCTCGTCAACGTTTGACGACCGAACGCGTGTTAGCTGAAATTGAACGTGTCATCCAATCTAACAAGAAATTTCGATTGAACGATACGGTTAGTGTTAACATGGTTCATGTAGAAATGCCTCATGGTGGCAAGGGTTCGAAGCGAAGCGAGATTAATTTGGAGAAGCATTTGATCAAGAAGAGATCGATTGTTAGGATTCAAAACAAGGATGAACTATGTTTAGCAAGAGCCCTTGTTGTTGCCAAAGCTAAAATCGAAAAGGACAATAAGTACGGTTACATTATTGATTCCCGAAGACCTTTACTAGGACGTTTAGCGCGTGAATTGCATCAAAAAGCGGACGTTCCCCTTGGACCCTGTGGCATGGATGAAGTTAAACGGTTACGTTCTAATTCACTACGCTCAAACGAACGTAAATTATTTACTTCCTATATACTACAAATCAGCACACGTTCACATCGGATAACATGGGTAATGCTCATCACACCAACCAGATAGGATTTATTTTTTACATACTTCGATTAATATCATTATTATACTTAACAAGTGTATCACAACGCAAATAAATTATCTAGTAATGTATCTAAAGCCCGAGACTTTCGGTAACTCGCAGTCTGTTCTTAACACTTTCGTGAACATACATGTAAGTAAGCAGGAGTAAGCAGGAGTGCTTATTATCCTTACTTGCAGCTGAGAGCTAAGCTGAATTGCGAAGGACACAGCTCAACGTGACAAAGTCGAAGGCTTTCTAGGGCGCATATGGCAGCCACCTTTTGCTCGCCATCACGGAGCACAGCTACGATGGAAGGGCCAGTTAGGGGTTAAACCCAACCCACCCTGTCAACATTCCCTGTGGGAGGAAACCGGAGTACCCGGAGAAAACCCACGACTTTCGGCAGAGCGTTGACTAACTCTTTTCACATAGCTATCATAAGTCGTCCCCAACGGGACTTGAACCCACGATATCAGAGGTGAAAGGCGCGTGCTCTGACGATTGCGCCACCGAAGCCCCTGTCCTTTGCGATATCGGTTTTCCACCGCCCGTGTAGTTTTAGAAGTCGTTCTGCAACACACCCATTATTAGCTGCTGCGGTGGCTCCGCCCGATCTCAAACTATGTAGACCATATTTCTTCTCGTCGTATCCACATCCTTGTAAACATTCTTTAAATATTTCCCTGCATCTTGTGTAAGAAAGTCTTGTGCCATATAGTTTGAACATATCGGAAGACCTAAAAAATCTCAAAGGTCTAAAAATAGGTAAGTTCGGTTCAGAACTGGCACTCGCAGCCTCGATATATCGTTGTAAAACGTCAACTGGACAGTACTTATTGCCCAATTTCTTTATGTATACGTAATTTCCTTCCCTATATACATCGTTTTTAGCGGTGGGTACAAGTATGCGCACATGATCGTGTTCATAATGAATGTGACTGGTCATTATATTCGCCAATTCGCTATATCGAAAAAATCCGCTAAAGCCAATACTGCATATACAAGCTATTCTCAGGTCTTTCAGACTGGCGTGTGGAAGTGCGTGTTTTTCTATAATCTTTTGTATGATTTCGGCTGTTATTGGTTCTTTCTTATTTATAGGCTGCAATTTCGATCTTTTAGCAGTTTCTAGGATATTCCGACAGATTGGAGTATCCAGAGGATTTTCAATTTGATATGGTACAAATGTATGCAGCCACTTCAATGCTGCATGAGCAGCGACAACATTTGCATAAGATTTCGATTCATCGTGTCTTTTATACAGGTAAATAGCTGCCGTTGATACAGGTATTGGTATAATTATCCTACCAAAAGCCGTTACATTCCACTTTAGAAACTTACGAATTTCTTGTAGATATTTTCTGGAAGTAGAATCCGCTCTTGATTTTATGAGAAAATCTACAAAAACCTTGGTTTCAGGTTTCACATTCCTGGGAACATTTTTCCACTCTGCACACTCGTTTAACATCTAATTGAGACAAACAAATGAAACAATATCATAAAACAATTAATGCAAACAAATGCCATAGAAAATAAAGTCCTGATACATATTGCAGCGACCAACGTCATAAAACAAATGTATATTGCAATTCATTTAGGCCAGTGCCTATTAATATTATACGCATTTTAACATTATTACACACTTTAATCAGGCCAGCGCCATTAATTAATTGGAACAGAGCCAGCGCCCTTAAAACATATTACATCGGCCAGCGCCGTCCATAACTTAATCGTTTAGCACAATTTTATTTGTGAGAAAAATCCATTCTAAGGGCTAAAATTTCTCCATAAAAGCGTTCCGATCCGAGCAATGAATTGGTATTTTTCCGTGTGTTAATACTTCTCTGCCACTAAGGACTTTATAGTCGACTATGAAATTAGCTAAATGTCTCGATATGACTGGCCAGAAATATGACGAAGGCCAAAACGGAACAATAACTGTTGCTTTCGCCTCTTGATTTTGTAGATAGTGCAAGCTCTGGCGATAAGGCAAATTGGTGGAACTACAAGGCAGTTCTCTCCTATTATATTTTGGACGAAAAAATCCACTCCTGTGCAACCCGGATTCCAATGCCACGAAAAGAACCTTGGGATTTTTGTATTGTAGTAATTCGCAAAACAATCTATCGTGTGAGGGCCCCATACTTCCTCCACTTGATCGAAACACTCTTTCGTAATCTGCCAATCATCTATATCAATGAGCCTGCTTATGTAATCGGCTCTTTGTATCTCAGTACGTGGAATCCACTCGATTTCAAATTCAATTTTATGATCTAGACAGAGCTTGTAAATTCTAATTGCTATGTTGTGTAAATCTTTTCTCATGCTACCGACTCGAGCAATGCTACATGCTGTCTGGCTATCTGAAAACCACTTGACGTAAGCGTGATTTAATAATGGAATAAACGATTCCAAGGCATATTCGATTGCTGAAAGTTCTCTCAAGTGGAGCTACGTTGACTTTCTTCATTTGTCCAATGCTTATGGCAAATTTGTTCACCATTTAACGACATATGTGCTCCACAACCCGACGCGCTTGCGTCTGAATAAACAACGTAATGTGACTGAGTTCTAGCCTGAACCAGTTCCCTTGAATTCAATTGTTTTAAATTGCTTTCCCAAAACTCAATTTCTCTTATGCAGTAATCATCCATACTAAACTTCAAATCCCAACCGCTAGCTGCGGCTACTGACATGCTGCAATGTCGAATCATTATTTGACATACGTTTCGTGTAACTGCACTAGTGGAAATAATCTTTCCTGTAAACGAAGCGAGTTCTCTGGCGGATATGTAAAATTTTGCGATTTCAAAAACTGGATGGTTTGAAAAATGCTTGCTACCCGGCGTTCGGTGATAGAAATTATGCCACTTAAAGAATTCCAGATCAGGCCAAGCCAAACTATTTCTTGGCACGGTTGCCAGATAGATTTTTTCGTTTGCAACTAAACCAGCATGATTAATATCTGCTCTAATTTTTGTCGATAAATTCAAGCAGTCATCGTAATTGCCTTCTGTTAACCACCCGTCGTCCAGGCATAAAGCTACATTCGTACCCTGGCTTCTCCAATACTTTTCTAACGGTTTCATACATTTTGTAAATACGAAAGGTGCAGTTGATAAACCAAATGGTAAGACAGTAAACAGGTAATATGTAAATGTTTTATCTTCAGGGCTCTTCCAAGCAAACCCTAGGAATGTTTGGGAAACAGGATGAATATCGATATGATGATACCCACTTTTCAGGTCGAAAGAAATCATATAGCTATCTTTCTGAAAATAAGTAAATGAAGTTTTCAATCTTCATATTTAATGTTTTGTTTTCGTACGTAATTGTTCACATGCCTTAAATCCAGAATAAGTCGTAATTTTCCAGATGGTTGAACTGACACAGACAATGGATTAACGACTTGCGGCATGGCTTTTGTTTTAATTATCCTGTTGGATTGTAGTAATTCTAAAATCGCTTTCTGTACAAAATCGTCATGTCGTAAAGCTGACTTATTGTTTCGTAAACAAACACCTGGTGGAATTTCTATGAATGGTATTTTGTACCCTTCTTGAATAACCGAGAGAACGAAATCTGACGCGCCAATATTTTCCCAAAACGTAACATGTCTTTTTAACCTACCCTTTACTGAAGGGGCTACAACTGTTTCTAATTCACACTCATATTTATTTTCTGATACCTGATAAATCCACTCTTTGGGGTTGTCACTATAGGCTGGATCGTCCGTTTGTGCTTCCAACTGAACCTGCTCCTCCTGATCTGTTATCATGTGTGGGATTGGCAAATGTGAAGCCACTTCTGTTAGACCGATAACTGACTGGCCACGATGCTCTGCAATTTCTTGCCCAATGCCCAAGGCGTTGGCATCTATAACATCGTTTTTCTTGACCAAATTCTGCACGGCCTAATAATAATAAAAATATATACAGTATCGGACAATTTCGCGTTTCGAAACTCGGGTGGGTCTGTGGGTGGGCATTGTTGGTGTATTGAGAGAGTGCCCGTGTGCTTTCAAACGAGGATTTATCTATCTAGCATTAACCAATGAAATCTAGCCTTTTGAAATTACAAATGCGTGATGTCCTATAATGCAAATTTGTTTGCATACCGTAAGAAAATACATTTACGTTCTAATTCACTACGCTCAAACGAACGTAAATTATTTACTTCCTATATACTACAAATCAGCACACGTACACATCGGATAACATGGGTAATGCTCATCACACCACCCTAATTGAGATATCACAAAGAATAACGCGGGTACCATTACGTACACTCACCGCGAAAAAGCTGATTGTCGCCTGTCTTGAATTTCTTTGCATCATTGACGTTACTTTTGGGATTATCTTTACGGCGCTTCTCAGCAGCTGATTTGGCTTTCTTAATGCGCTTCTCGTCGTCGGTATCAGAAGCCAGATCATCCGATTCGTACTCTTCTACCACTAGCCATCCATCCTTATTCTTGTCAGCAATCTTGATCAGCTTTTGCCTTCTCTTTATTGTGTTATTCGCTTTGTTGCTAACTCTCGAACTTTCTGAGGTCGTCGGCATTGTCGGCGATACGGCTAATGATTTCGTCCACTTGGGCGTTGAACTCGAATTGCTTCCTGTTGCCTTTGAATTTGAATTCTGTTGCTTGTTTCTCTATAGATGCTTTAGTCTGAAATTGTTTGCCTTTCTCTTCGAGTTGCGATGATAAATATCCTTTAAACATCGAAAATACTTGGGTCACTAACGCCGTATTCTGTACTTCCCCAGCTGTTTCCTCGGCCGTTGAAGGACCAGCTTCAGCTATGTCGTTTTCTTCACTCATTTAGCTTGTTTATCTGGAGATCCTATACATTGTTGGTGTATTGAGAGAGTGCCCGTGTGCTTTCAAACGAGGATTTATCTAACTAGCATTAACCAATGAAATCTAGCCTTTTGAAATTACAAATGCGTGATGTCCTATAATGCAAATTTGTTTGCATACCGTAAGAAAATACATTTCCAAACGTATCTAACTGACTATCAGATCGTATCTAAAGAGCACCAAAGTAGTCTCATCTATACCGGTCCTGAAAAAGAGAAAAATATTTACTTGTATCTACATGATAGTCATTACGATGTTATTACCAAGATGCATGTATTGTCATACATGTAAGAAAGCCTACAAAAACCAGAGAGATCATTTATGTCCCAACGCGTGTAAATGTTGCCGTTTTCCAGACTGTCCCATCGTGTCCTGGATGCATTGTGACAAATGTAATCGGATCTTCAAAAGCCAAGAATGTTTCGATAGACATAAACAATCGGTGGGAAAATCAAAATCGATTTGTTCTGATTTGGTCAAATGCCCTGATTGCAACACTACTGTCAGACGAACCCAGAAGAATCCGGACAAGCATCATTGTGGCATGACAAAATGTCGTATATGTAAAGAGTATACTCGACCCGGTGACCATTACTGTTACATCCAGCCTGAAAAGAAACGAGACGATAACGTGTCGGACGACGAGGATGACACATCCCAAAGCGGATACGATCAATTGCTTTTCTTTGATTTTGAATGTCGGCAAGAAAACGGGAACCACGAACCTAATTTATGCGTGATTCAGAACGAAGCCGGTGATGAATGGTCGTTTCAGGGGGATAATACGCGAAACGAATTCTGCGAATGGTTGTTTACCGAGGAACACGAGAACTGTATTGTATTGGCGCACAACTTCCAAGGGTATTCAATTCAATTTCAATTTATTTTTTCAATTCAATTCAATTTATTAAAGATTACATAAATTCGCACCATCGGTAAGGTGAATTACATTATATATTACAGGGTGTAAAATGATATATTACATTCAATTGGTATGTAGTTAAAACTAAAGTATGATAGTTATTTCATCTTACAATACCTACGCGAGAATGATGTGAAATATGATGTGATTATGCGCGGTGCCAAGGTCCTTACACTATATGTACCTATGTTCAAAATCAAGTTTATCGACTCCTTGAGTTTTATCCCGATGAGATTAGCGGATTTTCCCAAAACCTTTGGAATCGACGAACTTGCAAAAAGTTATTTCCCTCATCTGTTCAATAAGAAAGAGAACGAGAATTATGTCGGACCCATACCTCCCAGTTTATCCTACAATCCTGACGGAATGAGTCCTGCCGAGAAGGAAAAGTTTTTAGAATGGCACACTGAACTGAAAGAGAACGATTATGTGTTCGACTTCCAGCAAGAAATCCTCGCCTACTGTCGCTCTGACGTCGATATTCTCCGCCGCTGTTGTCTTGATTTCCGCGAGTTGTTCCGTGACATTACTGATATCGATCCCTTTGAAAAATGCCTGACCATCGCCTCGGCTTGTAATTTGGTATACCGAACCAATTACCTCCAAGAAAATACCATTGCCATCATTCCTCCACACGGTTACCATCCGAAAACCAAACAATCCAATATCGCCTTGAAATGGCTTTCCTATACGGCGGAAAAGAATGATATCCATATTCAACATAAACGAAATGGTGGAGAAAAGAGCGTGCATCGATATTTCCTGGATGGATATCACGAAGAGACTAACACGGCTTATGAGTTCCATGGATGTTTTTGGCATGGATGTTTGAATTGCTATGCCCGTGATACAGTCAACCCAGTAAGTGAAAAAACAATGCATGATCTTTACGAAGCCACAGTACAAAAAGCTCTTTACCTTGAAGAACGCGGTTTCAATCTCGTTGAAGTATGGGAATGCGATATAAAGAAAGAGCTGGAACGTGATGAGGACATGAAAACATACTTTGACAACTATGATTTGGTGGATCCTTTGGAGCCTCGAGATGGTTTTTATGGTGGTCGAACCAACGCCGCCAAACTTTACCATGAGTGCGAGGATGGTGAAAAAATAAACTACCTAGATTTCACTAGCCTCTATCCCTGGTGCAACAAGATGACAAAGACAGTCGTTGGTTGTCCTCGTATTATCACCGAGAATTTCGACGACATTTCCACTTATTTTGGTATGATCAAATGCACGGTATTACCACCTCGAGGTCTTTTCCATCCTGTCCTTCCCTATCGTACCCAGGGTTAGTTGATGTTCCCTCTGTGCAAAACCTGTGCAGATACATGTAACCAGACCCCCTGTACCCATTCCGATAACGAAAGAGCTATCCAAGGAACCTGGTGCCACGTAGAGCTGGAGAAAGCCCTAGAGAAAGGTTATCAAATCCTAAAACTCCACGAAGTGTGGCATTTTCCTGAAACCTCTGACGAGCTGTTTAAAGACTACATGAACACCTTTATGAAAATCAAGCAGGAGGCGAGCGGGTACCCGAAGGACTGCATCACCGAAGAACAAAAACAGCGATATGTGGACGAGTATTACGAACACGAAGGAATACAGCTGGATCGAAGCAAAATTGAGCATAATCCTGGATTGCGCGCCCTAGCAAAATTGATGCTGAATTCGTTTTGGGATAAATTCGCGCAACGACCCAACATGGTGAAAACGTTACAGATTCGAGATCCCGAAGTGTATTTTGACTACCTTTCCTCCGACGAAATTAACGTGCTTGATGTTAGTTTGGTGAGCGACGAGATGATAGAGATTCGATATGAGTATACCGAAAATTTTATCGAACCAAACGCCAAAACCAATGTAATCATCGCCGCTTTCACCACCGCTTATGCCCGTCTCAAACTCTATGATGTGTTGGACCAATTGCAGGAAAGAGTATCGTATTACGATACGGATTCGGTAATTTATGTCAGCAAACCCGGTGATCCAGAGCCCCCGATAGGTCCTTATCTTGGTGATTTAACCGACGAGTTAGGAGGGGATCACATTACCACCTTCCTCTCGGGCGGACCCAAAAATTATTGTTACCGTACCAACACGGATAAAGTCGAGACCAAGATACGAGGCATCACCTTGGATTGTACTGCAAGACAAACGGTGAACTTTGACGTTATACGTGAACTGGTGTATCGTCACGCAGTGTGTAACGAGACCCGTCAAGTTACTGTAGACATTCCGTACAAGATTACTCGGAATGTGAAGACCAAAAACATCGAAACAAAACGCATGAAAAAAGACTATCGAATCGTTTATAACAAACGTGTAATTATTGATGATTACAAAACATTACCTTATGGATTTTAAAATTATATTATGACGTTCACGCCATTTTATGGCTATTTATATAATTAAAAAAAGTTGTTCATACAGTTTGAAATAAATGTTACAAAATCTAAGCTTGTTAGTTTCCAATGTTAAGTTTGTGGTAATGATCCAAATTCACCCCCGTTTCTTCTTCTAGCGCCGCCACTTGCTTTTCGTTTTTTCTAGCCAAGTCCCACATCATCATTTCCTTAGCGTTCATACGATAGGTAAAGTTCGGTCCCTGGGGGGCTCGGGGTACCGATACACCTGTTAATGTTTCCAATATGATTTGCGTCAACATAATGGAGTGCAACGTCGCATTATCGACAAGCGTTGCTGGTATTATATTCTTCTCTATCAAAAGTCGCATCAAATCCAGAGTTGCCAAATTTCCCTCTTGCGTTATAATTTTATCCGAAAGCCAATGCGTTACAATGTTTCTCCAAACCATGTTGCTTCTTTAAAATGTTTGTTTGATCTGATGAAAATCAGGAACGATACCGGGTTTTTATAGATTTTTCAAATTGTTACATTTTTTGCTTATGGAGTGACTTTCATTTTGTCAAGAAACTTTCCCATGATATCGTAATCTTCAGAAATATATCCATGCTTGACACATGTATACCAAACCTTTTCAATAAACTCTTCATTAGTATATACATATCTATCTTCGTCGTCATCATAAACGGCAACCCCTTTCTCAAACTCTTCATCTGTCAAATCGTTTAAGATTTTATTTTCAAAACTAGAAGCACACATATTGACACGAAGCACAAGCTGATTCTTAGCCATGAACAGTATGCCGATAGTCATGTTGTGTGCTATGACGCTGTCGAGCGATTATGATCAAAATCAGACTTGACGCAGTGTTTTTATAGGGAAATGCTACATTTGAATGCTTCCACTTGATTTTAGATGTTTATAACTTTACAGAGAAATAAATAACAGCAGAACTGTTTCTGATTTTAATTACACAGTTTTACAATGTTCATGTTTTAGTATAAAAAGTTCTTTTTCGATTCTTTTACATGTCTTTCCTGCTTTTTTATCACCACTTTGGATCGTTTGAACATCGTAGAATAGTTGTCTGTTCGTACCATTCTGTGTGATGTGGTTTTATTCTGACGCGTAACATTTTTTATGCGTTTCTTTGACGATCTCTTACGAGAACAGTGTTTACTCTTCCCATGCATATTGCAAACTGAAGACACATTTTAAAAACGTGTTACTTTATACAATCATGATTGTTACACTTCCTGTTCAGTTACAATAACTTAAAGGTCTCTTGTTTTAGCACCCGTCTCTGATCTGCACAAAAGACAGTTCTCCAATCATTACATGTATACTTGAGCATTTCAAGACCATTCACTCTAGGCTTAACATCGTTCAAACTTTCGGTAAAAGCCTCCATGACATTTGCTTCTGAAATTTTTGACAAGGCTTCGTCAAAGTACAAACATAACTGTTCATTCTTTTCCATCATGAGGCACTGATGTTGTGTTTGAGACGGATGATCAATGATGCAACCATTGCAGTTTTCAACAACAAGGCGAGATATAATTGACGCGATTTCTGCAGCGTAACTTTTCAACAGTTTCTTTTCAATACGTTTCTGACGATGATGAAGAACTAATTCTTTATTGTCAATGTCGAAATGTTTAGACGAACGATACATGATTAGCTCTTTACTTCACGACTATCAGTGAATGTTTGACAGTTTTTCGTAAGTTGAAGATGTTTTATAACCCCCGTACACGTCTGGTATCTTCAGAGTATAGTAGAAGCCACAGTGTAAACATGGGTCACTCTGCTAGCAAAAATCCAAAGATTAATAAAAATCATAACAAACAGAAAATGTTTAGAGTCGGTATAAGTGTTGGTCGCAATGATCTCAATCTCGAAGGACATTTGCAGATGGGATATAACAGTAAAACTATCAAAAACTACAAACCTGTTGAAAACGAAGCATCAGTGGCAATTGAGACTAATGAACCTATTCAAAACGTCGAAGAATAAAATATTTCTCTCATTCTATATGTGATAGTTGAACATGGATGATTACCTGTCTAGTGTCTATTACGATCCAAAATGTTCAGGGGGATATGGTGGAGGGGGATTGTACAATGGGGGATTGTACAATGGGGGATTGTACAATGACGTGAAAAAGGAGGGAAAATTTGATATAAGTCGTAAGAAAATTAAAGAATGGTTGATGAAACAGGATGCATACACTTTACATAAACCTATTCGTCTCAATTTTAAAAGAAACCGAGTGATCGTGGGTGGCATCGACCAGCAATGGCAGATGGACTTAGCGGACACACAGTCCATGCAAAAGTTTAACGATGGGTATCGATATCTGCTCGTTTGCATTGACGTGCTTTCAAAGTATGCTTGGGTAGTTCCTTTGAAAAATAAAACAGGTCCTTCTCTGGTTGAAGCTTTCAAAATCATTTTGTCTTCTGGACGCAAGCCTGAAAAGATCATGACTGATCAAGGAACAGAGTTTTTAAACAAACATTTTCGAGCGTTGATGAAAGAAGAAGACATAGAACTGTATAACACGTACAACGAAACGAAAGCCTCTATCGTAGAACGTTTGATTCGTACTCTGAAGACGAAGATGTGGCGATACTTTACAGCCAAGAAAACAATGAGATACATTGACATGCTGCCTGATTTAGTGTATTCTTACAATCATAGTGTTCATCGCAGTATTAAAACAAAACCAGCAGATGTAACTGTTGAAAACGAAAAGAAAGTATGGCACACTTTGTATGATGATCATAATGCTGTGAAAAATGTAAAGTATAAGTTTAAGATTGATGATCAAGTTAGAATTAGTAAAATCAAACGTAAATTTGAAAAAGGTTACTTGCCAAATTTCTCAAAAGAAATCTTTACCGTAAGCAAACAAGTGCCTCGTGATCCTCCCGTGTATAAGTTGAAAGATTATGATGGCGAAGAACTGAAAGGAACGTTTTACGAGAAAGAGTTGCAAAAGGTTATCAAGCAGGATGACGTCTACGAAGTTGAAAAAGTTTTGAAGAAACGTGGTAGAGGCAAAAATGTACAATATCTTGTAAAATGGTTAGGGTACCCGAACAAGTTTAATTCGTGGGTACCTGCTTCTCAAATAAATAAGATTTAAACCAGCGTCTGTGTTGTGTGTCTTTTATTCATACTTTAGTAGTGACAATGAGTGGAACACATTTTTATCTTACGCTTCCTAGCAATGCATCCCTGGATGTCTTTCCCGATAACAAAACGACTAGTTATCGTGTAAAATTACCACAAACCATTGATTTGAATGGCGATTGGGAAGTTGGTTTGTATTCCATCTCTTACCCTAACTCGTGGTATACTTTAGCAAGGGGAGTCGGCAGTCATATTTATCACAAGGACAGAGGTGAATATTTTTTGACGACAGAAATTGATTACGGTTACTACGAAACAATGCAAGATATTATCAAAGCCATCAATAAAGCATTGGCAAAAGATGTTAACGACAACATTAAGTTAACGTTTAATGCTCGCACCGGCAAAGTGACAGTTCAATTGAAAACTCCATACGAACTAGCTTTATATAAAAAAATGTCGATTATCTTGGGGTTTGGAGGAGACGTAAAAATACTCAAAAAGACGACCGAAAGTCCTTATGTGGCAGACTTGTTTGGGATGACGACCATCTACGTTTATTGTGATATTGTTCAACCGCAGATCGTCGGAGATATGAGCGCCCAATTACTCAGAAGCATCCCCGTTGAGGGAAAGTCTGGTGACATCATTAATAAAACTTTCCCAAACATTCAATACGTACCTGTCCAAACCAAATCATTCGAAGACAAGGAAATTCTTTTAAGGAACGACACAGGTGATCCTGTGTCATTTGAACACGGGAAGGTGGTGACAACACTGCACTTCAGACAGCATACTTATTTTACCTAAAGATGAATAATCCATACGTACGTTACTATCTTGATCAACAGCAAGGACGTGGAATGCCTGTTTTCAGAGGCAGTCCATGGCAAGTGGGTCATGGACAAATGGGCTATGGACTCGGTGGTCTGTTTCGTAGCGTTGCAAGAGCAGTCATGCCTATGGTAAAAAGTGGAGCAAAAGCTATCGGTAAAATTGCTTTGAATGCTGGAGCTAATGTGCTAGGAGACGTTGCTTCTGGAAGAAATCTAAAAGAAGCAGTAAAAACCAGAAGGAAAGAAGCTGTAAACGTCGCAAAGGGAAAAGCCGTTAAATCGACTTCAAACTTATGCTCAAACAGGAAGTGGAAAACGTACAAAGCAAGCTAAAAAGAGAAAGGCGTCTACTACCAGAAGTAACCAGACCAAGAAGCGAAAAACAGTTAAAAAGAGAAAGGCATCGGCATCTATTACCATAAGCAGTCAGACCAAGAAGCGGAAAACAGCTCCTGACATATTCGGATAAACATGTATCTCGTACATTCCAAGTCACAAGAATGCACAAAGACAGAACTCGATCTGTTCTCTATACCTCCAACACAAGTCAGTTTGGAAAAAGGACATTGGATAGATCATCAACCTGTTTCCAGTGTATCAGACGGTGGTCCAATCACGTTCCTGTCTCTAGGCACTGAAGATTATGTCGATTTATCAAAAACGATTATTGTGGTGAGAGCAAAAGTGACTAAAGCAGACGGTGCAAATCTTGACGCAGACGAAAAGGTCGGAGTTGTGAACAATTTCCTACACAGTCTGTTCAAACAAGTCGACGTGTTTTTGAAAGAAAAGCAAGTGACACAAGCCACTGGAACTTACGCGTACCGTGCATATCTGGAAACCCTCCTCAATTATAATCCGTCAGCGAAAGAGTCACAAATTACCAGCTCTATGTTTTATAAAGACACGGGAGGGAAACTGGACGTTGCAGACCCTACACTGGCAGGTGCCGCAGCCAACCTTGGTCTTAAAGCAAGATATGAATTCAGCAAGACAAGTGGAACTATTGAAATGACCGGACCTATATTCAGCGACGTATTTTTCACCGAACGTCTCCTGCTAAGTTTTGTTGACTTGAAAGTTATTCTGAATCGAAGTAGCAAAGAGTTTTGTCTGATGGCGTCTGAGGACGATGCTGATTACAGAGTAAAGCTAATCGATGCATATCTCAAGATACGTAAGGTGAAAGTTAGTCCAAGCATTTCCGTGGCTCATGAAATTGCATTGAAAAAAGGACCGGCTATCTATCCTGTTCGTCGCGTGGAGTGCAAGAGTTTCATTGTTCCCGCAGGGAATCCCTCCCTGAGGAAAGATAACATCTTTAATGGACTTGTACCGAAATCGTTTGTCTTTGGATTGGTCGATAGCGCAGCGTTTAATGGCGCATACAAGAAGAATCCGTACAACTTTCAACATTTTAACGTGTCCTCTATTGGAATAACCGTGAATGGAGAAGATATGCCTTTAAATCGATGCAACTTTCCTTTGGTGCAAACCCCAGATTTGTTGAAGCATTCAGTACATTGTTTTCTGGTACGGGAAAAATGTATTACAACACAGGGAACGATATAACACGAGAAGAATTTCCAAAAGGATATGCAGTTTATGCTTTCGATCTGACCCCAGATATGTGTGGATCCTCACCTCATTTTAATGCTGTTTAACGAGGAAATCTAGCAGTTGACATCAAGTTCTCTGCCGCACCGGCAGCAGCTGTGAGTCTCGTCTGTTACGGGGAATTTGAAAACCTGATTCAAATTGATGCTGAGAGAAACGTCGTTTACGATTACTCTGGATAGATGAACACCACGCAGATAACTCGTGTATTGGAACAAGATCCTATAACAAGCAAACAGTTTTGCGGCGTGTTTCCTAGTGATAAATTACCTCAGACGATCGACCAATATCCCTGTGGATTTATCGCGAACACTGATCCTAGCAGTGAACCAGGAACGCATTGGGTGGCCTTTTACTTTCCATTGGACGAGAGAGGATATTTCTTCGACAGTTATGGGCAACCACCAGATTACTACAGGAATTCGTTTGGAGACTTTTTAGAGTCTCATGAATGGGAATTTAACACTCGTAAACTGCAAAGTGTTTGGTCAGATGTGTGTGGACAGTATTGCATATTTTACCTTAGCCATAGAGCACGAGGACAAAGCATGAATAAAATCGTACATTTATTCAATAATGATACTATGTTAAATGACGCAAAAGTGTCTCAGTTTGTTAAAACTCATTATAAAGTTATGTTAAAACAGCCCTATGTTGGCCTTAATCAGTTTAGTAAAAAACTGTTTGAAAAATAATGTTATAATAAATGTTAAAAAATTCAATGTATGTGTGTTTTGATTTCTAGTCCCACAATGCCTTTAGCGCTTTAAAAAAAACAAAAATGACAAGTAAGAAGAGTCTTATTACCGTGCCAAAAATGACAGGAAAACATTTATTAACTTCAAAACAATTACATGTTGTTTATTTAATATCTAAGCCATCGTTTTTGAGGTTGTTCCGGTTTTTCTTCACGTTTCTTTAGAAAGGTTTGCAAATACTTTAAGGGGGTTGTACGCTGTGAGCTTGTACCCCGCTGGCTTGCACGTTGCGGACTGCTGTAATGAACCTCTTCCTCGCCAGACGAACTGTCCATTTGGGCTTGTCTCCATCTTTCCTCATTCCTTACAAGATCTGTAGGCATATTCATCTTTGATAAAGCACGGAAAAATTCCTTCGAACCTGTAGGATTAAAATTCTTTCTCCCTCTCATGGCATCGCTGATGAGATCTGATATGTTTGACTGTGGAATTTTCCTACCGTCCAGGTTGACTTGTCCAGATTCATCCCAAGAAATAACGTCCGGTGTTGCTTTCAAACGGTTTAAAAGTGCCGTAGCTCTTGGACGCATTGTTTTAGGTATATGGTCGACAATGGTCACATCAGATAAACGAGCTCTCTCTCCAGGCAAAATCCCTTCTTTGTTTTCAATGTGAGGTGCTATCCGAACGGTTGGTATTTGACTGTCCTTTTGACGTCTTAGATCTAGATAACGTTAACTCCATGTTCGCATAGTATAGTTTTTGCTTTTCGGCATCAGCCATATCCGTACGTTGAAGAATATTTGACATGTCCGTATCTTTATGCATCATGTTGGCCATAAGCGGTGACGTTTCAAGCCTTTGTTTCTGTTCGTATCTATGCAACACATCCTCAGGGACCAATACCATTCGTTTGGTATGCTTCATTTTATAAGTAAGCTACTGAGCACGCTTAACACAGGCGGCAGTAAGGCAGCTAGTAGGTTCCCTCCTTTCTGATTAAGGTGTTTCTTCTTCTGTTTTCTTGACACCTTTTTGTTTGCTAAGGCACGGAGATGTGTCCAAACGTCGCTTTTGACGAGGTGTTAGTGGGATAACGCCTTTAAGTAAATTCAGTGAACACTCACAAATAGCCGTGATGACATCCGCGGGAACATTATCGATAAGCAATTTTCGCAATTTAGGTTTACATTTCACTATGACTTGAAGATAGGGAAGACTTCCTTTCATGTGCTTTGACATCTCGCAAATGATGGGTTTAGGTGACACACGCAACTTAAGTACGTTTCATGTAAACAACTTGTCTTTCCCCGGGCAGAATGTTTGTTCTAAGACGTACGTTTTCTGGTGTCAACTGATGACAATCAATCATTAAATATCCATATGGTTTACTTGTAGCATCGTTAAATGATTCTAATAGGTAATTCGTGTCTCTTGGATACATTTGACGTGCCAAGGTTGCAATACCAAGCGAATCGCGCGGGTTTCGGAATATCATCATATAGTGGGAATTTAAACTGATCGTTCGTGACAATTTACCAGGTGGAAATAGGTTTTGGGTAAGGAATGAAATTCCACGGTGATGAGAACCACGAGTAAATAGATCCCACATGCGTTGATCATTAGAGCATTGAGACATCAAATCATCCAGTATAACTAGAGAGTTTTCACACCCATCGGTCATATCGTATAAATCGCTCGGAAAACCTTCCATCAATTCAACGTTTGGTAGGGTTCTCGATAACTCGTCAAATTCTTTTTGATATTCTCCATAACAGTAAATCACTTTGGTCGGAACAGGATGAAACAATTCTTCCATATGATGTAGCATAGAACGAACTATATGTGATTTCCCACTCTGGCTTTGTCCACAAATATAAAAATTTGCAGGTGTTTTAAATCTCACATCCATCGTGTCCACAAGCAAACAACATAATAAGTTTTATTTCACAGGTCTCTGTACTTTATAGAGAAAATATGCGTTTGGCGAAAGAAATCATTTTGCGGAAAAAACTTTCTTCGATCTTGAACTTTGTGAAATCAATGGTTTTTAAAACTGATGCAACTAGTCGTACAGCTCTACGCGTAACGTGTTCGGAGCAAGAGTCATTCATCACATAAACCATTGTTAGGTAAGCTATGGCACGACCAAAATTGATAACATTCGTTTCGTGAAAAAGCGTAGTTAGATCACTGGAATAAACACGCGTTGCCATTTGTTCATACAGTGTTTTGTGATGTTCAAGACAAATATTTATATGATGCGATAACGTTTTCATGTCAATGTCAACGTTATTTTTCTGAAGCTCGTCCAAAATCACTTCCATACTGCACAGTCAAAGACAGAATGAATACAGAAAGTAAACAACGTATTTATTTATAACCATAAAATACAAATAGATGTAAATCTAGACAGAATAATGTTCTGAAGTTAATTAATGTTCTAATTAATGTTCATGTTCTGAAAACTACGTGTTAAATCATCACAGCAATTTTTTAAGTAGTTCTCTTCTTCTCGGCCTTGTACTGGTCCAGGCATAGTGAAGTTTACATGCTGCAGCAAACCTTCTTCTTCGGGAGCCCACTCGAAAAACCGACACGAGTTTTCCTTCTCATTTGGACAACAGAAAAACATACGATCCTTGTTGACACCTTCTTTTTTGACTTTTCGGGATGCACACGGGAGTCTGTGATGACAAGTCGGTCTCGTTGCCGGTACCACATCACCCCATACCCAAAAGGAACATGGACTCTTTTTGTCAGAACACACGAAAAACGGTCTTCCGTAACTCTCTTTCATCAAATCTTTGACCACACGCATTCTTGCAAGTTTATGATGTTCGTCACATTGTGGCTGCGGTTGTTTCGTAGATCTCCAGGCAGCTATGGCTTTTTCAAATAGGTAACCATCATCCTCTGAGCAAAAGAAATTACAACTTGGATTTTGACCACAGAACCAAAACGACCCATTTTTCGTTGTCGAGCAAGCTGCAGGTTCTCCGTGCAAACACTTCATCATTCAGTCTTAACTATAATAAATTCTGTAATGACCCAATATACCAAAGCAAGAGCAAAGTTCTCTGTCACCGCTGTGAGACGTCAAAATATATCCTGTAATGTTCTCTCTATGAAAGCTGTGTGAACACAATACCTAATAACATCTATATCCTCAATTTATATTCTCGGTATGGATGTTACGCAACGCTTTTAGGCCGTAGGATGAGCATCCAAAAGATGCAATTCCGTTGCACCCCTCGTGGAACTACGTAATTTTCACATGAATCAATAGATAAAAACTTACTTTATCAGAATCCGTTGCTCCCCAAGCGAAACAGGTGCACAATTGGGGAAAAAATCCCTCCAAAGTTTGCTATTTTCGCGCTTCGAAATATTCGAACCGCCATTGTTTTGGTAGCAAATACGCATGCGCTTGTCAGCCAAACTCGCACTGCGCACGCGCAGACAGAAAAATGGATTTTCCCTGTGGGTTTTCCCCGATTTCCCCCGTAAAAACAACAAAATAAAATCACGAAATAGAGATCAAACCTTGTAATATTGACGAATAAAACACACACATTAAATATTGTTTAAAACACATTGTACATTTTGCTTGCCCATATGCTAAATCACTTCAATTCATTGGCGGTTGTTTCAAAATACCGTTTTAACGTTTAATTCTACTTATCAACATCCTAATTCAATACAAATTTGTGTGAGGTAAAAAACCCACCTGTATCAAACAGGACGGACAATATATAAATATACATACAATTCACACGATCAAGGAACAAATTAAATATTTCACTAAACTAAAGTCTTGGCCAAACGTAAGAAACATTGTCGCAGAAATATTTGTGATTTTCAATGTTTGCTCAAATGTTTCCCTGTCTCCCACATCTGGAAACATTGGCTTTTATTGCAGAAACAAAATTTGCTTCCCAGAAAGCAAAAATATTTCCTACCAAATTCAGAAACATTTGATGAAACACCCTTTCTCCTCTTGCCGACGCTGGTAGGACAATATGACAAACCGAAACATTGGTAAGACAAATAATATGACAAATATCTTTGCGCAACAATGTTTCCCAGTTGGAAAACCTCTAATTGAAAGAAACATGTCCCAGGCACCAACTCGAAATTCATCATAAAAAAAAGATCAATTGGGAGGAAATATAAAATCCATAATTTCATCATAACTATCTATAATTGAAAGAAATGTTTTCATCCTTGAGCCCAGATTTTCATCAGTGCAATAAAATCCCACTTATTGGATCCTGGCCAAGGGCCTACGCTCAAAACGAGATTGCATGTATTCTACAATAAGCTGTCCTGGCTTTTGTCTGGTAAAGTTCTACTTCTCGTATTTGAACTATTACATATATTATATTGTGACATAAGTTGGTATTTAGCCACTATCTAGAATAGCAAGGAACGATTTAGAATTTCCCTCAGTTTCTGTGTTGGAATTCAGATCATCATCATCAATGGTACAGCTCTCTTCATCGTTGTTTTCAGACTTATTTGACATATGTTCCTCAAACAATTCAGAAGAATCCAAATTTTCCACATAATTATACAATCTCACTAACATTTCTCATTTTCGGTACACAGAACACAAGTTGGGGATAACTTTTCATCAGTCGTTGCTTGAGTTTAAAAGCTCTATATTTAGATGCATCCACATTCTCAGTGTCCTTAGCAATAATAACAAATTTCTCCAGCAAATCTTTCATATACTTTATTTGCTTATTTCCGATGACCTCCGTCTCGATTACTTTCTTATGCATCAGTCAAATCCAAGCGTGCCCATCCCCCCCCGGGAATTTGACAAATTTTGTAAAAATGGTGCTAATGCGCCCCGGTGGGGTCACAAACAAGTGAAAATGCCCCATGGTGGAGCCACAAGTCAGTGGCAAATTCCCCACCCCGGGGAACCTTATTCCACTTTTGAAAGTAGATATTATTACAAAATATAAGCATGTTAATGCTGGTACAAGGCAAAACAACTACATAGCAAATATTAATAATTTTTTACACATGTACGTATGTTAAAAAGCTATATCAAATTGGCATTGTGTCCGTATGAACAAACCATGCTTCGTTAGCAGCAAAATAATATGGAACATTGCAGCCAAATTAAGTCTAAGCTTTGAGCAACGAGAACTACGACGTTTCGAGCGGGAGACCCTTCGTCCGCTCCAGACAAAGGGCCTACGCTTCCAGACGAAGGGCCCCCGGTTCGAAACTTACCTACACTGGCACCACAAAGCCGAAGTCTTTCTATTTGGCCAAATGGTTTTATTAGGTTCAAAATAGAAAATTTTCTAATGCCCTACCCCCGGGCTAACATTAGCTTTCAAATCCCCCACCCCAGGGAGGAGCCAAAGTGTCAAATGCCCCACGGTGGCCCGGGGGGGGGATGGGCACGCTTGGATTTGACTGATGCATTACAGAAGACATCATAAGACTTCTCGTACACTGATGTAGATCTTTCAGTCTCCGATTGCTTCTTCGTCTCTCTGGTGAGAAATTTTGTATAATTGCAGTAGCAAACTTTGTGATAGCGCACACAGTCTTTCCCCTGGATTTGCACAAGTATCCGTTCATCATTCTTTCTCTCGGCAGCTGTACGTAGAAGACCAGCATCAATTGTTTCTGCCAACATGAGTGGGGTTCTTCTTCTCTTCTTAGTTACCTGGTGTAAAACAAAATTATTAAACTAAATATCTGCTAATAACAAGGTTGGATGTTTGTAGCATTAGAAACTACTTTACCCTAAATAAACTTAAAGATGAAGTACAGTCCGTTCTGCGCATATGTCCTGCGCATATACATTCCAATGGTCGGGACCCGACCATTGGAATGTTAATTATATGCGACAATAACAAAATGGCGGACGGTTAGGCGCGATCTCAAACGAGTTCTTCTTTTCGCCAGTCAAAGAGGCTCGTATTGTCACTTCTGAAGATAAGGCTGAAAGAAAAAAAGCGGCATTATGCGGAGAGGGATGCGACAAAGATCTATTTGTACGATGTGCGCGCGAGATTGCAAGGATTAATGAATGAATTGTCGCTTGAAACAGACAAAGAACTTGTCAACTTGGGTCGGTATTGCTAGATCATTATATGCCTCACAAAGGGCAGCATTTGAGGTAATAGCTCAACTAACAATATGATTTAAAGTTAGTGTATGTTTCAAATGTGCTGTGAGTGTTAATAGTTTAATATTGTATGTGTTGGTATGTTACATGAGCAAATAATACACCATTACACATTTACACCTGCCAGTTATAATGAAAAATTACTATCTCACAATAAGAATTGTACATTTACAGTTCAAGATTACAATACAGCAAGAGAACAAAGAGATGGCTACCTGTATTTAGTGTAAATGTTTTGGTGCCTAAGCAGTATACTATACTGTATACATACATTCCTGAGTTGGTCAATCTGTCAATGTCTTCCTATACAAGAATTGCAGGTCACAAGATGATACACAGATTTAAAGTGAAAATTATAAACCTATTTTAGACATATTTTTGAAATTAAATACACTCTTTTTTTATAAGAACCAATTTAATAAGAACACTATTTCCCCCAAAAATAGAACAAAATAAGAACAAATTGAGGCTGACGAAAAAAAAGGTTTATAAATGTACTTTGTATAACTTTAACTTTCATACAGTGTCCAACATACGGTGTCCCTGTACACTACAGGACAGGTGCTACTGACTGTATGAACCCAAAATTCAATATCCCAGATTGACTGTACTGTAATCCTTAGACTAAAACTAATCCTAAATCTAATCTTATGTGATGTCATTGTAATTTAAATCCCCAAAAAGAGTGCATAATAAGAACAAGCTAAGAACAATTTGAGCCTCAAATTGGCAAAAAATAAGAACATTGAGCTTAGGCTTGTTTTTACTGGTTCTTATAAAGAAAAGAGTGTAGCCAGAAATATAGTACGTAACTGCTGTATTTCAATTGTTATCATTTAATGTATGTTAAATACAAGACTAGTAAATTCACATTGATAAAATGTAAATAATTAGCAATAAAAAGTGCAATAAAAATGTAATAGTATTCAATTTGAATATGTTAGCAATATTTCAACAAATGTGTGATTCCTAAATATCCATAAAATTGAATTTCCTACTTAATGCTTGTTAAATCTTACAATAAAACAAGATTGCCATGCCATTATTACATTGGCTCAGTCCATGATTAAAAAATACCAATGTGTGGCAAATTTGTTTTATAGTGATATGAAAGCTGAAGATAAAACAAGAATCCTTGTCTAAATGCTTGCTTTTTTGTTTCATTTTTGGCTTTCATACAATATATGTAGAAGGGAAAGGTTGCCATGTATTGGCATTTTATTATCACTGGGCTAATGTCAATATGTAGGGCTAGATCACATGGTGCGAAAAGGCGAACAGGCATATATCAACTACTACAGCATATGAAATTAATGTTCTTAATTATCAACCTCTTACTGTCGATGCAATGGAAGTGTTGATAAAATATTGCATCAATTATTTTCCTCAAGTTGATCAATACATTTGCTCAAAAATTGCTCAACTTCCTGTTTACTAGCATACTTGTTCCCAATTGGTCAATCAATCACTGAAATGAGACGCCATTGGTCAATTCACACACACACATAGGAAGTTGAGCAATTTTTGAGCAAATGTATTGATCAACTTGAGGAAAATAATTGATGCAATATTTTATCAACACTTCCATTGCATCGACAGTAAGCAAGGATACATAATCATTAAGTGTAATTACTTTAAAAAACCCAAACCTTTTGGTGTTAGCCAGAGCAATACGATGCTTTCTTGCCACTTAGCCCATTAACTGGCAGTACCTTAACACTGGCGAATAAAATTGTCAGGCGTCAAACAGAGTGAAATACTAATATATGGTGCATTGCCTGCTAATGGGTTAACAATAGACACTAGCAGATAGTTTTGTTAGCCCATTAACTGTCAGTACCCTGCATTGCAATCTTCTACAACAAAACTTGTTCTTTAACTGTGTCGGCATAACATGGCAGTGCCCACAATGACACCAGCCTGGTATTGCATCTGCAGGTGGGTGTGGAGCTTCTGGACCATGTTGTGGTGGATCAGGTTGTGGGACCTCTGCAACAGGTTGTGGGATCTCTGCAACAGGTTGTGGGATCTCTACACCAGGTTGTGGTTGATCCTGTTCTGGTAACTCACCATAGAGCAGCAAATACTAGTGGTTGTCTTCATAATAGCTCAGTAGCTATCCCCCTCAAAAGTCAAAACATCCACATCAATATTGTAAACCAAATTCTAAACGAATGAGTTTTTGCTTGATGGAAGTCATTAAATATCTGAAATAGGTGCATCTTTAAATAACGTATTTTTCAGTTTGATAGTATCTGGATTCTCATCCGGTCTTAAAATTATTGAAGAAATGCATGACCATCGCCTTGACGCCTTCTAAAGTCTTCTACATGATATTAGAACCGCAGTCTATTTACCCGCTTTGTAAACAATACCACAAAATATAAGCGATTGAATTGAACTTACGCTCTCTCGAGTGTTGACTTGAATCAGTATCTAAAATATCTTTGCGCAAATTCACACACACGATCTCAGGATGACAAGCAGTATTGGCCGCGAGACATCAGACATGCATTTCGTCGGCCATAAATTATCCTGGAGACACTTCCCTCTACAAGAACTGAAGAACACAGGGTTATGTCGTCTTTGTTTGGGATTTCTGCAGCACTTCTAGTTCGATTTGATCTAACTAAAACTTATTTCGTTGTCATAAAAGCAGTCGGCGAGAACGCGAAGGAAAAATAAATACAACAGGAAATACCGAAATACGTCATGTAAAAATTTTATTGCATAACGTAAACAATAGCATTGTTATGCGCAGAATATATGCGCAGAACGGACTTTACATCATCTTTAATTGATCACAATTCAAGATATTTTAAAACCAAACCCGAGAATGTTGTGCACATTGCGCTAGTATATACCTGTCAAAATGACCATACCTTGTCTAGTGAGAACCAAGAGGCGTCTCTTCCACAAATAATACATATCTCTGGGAGTACATGCTCGTTTCTTTTAGGCAGGGTCTTATTAGGTTCTACGACTGATTGACGTGTAATTTTTCGCCTTGGTTCTATTGGCTATTTGGCTCCACTTCCACATGTGGTTCTTCGGTAGAAGTTACAGTTTTAGAGCTAGTTCCTTCTCCTTTTTCTTCTTTTCTCTGTTGTCTACGGATCTTTTCTTCATCACAAAATCTCTTCGAGCATTTCATGATTGTACCATTCTATGAATTGACAGATCCGTCATCGATGTTCTCGTACGATTTCTTAGCTATTTCAGCTTGTTGACTTTTAAGTTTGGCCTATTTAGACCTACACTCAAGAAATCTCTTAAGCCTTTGGCGTGTAACTTTGCAAAGTTGCTCCGTAACGCCATAAAAATGCATAAAACATGAGGATATTCGAGTTTTATAAATATCTTCAGCCATGATTGTTTTGCATAACTAAGCGTGTTTCCACTTCGAAGCAAGTGCGTGTTTGTGCGCGTGCGCAGTGCGAGTTTTGCTGACTGCGCATGCGTATTTGCTACCAAACAATGGCGGTTCGAATATTTCGAAGCGCGAAAATAGCAAACTTTGGAGGGATTTTTTTCCCAATTGTGCACCTGTTTTGCTTGGGGAGCAACGGATTCTGATAAAGTAAGTTTTTATCTATTGATTCATGTGAAAATTGTGTAGTTCCACGAGGGGTGCAACGGAATCCGTTTTCTAAGCATCTTTTGGATGCTCATCCTACGGCCTATTTATGTTACGCAACGCTATTAGTATTTAAACGTTACGCAACGCTTTATGTTACGCAACGCTTCATGTTACGCAACGCTTTATGTTACGCAACGCTTTACGTTACGTCACTCATTATTATTCTTACTTCCAGGCGTATGAATACTAATTACTTCCGACGGTATATAGCCCGGATAAGCTACTCAGCTGGATTATAAGAAAATCAAAATATACGGCAAGCAGAATATATAAAATGAACAGTAAAACCGTTTTCAAAAGCCAAAAAAAAGGAATTATAAGTATTATTTGAACAATATATGAACTGATTTAGTTTAGTACAATTGCCTGAGTTTGGCTGAATAATGCTAGTTTCATTGCACGATAAAAACAAACTTACATTCACTTCGCCATTGTGTATAATTATACTAATAGTTTCTGGCACTACAGACATTGTCTTTTTGGAATGGATTCTTGCTCATTTAGCTCCGAAGATCGATAAATTTTTCTTCGTTTAGTTTTTCAGCCATGCATTTTGTCGTTAAAAGTGTAAAAAAGACACTTGCCTAAATATATTTTAGCCCGCTGTTTTGTTCATTTTAGCCCGCAAAATACGCCACAATGCCCGCTAAAATTATAATAATACCTGTCAAACCAAATGCTCTTGACAAACGTTAGACCTGGGTATTAGACCGTTAAGATTTATAAAATTGAACACCCAGGTGAATATATTTTGCTCACAATAGGCTATTTTGTTCTACAGGGTGTATCAAAAAAAACTGCAAATACCATAATTTGTATGCACGAGATCATACATTAGAATTTCAATGGCTGTGCAAATAATTACGCTTCTGGGATTTGAAATTACGTTTCCACGTGCAGTACTATCAAAATAAGCACACAAAGTGAATTAAAATTAGTTCGATTACGAATGGCTCAGCTAACAACAGAGCAAAGAGTATTTCTTGTTTTAAAGTACGCCCAAACTCAAAACTCGACAGCAGTCATTCGTAAACTGAGCCATTCGTAATCGAACTCATAAGTTTAATTCACTTTGTGTGCTTGTTTTGATACCCCTGGGAAACGTATTTTCAAATCCCAGAAGCGTAATTATTTGCACAGCCATTGAAATTCTAATGTATGATCTCGTGCATACAAATTATGGTATTTGCAGTTTTTTTGATACACCCTGTATTTTGCGAAATACTGAAGGAAATTTGAAGGAAATTTCAATACTTTTTGAAGGAAATTTCGAATAAAATCAGGACAAAAAGGAAATATTCATTTTGGGAAGTGGAAGCACTGCAATAGACCGCATGCTGTATTATATTATTTATATAGTTCACTGAACGCATGTGGGAAAACTACTGGTATCAGATGAGTGGGAAAATACGCCGGGTTTTTTTATGAAAAACCAGCGGGGCAAAGAATGTTATTTATAATATCACGAACATTTAACCTGTAATATCGCCAGTTGCCACATGCAATAGCAGAAGGTTTATGCCATAATAAAACCTCAACTAAATCGAAAGAAACATGAGCGTGGAAAACAATTTTAAGACACCAGGAACTGGAATGGACATCTGGGCTAAACAAAGACTAGAATTAGGAATATTATTGCGTGATAAAGTCTTGAATCAACTGAACATTCCTTGGGTTGTAGAAAACGGCACTTTGTTGGGAGCTTATCGAAGTGGCAAGTTTATTGTACATGATGATGATTTTGATATCGCACTATTTTTTGAATCTAATCCTTCAGCCCTTGTACCAGACATCTTAAATAAGATAAAGCAGTTGCTTCCAGCGCCGTACGAGGCACGATATGTTGCAACTTACGCTCAAAAGATCGAAGTGTACGACCCTACTCAAGGTAGCTATATCTTGTGTGGACCTCAGTACAAAGGAGCGGATTACCACTATGTAGTCGCCGACTTGCAGTTTTATCAACGATTTGATAATATCTATCGTTGGTTATATTTCGTTCAACCGAATGTAGTCGAGGTTCCTGTCGAGTCACTGTTTCCATTGGGTTCTATTACAGTGGAATCTCAAGAGTTCCAAGCCCCCAACGACGTGGAGACATATTTGAAATGTATCTATGGAAGCCTGTCGCCAAATGCCAAGTTCAACCAGTCCACTGGATTGTACGAAGTAAAACTTTGAATTGACAGTACAAGAAAAAAAACTTAGTCTACTAGAGTTAGGCTGAGGTTTGTAATGTCTAAGTCTAGTTTCAATAGATCCCTTGCCTTGTTTACGTTTTTCGGGCAGGCGAATGTTTTTAAAACGCTCCAGTTCATTGTTGTATACATTGTTGAATTTATACCAGCCAGAAAAATATAAACAAGGCAAGTGGTCTATAGAACATAATGTACTAGAAATAAAAATAGACTCTGCAAACTTAAGGGCCATCGACAAATAGATTTTGTCCTGTGATTGCAAACTGGTTCTTGTGATTGCTTTACGCCCCTCTCCCCTGCCCCATCAGTGCGGACCAGCTTTTGTCACAGTTATTTTGTAATCACAGGTTCTCTGTTACCCCGCACCACCATGGAACAAGTCGGCAATTGTGTAGCCTGTGTCACAGACCGTACATGTAAGGTCTGTGACACAGGCTAGCAATTGTTGCATGTGGAAGCTATAGGACCATTTTAGGGGAGGGATACGCATGTCACACATCCAAATTTCAAAATTATAGCAATGTCGCAGTTCAAGAAGTTGCCGTGTTGCTTTCGCAATTTCACTGTTGTTTTCCACGTTCCTTATGTAGCTATCACAGTTTGGACAAAGTTTGTATTGTATGTCGCTATCTTATTTCCAATATGTCACCATTTCAGTACGCAATGTTGCCTGTTGGAATTTACCCTAACAAGACCCTAGCTATATTTGTTGACTGCCTCTTGAGGTGTATGTGATAGCGCCTTAAAAGTTAGAAAACTTCTACGTAGTAGAGCATAGACTATTTGACTAGTCTGGCCCTCTCTCCTACGCAGAGGCTTGGATAAAAAAAATTATAAAAGGATACGCTAATATTGGATAATAAATAAAAGAATGCGCTAGATGGTAATAAATGAAACGCGCTAAATGGTAATAATGAGGAAACCGCTGAAAATCGGAGCGCGGCCATCTAGCGCATTCTTTTATTTATTATCCAATATTAGCGTATCCTTTTATAATTTCTCTCCAAGCCTCTGTGAAGGAGAGAGAGTCTGGCCTGAGGCAAGCCAAGGCCTGTAATATACATTTACATTGCCACAAGGCTTGGCGTAGGCCAGGCCTAGGTCAACAATTGGCCTACAGGCCTAGGTCAGGCCTATGCAAGGCTCAGGTCTAGGCAAAGGCTCACAGCATAAACACAACTTATGAGTCTATGGTCAATAGAATATAGTATAGACTATAAAAAGTTTGCTTGCATAGAAACTTTGCTTTATGGCACTTTTATATTTTATAAAACTTTGAACTCATTGTTCCATTTCACATACATGGACACATAGTCATAAACAGTTTGTTATTATAGACATAACTATATAAAGTTATATAATTTTTAGTTGTGTTTGGAAAAGTACATAATTTATAGTTGTCGTAGGAACAATCAATTATTATATTCACAATGAATAATAATTATATAAATTAATATCATGAATCAAACATGTATCAAAACCAGACATTGTGGTGTCCTAAGGGACCAGTAATTAATTATAGGAGAGGGAGGGGGGGGGATTTATGATTTATCGGCTTTAACGTTGTGAGCACAGGATGTGGTTGCCCATTCATCCGAGCCAGGGGCTCATGGTAAAAGTGCATGGTTAAAATGAAATGATCAAATTTTGTTCTCCCCTTGTAAATAATGTGAAAATTTCTCATAACCAAGCATTGCTTATGTACCCTAATATTCAGTCTCTCTATATGGAATATATCAAAAATTGTGTCTGTAAATACAGAAAATACAAGCTCCAGAGGCTCAAAAATAGGAAAACTTTCTGGCGGAGTAAAAGCCCCTGAACCCCCTCCCCCCCCTGTTAAGATCGATATTTTCCAGTTAACAACCATCTAGTTTCTTAATGCCCCCCACACCCCTGACAAATTCGTAAAAAAGCCCGGATTAATATAATTCAAACATTGGCAGCAAGAAGTCAATTTAGGGACCGGCCATTATTTATGGCTGAGGTGGGGGCCGAAGAGAAAATGGTGGGGTAACTAAAAAATTAGGCAGGTCTGGGTTGGGGTAAAATAAAAAATGAGAAGGAGAAAGGTGGGGTAAAGAAAATTAACAATATTAATCTTTTAATCATTAACATATCAAATCAAACATGAAATGTTATCATCTTTGTTATGAAAAAGTTGATGATTTGGTGGGGTAATTTATTTTTTAACCTTCTATAAAATATGGGGTAAAAAATGTTTTGGTACAAAAAAGGTGGGGTGGGAAAAAATTTTGGCTTTAAAACATTTTCTCTTCAGCCCCCACCCCTGCCATAAATAATGACCGGTCCCTTAGAGCTGCTGAGTACATTGGCTGTCCCTTTTTTGCTCATTGTGCAGTGATAAAATTTCCTGAAATAATCCGTTTTGTCCAGTACTCCAGGATGAAAACTTTGCAATTTCCATGACATCCGCGATATACAGGTCTGACGTCATTGTAATGTGATATGGTCATGCTGATCAAATTGACAAAAACAATCAAAAACGTAAAAGCGATGTAACCTATGAGGTCGGTAATCTTCGAGTTAAGCCCCTCGAGTTAAGCCCTGATCACGCCCTTTTTCGCCGGGGCTTAACTCGAAGTACGAAACACGATTCGCGTTATTCGAAACGGTATTTCCTGTGTTTTGAGGGTATTTTGCGGTAAAATAGAATTGTCACGCTCGTTACAAGACATAGATTCTTCCTCGACGAAAGAGTAGTTCCCCGACGGGGGGGCTGTAAACCCCCCCCCTACCGCCACCCCTGATACAAAGGCACAAAACCTATGGTAAGGATATCAATTTGGCACCATAAATATGTATAAAACCACAAATATAAATTTATATAAAACTGCTAAACTCTAAAACATACAGAACATAAAAGCGAGTGGAGAAACTGATAATAAAAGCTTATCTGCACTATTTTTAGTCAATCAGTCAGTTTTATTTATCGACTGTTGCAGATCTCTTGTCTTGTTTACGTTTTTCTGACTGGCAACACTATGTTAAAGCTCCCAGGAGAGCTTTGTTATTGTGATATTCATTGTTGAATCATAAAATTATATTTGACGGAAAATAAAAAAATTCACGAATCCTACCTGTGAGACTGAAGAAATATTCTTCCTTTATAGTTAGTTAGTTAGAGTCTTTATTTCGAGAGGTAGTACGTAATAGTACAAAAGCACTAATAAACTTGTAGCCCTCAATTTAAAAAATACAATAATTTCTATAATGCAAGTATGCAAGTATACAAATTAAGCTATCAATACAGTATGTGTCTATATTTACAAATTTACTTTAAAATTACGGTTCGGTATATATGAATACAATTAAAAATGGTTAAGAGATTGTTGGTGTTCATGTAAAATTTCTACATATTTATTTTTAAAAATACGGACATTCAAATGTCGTCTTAAGTTTAGTGGTAGACTATCAGTCCAAAGTTTAATTGTGGTTACGCTAAAAGTTCTACCACCTCCAGTTTCCCTTTTATACTTTGGACAGATAAAGTTGACTTCGGCGTATCTTGTATTTCTGCAATGTTGCTCTCGATTTAATTTTAATGTTTCACGTAGATAAGGAGCAGTCTCTCCATTTATGCTCTTTAAAGCAAATACAGCTTTATTTACTTTACTTTCTTCATAAAATGGGAGCCATTTCAACCGGTTGAAGAGTTGGATTGTCGATGACATGTAAGGAGCGTCTAAGCTAACTCTCGCAGCCCTCTTTTGCAACTTAAGGTGGCTCGATACAGTTTTGTATTATTTCGTATAAAATGAAAAATTAAGGATATAGAAAATAAATTTTGGGCAATTATTAACTGTAGGAGGAAAAATGTATCTGAAATACATAAAACCATACTTGAAGGGTTCTAAAAAATTTTAAAAAGTATCATAACTACCGTTGCTATGGCAACCGTGACGTTTCAAAATGGCCGATATTATTACTTTAAAGTAATTTAACTCGCGAAAAATTGCGGTGACCCCCATTTTTTATTTGATAAAACGTTTCCACTTACCAAAAGGAAGTGTTTCGCAAATTTAAAAAATTCTGTAATGAGAAAATTTTTAATTTAATAAAATGTGTTTTTTGCAATTAAAAATTTTCCTCATTACAGAATTTTTTTAAATTTGCAGAAACACTTCCTTTTGCAAGTGAAACGTTTTATCAAATAAAAATGAGTCACCGCAATTTTTCGCGAGATAAATTACTTTAAAGTCATAATATCGGCCATTTGAAACGTCACGTTGCCATAGCAACGGTAGTTATGATACTTCTTAAACATTTTTAGAACCCTTCAAGTATGGTTTTATGTATTTCAGATACATTTTTCCTCCTACAGTTAATAATTGCCCAAAATTTATTTTCTATATCCTTAATTTTTCATTTTATACGAAATAATACAAAACTGTATCGAGCCACCTTAAACACCATATCCAGATAGTCATTTCGACAGTTTGTCCACACGGCACTCGAATACATCATAATGGGCTTAATGACATAATTGTAGTAAAGGAGTCTTTGATGCATAGGCAAACAGGCCTTTATACGTTTCAAGGTTCCAATACGTTTTGCTAGTTTTTTACAAACAGCATGGACATGTTCATTAAAAGACGAACCGTCCATGTGTAACCCAAACAGTTTCGCGCTTGAAACTTGTTCATATTGTAAGTCCAATTCTTTTGACTCCAATTCTTTTGACTGTAATTAACATAGCCTTTTTCTGATTCAAAGTCATCTTATTTGCTGCCCAATCATTAACACTGGTAATTGATTCGTCCATTGTTTTTCTCAGTTGTTGTATTTCAGTGTAATCAACTTATTTGCATTTATGAAAATTACGAAAAACAACGGCCCCAAGATCGACCCCTGGGGAATTCCGTGAGCAACATTCTGCATTGATGATTGAACGTCATTCAATTGAACACACTACACTGCCTTCTGTTGTGCAAATAAGATGTAATCCATTGTAAAGCATGATCGTCAAGACCATAAATTTTCAACTTGGACAGTAACAAGCAATGGTCTACCATGTCAAACGCTTTTTGATAGTCAACTAGAACCATACCAGTTATACGATTATTATCCATGTCAAACAATAACTGATCAATTAACTTTATCAAAGCTGTTTCAGTGCTATGAAACTGTCGAAAGCCAGATTGTCTATTGTAAATCAGATCATTCTCTGTCATGTATGCATAAAGGTGATTATGCACATGCCTCTCGATAATTTTAGAGATAAATGATATTGGACGATAATTCGTAACATTGTCACGCTCACCGTCCTTATAAAGTGGAATAACTTTAGCCGTCTTCCATCGTGTTGGAAATACCGCTGTTTCCAGTGACATGTTTATGATTTTCGCAATAGAAGGGGCTATAACAGGGGCTGCTATCTTAAGAAATCTTGCGCTGATATTATTGCTGCCGAGCGAAGCGAGGCAGCACACTAACGTCGACCCAGTCTCCCACTCGGATGTATTATGTTCGACAGAATCTCGATTTTGTGAGTATTGTGTCGTGATGTTGGCGAGTTTATGACGTAAATGACGTAGCAGTTACAAAATGGCATACACAGGGATTTTACGAAACAATCCGAGTAGGATCAAATAACTGTGTCCGAAGTACTCCGAACTCGAAAACACCGCATGAGCGATGTAATTTTGTGGTCTCCAAGCAGTAAAGTAGCGTGTTTTCCCCAGCGAGGTCCAAAAGTGACTAGTGAGTGCATTTTATATGGTCATATATCTAAGTTTTTGTCAAGAAGTAAAGCGGTTTAGTAAAGGTATGTTGACTAACATGGTAGATTTTATTTATTTTAAAAGTAATATTTTGGTTTTGTTATGATTTACGCTGTACAGAGGCCAGTTGCTGAGCTGTAACCGTAAGTTCTGTATATATATAGGTTGTTGGTTGTGCGGGTTGTGATAAGGTAAATTGAAAGATTTTTTTGCACTTCACTTGGTTGAACTAGAATACTGGGTTTGGTGGATAATCCAAGTGAGTAGATATATACACAATTTTAAGACAACCTATATATACAGAACTTACGGTTACAGCTCAGCAACTGGCCTCTGTAGCTCAGTTGGTTAGAGTGCTGCACCGGAATCGCAGGACCATGGGTTCAATTCCTGCCAGAGGACCTAGTGTTGCATTTTTCGCAACCGTTCCTGGTTAGGTCTTAAATTGTGTATATATCTACTCACTTGGATTATCCACCAAACCCAGTATTTTAGTTCAACCAAGTGAAGTGCAAAAATCTTTGAAGTTTACCTTATCACAACCTGCACACCCGATAACCTATATATACAGAACTTACGGTTACAGCTCAGCAACTGGCCTCTGTAGCTCAGTTGGTTAGAACGCTGCACCGGAATCGCAGGGCCGTGGGTTCAATTCCTGCCAGAGGACCTAGTGTTGCATTTTTTGCAACCTTTCCTGGTTAGGTCTTAAATTGTGTATATATCTACTCACTTGGATTATCCACCAAACCCAGTATTCTAGTTCAATCAAGTGAAGTGCAAAAAATCTTTGAAGTTTACCTTATCACAACCTGCACACCCGATAACCTATATATACAGAACTTACGGTTACAGCTCAGCAACTGGCCACTGTAGCTCAGTTGGTTAGATCGCTGCACTGGAATCGCAGAGCCGTGGGTTCAATTCCTGCCAGAGGACCTAGTGAACAAATATTGCATTTTTCGCAACCGTTCCTGGTTAGGTCTTAAATTGTGTATATATCTACTCACTTGGATTATCCACCAAACCCAGTATTTATATAAAATGTATAATTTATACATTACGGTAATATAAGACCACAAATTTACCCAAACTCGTTAAAAAATAACGCACACTTTAGTTAAATTTAGTTTGTATTGCACTTGCTTTATTATAAAATGGGTATTCTCATTGAGCATGCTAACAGATGCTGTAATTTACAATTTAAACTAAGGCGATGTTTCATGATGTGGACACTGAAGTGACTGAACCATATTAACTATTATGTTTTGTAATTAGTACATGGTAAAAGTCTTAAGGAATGATCTTAAGATAACCATTTTAAATACAAAAATATACCCAAAAGAAATGCAGAAAACCTGCAAGTCTGGATGTTCAAAACCATGGGAGGATTGAACTGGATTGTAAATTGCATACATTTACATATTAAATGTTAGGTGAATATACTTTGGGATTTTAAATTCAGGCAAATTAATTAAACGGTTTTCTCTTTTTTTCCATTTTAGACACTGAACAAAGTGAAGAATTGGTAGTCAATAGTCAACATATATCAGTCTTTCTGATATGATCAGACATTCATATCCAACGATTGGATATTTCAATTACAAAATCAAATTAAACTAGTGTGTGGTCCTTGTTAAACAAAACAAAACGAGTGCATGGTCCTCGTTAAACAAACTAAGCAAGCCATTGTGTTTGCTAAAACTAACCAAACAAAGTCATTGTGCTTGTAGCATACTCTTTTTGCCAGCAAATGCAAAATGTATTGAAACTGTAAGTGAAGTGATTGTATTATTTAATCAAATGCCATGCAACAATGTGTATGTCCCACTGTTATTGAGATTGGGCAATGATGTTGGGGAAAATCCAGGACCAACAATATTTCATGTTGTTGACCCAACAAAAACAATATGTGCCAATTTAAGCCAAGGTGATACAATGACATTGGGCAAAATGCTGGTAAACAATGTGTAACAATGTCCTTGACTGCTATAATACATAATTATATAACAAATGTTAATTGTTGGGACTCTTCACTTTTGAATAACATACTATGTGTTGGAGATAATCTTTATACTTTTATTAGCAGATCAATTAATAAAAGCTATTTGCTTTTAACTGATGTGCCAGAAATGGTTTCAATTTTTGATAGCACTTATCATTTAGAATACAGTGACCCTTAGCTGGGGATTTATTTATGGAAACTACCAATGATCCTTGCTACACTTTGGAAGATGCTCTTAGTAGTCTGTTTTCTGATTTACAACTGAATTATCAACATTGTTGACTATGTCAATATTTATGATAAGTGATAGATTAATAGTTTTTATAGTGTAATATTTAAATATAAGGAAACAATTTCAGAATTATATTGTATGCTACAACTTGCAGAACTTATATTGTCCCTTTTAATGACTTTTATACAATATAGGGTGTATAATAAAAAAGTGAACCTTTGAAATTGAATAGACTACAGTAGGTTGTTTCAAGGAAAGCCCAATTTCAAACATTGAAACCCATGTTTGAGACGTTATGTCAAGTTTATTTGCCCGATTCAAAAAACTCGTTTTCTCAAGGCAGCACTTCACTTGCGATAGTAACTTCTAGTTTAGTTTATACCGGTTGATTTACAAGTCTTGAGATTTCTTAATCCCTCAAGAACTTCGTTAATCATCATTACTGGTATCTTAAACTTCGAATCTCCGTCCGATTTCGCAGCAACAAAATTTCGTAATCTTGAAAAATCGGGGGTGACATTCGGAAGTACAGATCTCAAACGGTCCGCGATTGAAGTAAAATGCTTATTGAATAATTCAGCTATTTCCTGTTTATTGTCCGTATTCTCATTTGCATTAGGTGACCGAAGATAATCAACTAAGTTAGACTTTTGTCTTGTTCCAGCGAGGCGTTTAATTGTATTCCAACGAGTGAAGTATATAAAGTCCGAAAATAGCCTGAAAATAACCAGAACATTCGTCATGAAGTGCTAAAACACAGAAACTAATTTTTCCGAAAATAACTAATCGTTAATATAACAAGATTGTCCAACAATATTTTAGGGTTTTTTATATTATATTCAAATAACAGTAAACAGGTAATTATTTATACTTTTAGTGGTTCTTTCACCCACAACAGTCAACACAACGGAAACAATATATTAATTATAAAGTAGATATAATCCTATAACGTTCATATTTGACAAATTGTTTCAATGTATCCGGACACAGAAATGGCTATTTACTAATTGTCGTATTTTACTGGGATTCCTCTGTGCTGTAGGAGGGATATATCTTCCGATGACAGTATAAATAATAAAGTATAAATAATTACCTGTTTACTGTTTACTGTTATTTGAATATAATATAAAAAAACCTAAAATATTGTTGGACAATCTTGTTATATTAACGATTAGTTATTTTCGGAAAAATTAGTTTCTGTGTTTTAGCACTTCGTGACTAATGTTCTGGTTATTTTCAGGCTATTTTCGGACTTTATATACTTCACTCGTTGACATACTTCAAAAGTGGGGGCTTAACTCGAACAACAACTTCTTTGTCAAACTTAAATAACCCAAATCGTGTTTCGTACTTCGAGTTAAGCCCCCGCCGAGAAAGGGCGTGGTTAGGGCGTGGTCGGGGCTTGTCTCGAAAAGGGCTTAACTCGAGGGGCTTAACTCGAAGATTACCGACCTCGTAACCTATGACTATATATATGTTACTATCGCAAGTGAAGTGCTGCCTTGGGTTATGGAAACAGCTGAAAAAATTGTCAGCTGTGAGACAGCTGTTGATTCTGCCCATGTTTCTAAATTTGCTTTTAAAACAGTTTTTTTTAAATTATCTTTTCTTTGTGCAAACAAGTCGAAAGGCAATGTGAAATCATCGAAGTTGAGCATCTTGCATAAAACTTTGTCGTAAACCATGAAATTGACCTTGCCATTTATCCCAACGGCCTTGTTTTTATGTTTGCCTGTTGCACTACAAGAGGCAAAAATGAGAACAAGGATTTGGGTACTGACTGTATGGAGTACTGACACATGCAATAAACAGTAAGGTCTATTACAGTGAATGAGTTGTATTATTTGCACTGACAAAGCTTATGGATCCAGAAAGCTTTGCTAAATATTTTATGTTTTCCATCCATCCCCCCATTTTATATCTAGGATTTTACTTCTTTTCAACTATATATATTTTCTTGCAGAGCCAATTGTTTTTAGATTAAATTGTGCATATATATATTCAATAGGAACAAAACGAATCCATTGATGCGTGTAATAATTGTACACAGAGCGAATGTTATTTCAAAACTTGGGAATGAGGTTGTAAAAAGTTGAAAAGTGTGTTACAAAATCTTGAATACTGAGGTGTAAACTACGATAAAAATTCTTCCCAGGAAACACGGAAAATGCACTTCTGAGATTTCGAAAATGCAAAATGTGATGCACTGACTGTTTCAAAGTCAGTATTGACAGCAAGAGCATAAATTTGTTGACCAACCTATTAACAGAGATAAAAACGCGACCAATATTCATCATGTTTGTCATCAGTTAGCATGTATTCTACATTGAAGTTAAATCAGTCATTTAACATTTTGATTATGTTGATTCATTTTGAACATTCAATTTCTGATGGATGTTGAATTATTAAAATGTTTAATATCCGAGTTAAGTAATTCAATGGCCAACACAAATTGAATAATCAACAATATGCTCAATATCAGAATTGACTTCAACGATTATATTTATATGTAGTATATATGATATAAATAATAATACAGTAAATATGAGGCCATACTTGAATAGCCTCCTTTAATTATAGGAATCAACTTTTTCAATGTTCAATTTAACTTCAATGACTAAAAGTATATATGCTTTATATACATCTACAGTGTGCAAAACCTGTGTCTCTGCGAGCATGTTGATTAATACGAGGTCGATTAAATACTCGTTCGAAACGGGATCGAAATAGCACTATTTATATTCTAAAATTTATACAAATATACAGAAAATATAATAATTGCCAATTCTTCACAGACCTACCTTCAAAATACAACAGGCTTTCCAACTGCAGCAACTTTCCTCTTGTTGGTAGAACGTTAAAACACGAGGCTATTGTCATGTATTTTGTTTCCGAAGATTTGTAACATTTGTTCTTTTGTTTCCGAAGATGAGTTTCGGAAGGAATTAGTAATAAAATGGGACGTCACAAACCATCATCAATCTATTGTTTTACTGTGCCACAAACATCCTAAAATCTCAAATTCGCATCCACATACGTCGCGGAAAGTACTGGGACGAGGATCTATTCTAAAACTACACCCGAATGACAGACGAGTACAGACGACTACAGACGAGTGACAGACGAGTACAGACGAGTAACAGACGAGTCTAGACGACTACAGACGAGTAAATTTTCGAAATACGACTGACATTCAGGTACATACAAGTTCATACGACCATAGCATAGGCGGCCCAAAAATTCGGGTTTTTAATCTTTTCTGAAAGCTTTTCTTTGATATATTCACTTGATAAAGCTTGAAAACACGCGCGCGTGAAAATCTTTCCTTTCATGCTCGCGTGACGCTCGCGCGCGTGCACACAAGTCTATTGGCTATCTTTAAAATAGGGAACGGGAATCCGGGAATCGGGGAATTCGGGAATCGGGGAATCGTGGAATTCGGGAATCGGGGAATCGGGTCCGATTAATGAATGTAATTTATCTTTAAATTTCTAGAACTTCAGCGAAAGAAAGATGCATGAAAAAGTGCGTTGAAAGGAAATCCACGGGTTTTTATTTTATTAAATAAATTTTGTTAATTAGATGTAACTTATACACTACAATTATAGACTGAATTCTTTGTAACTAGATAAACGTAACTTTCGTATAAGTGTACATGGCAGAACGGACTTGACAAATAGTTTTAGTATACATTTTCGTATAAATACAAACAATTTCTTCTGTATAAAATATAGATAAATATAATACTATATGATATAATTATGTCAACAAAATATATAAAAAAACTTATTGAATGTAGTTATGTACAATTTTACTTCTAATATATACGTGTTGGGAGCCTGCTGATCGGTTTCAAGCAGGGCGCTTATATATATATATATGTAAGCGCCCTGGTTTCAAGCATTACTTTTACGACAATTTTCCTAAACTCGCTGTTTTAACATGCTTAGAAATTACATTTGAAGTTAAAACTTTGTGGAAATGTAGTAAAATCACTAGTGTTTAAAGTGATGTAGTTAGAGTTTTTGTTTGTAATTTGTGGAAAATTTTGCATATGTAAAAGTTGAGTTGTAAAAACTTGCCAACCTTGTCAATATATTAGACCGAATAGACTTGTGTGCACGCGCACGAGCGTCACGCGAGCATGAAAGGAAATATTTCCACGCGCGCGTGTTTTCAAGCTTTATCAAGTGAATATATCAAAGAAAAGCTTTCAGAAAAGATTAAAAACCCGAACTTTTGGGCCGCCTATGGTCGTATGAACTTGTATGTACCTGAATGTCAGTCGTATTTCGAAAATTTACTCGTCTGTAGTCGTCTAGACTCGTCTGTTACTCGTCTGTAGTCGTCTGTCACTCGTCTGTAGTCGTCTGTACTCGTCTGTTACTCGTCTGTCATTCGGGTGTAGTTTTAGAATAGATCATGGGACGAGTTGTGTAAACCTGCGGACAGGCTCAGATTAGTGCGCTTCCTCCCTCCGGTCGGCTGCCAGGGACTGCCCCCCCCCTCTGGCTACATGAATGACTACATGAATGAATCTAGCTTGTAGATGGCGCTCACGCAATTTTGGGCTCCGGTTTTAATAGTGTTTCTCGCTTTGATTTCGAAACAAAAATGGTACAGCACTGTTAAATTTCATCACATGGAGCGTCATGGAACTAAGGAGTTTATGCTTTGCACCCCTTTGGCACCAAATGAAGCTGTGCCGCTTGGATATCAAGCTCTGTATCGTATGATCTATCGAGCAAACAATATGAACGGCTCACGATTATGTTCGGCGAACATTCCTTCACTATTTTACATTCTACTTCTCCTTGGAGGAGATATAGAGATAAACCCAGGTGGTAAATGGCCTAGTTGTGGTATATGTTCAAACCAAGTAAAATCAAATCAAGGGGGAATCCAGTGTGACCAATGCAACGCATGGTTTCACATAAACTGCCGCCAAATGCCGAATGAAATGAGCAATATCTTGACAAACTCATCGTGTGTGTGGTTATGCCCACAGTGTGATAAACCAAATCAGTTGAACTCGTCTCTCTGTGGTTCTTTGGATTCACTCTGTTCGGAAAATTATTTTGCACCGCTTAGCGAAGAGGTTTATCAAGCTTCTTTGCCAACTCGAACCCATGTTTTTGATAATCATAACAAGAACCGAAGCCGAAGGCAACTCAAGCATAACAGCATGTCATGTTTATTAATTAACTGTCAAAGCGTAAAAAATAAAGTTGCTGATATCGCGAATGTGATTAGCGAACATAATCCAGATATCAGTTTAGGAGCAGAATCATGGCTAAATTCTAACATTGGAAGCAACGAAATCTTTCCGAAAACATACAACATCTTTAGGAAAGATCGAATTACCGATAGCCACGGCGGCGGAGTCTTTCAAGCGGTAAAGAAAGATATAATTATCACCCATCGCACTGATTTGGACACTGAATGTGAAATAATCTGGACACAGTGTCAACTGGCTGGCAAAAAGTCGAAATCGATTTTCTTTTGTTCTTATTATCGACCTAATTCGTCGGATATGGAGAGTCTTGTCGAATTAGATGCATCACTATTGAAGATGCACGACAATATCCACAAGAATAATGTCATAGTTGCGGGGGATTTTAATGCACCTGATATCGATTGGCAAAAACCCGAAGTTTCCAGTACCTGCAATACATCTGAGAGATTACTCGAAATAATTGATGAACATGATTTAACCCAATTTGTCCAAGAACCCACAAGAAGACAAGGAGAAACGCAAAGCATTCTAGATCTGGGCAACGTAACAGTTGTACCTGGAATTAAGGCCTGTGGTCCAGATACTATTCCAGCTTGGTTTCTAAAGGAATATGCTCAAGAAATTTCACCCATGTTAACTGATATTTACCAATGCTCTATAGCAGGGCCTTTTTTAAGAAATCGTTAGTGGGGGGGCCATAATCGAAAGGGGACGTAACAAGTAGGTGGTGTATTACAGGTGTGGGAAGCTGAAGGGGGTCTGGGGGTCCTCCCCAGAACATTTTTGTACTCTTGAGTCTCTGTGGCTTGATTTCCTGCATTTTCAGAGACAATTTTATATATATCCCATCTAAACGGAGCCAGGTTTTGTTGTGAGAATACCATAACTTTCCTCTAAACTCAGTTTTTCCCCCTTTTTTGCTTATATTTTGGACAAAAGGGACCTTCACTGGAGGGGCGAAAATAGCTAACTGGGGGGGCCAACATGGGGGCTGGGGGGGCTTTGGCCCCTCCAGTACATTAGTTAAAAAAGGCCCTGCTCTATAGACACGGCCATAGTCACGTTATGAAACATTTGGAACAAAATAACGTGCTAACGGACTGTCAACATGGATTCAGGGCAAAAAGATCAACCGATACCCAACTTATAATAACCATGCATGATCTGACAACTACAATTCAACGTGGTGAGTCGACCCATGCTGCAGTTCTGGATTTCTCAAAAGCGTTCGACAAGGTACCGCATCAACGTCTTCTGAAGAAATTGCATTATTATGGAATTTGTGGAGAATTGCTTGCTTGGTTTGAATCCTTTCTCACACAACGATATCAGTCTGTTGTCTGTGAAGGCGAAATATCTACGCCCTTACCTGTGACGTCAGGAGTTCCCTAAGGGACAGTGCTCGGACCACTTCTGTTCCTATTGTACATTAATGACTTGCCTGGCAACTCGCAGTCCACTGTGAAGCTTTTCGCAGATGATGCGTAATAATATGGTGTCATTACAAGTGACTCAAATTGCGACCATCTGCAGGAAGATCTACATAAACTAGAACAGTGGCAAAGTCTGTGGCAGATGGAATTTAACCCCGCAAAATGTCAAATGTTATGCATCTCAAACAAAAAGTACCCACCCCAAAAGAGATATATGTTTTGTGGAGTAGAGCTAGATCAAGTTGAAGAAATATCTTACTTGGGCATTACCATCACCAGTAAACTGAAATGGAATCACCACATTTCGTCGGTGACAAGTAAAGCGACAAAAGTGTTGGGGGTGGTGCGACGTAATCTGTGGAACTGCCCAAAACAAGTGAGAGAAACGGCATATAAATACATTGTGCGACCTAAGCTGGAATACGCAAGTACAGCCTGGGATCCTCATCTCAAAAAAGATAAGGATGCTTTGGAAAGAGTACCAAGAAAGGCAGCACGTTTCTGTTCAAAAAATTACAATCGTACGGCAAGTGTCACTGATATAATTAAAAATCTGGAATGGGAAAGTTTAGAAATGAGAAGAAAGAAAGCAAGACTGACATTCTTGTATAAATTCTCCCACAATCTTGCTGACATTGCAACTGATAACTACCTGCAGTTAAACAATGAAACCAGAACTCGTGGTAGCCACAGTTTTAAATATAGAATTCCTAGAATCACTAAGGATGTTTTTAAATTTTTTTTCCCCCCGCACGATCAGGGAGTGGAATTCACTTCCTGCAGAAATTGTGAGTTCGGACAGTCTTTCACAATTCAAAAACAATTTAAGTAACTTTTTTAATGCATGTACATATGGTTAAATTTTTAGATTCTTAGGATAATTTTTATTATTTTAATCGCTATTTATAGCTTTTTTTAGTTATTATTATTTTACAGTTGGTGTGATATCCTATAGCATTTTACCGACTAAACATGTGTAGATGTAGATGTAGACTAGTGCTTTCGCAACGGTCGAGGGGAGAATTCATCCGCGCTCACTCATTTTCCATTTTTTCGATAACAAAATAGGCAGCCGGACTAGCTTGCACTCGAAACGGGCCAATCGTTTTCCGAAGAATCATAGCTTAGAAGGCAGGTGAATTTTGAGCAAAAGGAAACAGTCTGAATCTGTATTCTTTGCCGTAATTCCGAGCCCCTAAAATTGTCCGGACCTCGGTCTGCACCAGATTGCCGCTCAGTCCGCCCCGGATTGCCAGACCTATTTTGTTTATCGATATAGCTTTACTGGCTGTTGGTAAAAGGCGACGAACTACGCATTTTCAACAAGTCTTTAATTCTAAACTGATTTTCCCAATAGTTAAACTTTTCTGAAAAACTGTGACGTTCAGATTCAAATCGTGGCATTTCACTCAGATACAAACCATGGACGTTTTAAAATTACTCTATCTACTAATATTAGACTACGTTTACAAAACTCCGGAGTGCGCTGAAAACGGCGCAGAAAAGTACCAATCAGCGGTGGTGTTTACACAGTACCGGAGCGAAATTGTTTTAAACCGTCACTTTTGCCGCACCAACTTCAGCACACTTTCTAAACGGAGCGACATAAAAACGGAGCGCTTGCCGGCATCGCGGTGTAAACATCATTGACATATATATATATGGTATATGGACTACTTGCTCGGCCTCAAAAGCGTGGTCACAAGATGCATATGGCGGAAATATAGGAAATATGAGAGTATTTGCTCAGGAAGTCGACCACTGACCAGTATTCAGAGCGGTCTGTTGGCGATTATATTTTATTTTTGCCGTATTTTTGTTATTTTGTATAAATATTGATTTTAAAAAAGGTTTTGGTTTTGGCCGTTTTTCAGATGCTTTCTTTTCAACTTTTGGTTTATGGGTGAGTAAATACACCTCAAACAAATGAACTTAAGTCTGAAGTTTGTTCTAATTTATTTTTGTTCAAAATTGTTTGTGCGAAGCCTTTTTAAAGGCTTTTTAATATTTGCGATATTTTGTTTTTCTGCACTCCTGCATACATTTTTTCTCGAGTTTTGACAAGTATATTAAGTATTTAAACAACTTTATATCCGAGGTATTTTGTTTTTACTGAAATTTTAGTACAATTTTGAAAGAAAGTGTCAATTTTGCACGGAAAAGATTTCGCGCGCGCCAAACAGTCCTATTTCATTTTAAGTAAGAAACATCAGTCAGCGTTCTTTACCATTAGCAAACACTCTCATATTCGTCAGCCTACGTGATGTTCAAATAGGAGCAAGCAGTCCAGATATATATATGTCAATGGTAAACACTGGCGCAATCATTATTTTGTCCACTTTGGTTCTAAGTTCCCATATCTTCCGCTCTTAATTAAAAAAAAAGAAAAATTCAAATTCAAATCGTATCGAAATTCAAACGGACTCGTGCAAACGTACGGACATTCTGCGGTTGCCATTTTCTTCCGGAGTGGTGTAAACGTAGCCTATGTCACGGTTGGCCAGGAAGCTCACCTAATTGGGATGAATTATTTCTGTGTTTATATGACTGTTTGTATCCCATCTAATATCCCGGATCTTCAAAATGTCTTTTGTTGTGATTGGACAAAATGTACGTTGTATTAAGACTTTTAATAATGGTCCTTCCTTAGCCTTAGGTCTATTAATTATTATCTTTATTGTTGATATTTTCTAACTATGCCACTTAATAAAAGGTCAAGATCCCACCTAGCACGACGTAAGATCCCACCTAGTCGGGCTGGCTTCGGTCTCTCATGAACACGCAATGACTTTTATCTGCATTAACAATGACATGTGGATCTTGAGCTGGGCCCTAACAATAAAAAGGCATACTTAACAATTCTATCAATTGTTCTATCATTGCTGCGCCATGTAATATTTCAAAATGTTATTCAAATAGTTATCATTGATGTCACCAATTAACATATCATTGTGTGCTTTGGCTTCCTCGATATTCCTTTTATCATCCTCCCCTCCGGCTTTGCCAACCACAAACACAAAAATCCACCTCTTGTCTCTTAACTTTGTGTTGTTCATGGCGTTTAAATGCTCACACGTGTTCTTGCTTGCCCAAGTTTGGCGAATTTTTGCTCTCCGCCGTCTGAAAATCTCTAGGTCCTTCGACAATCGGTTGTACTTCTGGATAAACAAATTTAAAATCGATCCACGGTTGATAGTCGTTGACCATGTCTATTTCAGTCGGCTTCTTCGTGGGCGTTTTAGTCGGTAGTACGAGTGTTCAATTTCTGTCCTATTTCTAACACCGGTGGAAGCTGAGTGCTACGTGCAATTACCTTATCATTTCGTGATATTTTACCATCAAATGTTTCTATTTGGCTATTATTCACAGCAGAGTTTCTCGAGTATAATAAAAAAACCGGCAAGGTCGAATAAGAGTTGAAAACTTACAAGTAAAGTGATCCAAAACCTTGAAGATCGGCCACGAAAAGGATTGCATAAGAAAGGCATTTCTTCTCTTCCCTGAGTTGTGGTAATGTGATCGCTTTCAGTTATGTAGACTTTCGCAAAGCTACTCCTTCGTTTTCGTCTGGTCACTCAAATATAATGATTTTAAAAGTGTACTGTAGTCTGTAAACTGTGATTATGAGTTTAGCAACAAGAACGAAGAACGTTGCGAGGAAGTAATTTCCGGAAAAGTAAGGAATTTTCCTGCATAGTAGAGGTTGACTTGTAGCAAGTCTATCAGTTATGTTGTGATCCTTTCAAATTGTGGTCATTTATATCCGATCAGCTGTCAAGTGGGATGTTCCCCTGCTGAGCAAAGTGCAGGTATTGTCTTGATTGATTAGTACTGATAAACATTAATAACATGTTCACGCTTGCTGAGTATTTAGGTAACAGTTTAGTGTTCTATGCCTTGTTTTCTATATGCCAAAAATAACTCATATTCTAAGATTTTGTTCGAGATCAGCTATTGGTTTATTTTGAGAAGGGTACACAACAAAACATATATAGATTTATATGAAACTATTGGAATCGTGCACCTCGCCTGGACCCCTTAATTCAATAGCACGAAAGAATTGAATCAAATAAACGCAATATATATGCGACTAATTCTACCATAGATTAGTTTTGCAAAATCAAGCAAAAGGGTTATTTACAAGAGAAATTAATCCACACATGCCGTTTTCCATCACTTTAACAAGTCCAGTAGTTTTAGTTTAAAACTTAAGTAAGAATATTATAAATGTCTGCCACGCAAACATCACGAGATAGGCAGATAAAAAGATTAGATGGGTATGCATGCCAACATGAATAGATAATAGGAAAAATTGACGGGTATGCCAATCGAAATAAATATCCCAGCTAGCACAATTACATTGTAGGAACGTCATCTGAACATACGCCAAGTATTGTGAAAACGTTTCCGATGAACGTCCTGTTCTCCTGGTAACGTAAATTTGTCGACTCCAGGGAACGTCGTCACAACGTTTATGAATAACTTTGGGATTTATATTGCTACAACTTCGCTACGAAATTTGTGCTTTTAATACGTATATTTTAAATAAAAGGGATTATTTTAAGGTACAGTTATAACCAATTTGGTCAGTAATCAATGAGATTTGTATAGTCGTTAACGCAATTTTGTGCTGTAAACCATGCAGTAATAAATTTTTCTTTTTGTAAATAGATTTAACGGTGATTAGTGAAAGGATCACTAACCACTCATCAGAAATTGCTACCTACCATTTAGAACGTGCCTTGAACGTGCCTATATACTATATGAGTATAGCAAATATATAGGCAAAATATGAGGTTAGGGGGGTTTAGATTATAATATATACCGCTAAAAATAAAGTCATTTATTCTTCATACCTAAAATTATAGACACCTTTAATATACCAAAAAGTCGCACTTGTAGCAATTTTTGCTCTTCTCGGATTTGAAGCGATAAATGTAATAAATATTAATATTGACAAAACATGACAAACATGGATCGATGAGATCGATATAAGCATCCTGAACAAACTAAAATCAACTAAGTTTAACTCATCAAACACTTTTTTGTTATACCATGAAGTAATCATGTGTATGATTTCCTCAATTTCACTTCTAGGATTTTACTTCTTTTCAAACTATATATATTTTGTTGCAGAGCCAACTACAACCAACTTATCTGTAGTCGTTTGTCGATTAAATTGTGCATATATCGTCGGGTCGAGAAACTGCAGAATCGTGCTTTGAGGATTATCCTTCACCAAGGCAGGCGAAAATGTTCTCAAGAGATGCGCAGCGAACTGAAGTTGCTGACATTGCATAGCAGGAGAAGATTTTTACGCTTTCTAAGCATTTTCAGGATACTGTATAACTTGGACTGCCCTAGCCAACTGAAAGATACGTTCCAATTCAGACGTTGCATGCACAACAGAAACCTGAGGGATAAGATGCTGCTTGATCTTCCGAAGGTGAACAGTGCAATAGGCCAATCAACATTCAAGTATGCTGGTGCAAAAGACTGGAACTCTTTACCTTTAAACATTAGAGAAATGATATCCTTCTCAAGATTTAAACGTACTGTCTATTCGCATCTTTTAGAACTTGACAATAAGTCCCATATTTGTAGTGCATAAGAATATGAATGTTTATATTGTATATAAAATAAGTGTAACGTTGATAATTGTAAACACTGTTCTCCCGTTTATACCAGCAGCTTTGCTGATGGGATTTTTAACAGTTTAAATAAAGTCTTTATTATTATTATTATTATTATATATATATAACAATAGGAACAAAACGAATCAGCCATTAATGCTTTAATGCTACTTTAGCCCCCCTACAATGACAATTTGCTTCCGATGGCACTGCCATCCATTCTTCACAGATTTACCTCCCAAATACAACAACCTTTCCAACTGCATCACCATTCCATTGTTTCCGACGTTTTGTAATATTTGTTATCTTGTTTCCAAAGATGAGTTTCGGATTGTTTCGGAAGGAATTAGTAATAAAATGGGACGCCACAAAACGTCATCAATCTATTGCTTTACTGTGCCACAAACATATAAAATTTCAAATTCTCATCCACATACATCGCGGAAAGTACTGGGACGAGTTATGTAAACGTGCGGACTGCCCCAAATTAGTGTGCTGCCTCCCTCCGGTAGGCAGCAATTAGTCGAAATGTTTCCCATTGGTAGGGGGTGGGCTACAATTCCTCCAGGGACTGTAACCCTCCCCTCCTCTGGCTACATCACAGACTAGTGCTTTCGCAACGGTCGAGGGGGAAATTCATCGGCGCCCACTCATTTTCCATTTTTTCGCTAACAAAATTGGCGGCCGGACTATCTTGCACTCGAAACGGGCCAATCGTTTTCCGAAGAATCATAGTTTCGAAGCCAGGTGAATTTTCATCAAAAGGAAACAGTCTGAATCTGTACTCTTTGCAGTAATTGCGGGCCCCAAAATTGTCCGGGCCTCGGTTGCCAACCGCTCAGTCCGCCCCGGATTGCCAGACCTATTTTGTTTATCGATATAGCTTTACTGGCTGCTGGTAAAAGGCGAGGAGCATGCATTTTCACTAATTCTTTAATTCTAAACTGATTTTCCTAATAATTAATAGCAAACTTTTGTGAAAAACTGTGACGTTCAGATATTCAAATCGTGGCATTTCACTCAGATACAAACCATGGACGTTCTAAAATTACTCTATCTACTAATATTAGACTACGTTTACAAAACTCCGGGAGTGGGCTGAAAACGGCGCATAAAAGTACCAAAAGTACCAATCAGCAATTGTTTCAAACCGTCACTTTTGCCGCAACAACTTCATCACACTTTCTAAACGGAGCGACATGAAAATGGAGGGCTTGGCGGCATCCTGTAATCGCCATTGACATATATATATATGGACTGCTTGCTCGGCCTCAAAAGCGTGGTCACAAGATGGCGGAAATATGAGAGTATTTGCTCATGAAGTCGACCACTGACCAGTATTCAGAGCGGTCTGTTGGCGATTATATTTTATTTTTGCCGTATTTTTGTTACTTTGTATAAATATTGAATTTAAAAAAGGTTTTGGTTTTGGCCGTTTTTCAGATACTTTCTTTCAAAAGTTTTGACAAGTATATTAAGTGTTTAAACAACTTTATAGACGAAAAGAGAATGAAATATAATCCCAAGTTGTTTTTAGTTTGTTTTTTGACTAGAGGTATTTTGTGTTTACTGAAATTTTAGTACAATTTTGAAAGAAGGTGTAAATTTTGCACGGAAAATATTTTCGCGCGCGCCAATAGTCCTATTTCATTTTAAGTAAAAAAAATCAGTCTGCGTTCATTACCATTAGCAATCACTCTCATATTCGTCAGCCTACGAGCGATGTTCAATTTGCCACGCATGTTGCCTGATTAAAACTATGAGAGGAAGCAATCCAGATATATATATATGTCATTGGTAAACACTGGCGCCGTCATTATTTGGCTCCACTTTGGTTCTAAGTTGCCATACCTTCCGCTCTTAAAAAAAAAGAAAAATGGAACGAAAATTTTAAAAAATTGAAATTCAAACCGTGTCCGTTCTGCAGTTGCCATTCAAACAGAGTTCGTTCTGCGGTTGCCATTTCCTTCCGGAGTGGTGTAAACGTAGTCTACGGCACGGTTGGCCAGGAAGCTCACCTAATTGGGATGAATTATTTCTGTGTTTATATGACTGTTTCTATCCCATCTAATATCCCGGGTCTTCAAAATGTCTTTTGTTGTGATGGAACAAAATGTATGTTGTATTAAGACTTTTAATAATGGTCCTTCCTTAGCCTTAGGTCTATTAATTATTATCTTTATTGTTGATATTTTCTAACTATGCCACTTAATAAAAGGTCAAGATCCCACCTAGCACGACGTAAGATCCCACCTAGGCTTGTCTCATAAGAACACGCAATAACTTTTATCTGCATTAACAATGACATGTGGATCTCGAGCTGGGCCCTAACAATAAAAAGGCATACTTAACTATTCTATCAATTGTTCTATCGTTGCTATTCATCAACAATTTTTGAGTGCGGTACCATTACGACATAAAGCTTCGATCCTACCATGTAAATGTTGCATTGTGCCGGGGTCAACACTATGACCATGTGCAATTAATTTCAAAATATCGCAATTGTTTCTCGAACGGATCACTTCAGCCATATTATGGTTGATTTCAAACGACACAATATCAACCACCTTAACCTTGAAGTCTCTCATGGCGACGCCAACATAGGCATCATCGGTGTGAAAGGGCTTTCGAATGTAGACATAATTCATTAGACTACCCAATAAATCCATAGACATTAGTATAAAAGCACCAGCGTTGAACGGGGGATATACGGTTTCAGCAAAATATTTCTTGCTTATACTCCACTTCCCACCAGCCGACCGGAAGACCGGTGAATTTGGGTAAGTCTCGCCGCCATAAAAGCGAGTGGGTGACCCCTGCGAAACGAGGTACTCTATAACTTTCGGTATTCGCATGTAAACATCATCGTCCGTTTTAAGAGTGTACTTTGTGCCGAGCAATGAAGCCCAAAGCTGCCCCATGTAATATTTCAAAATGTTATTCCGATAGTTATCATTGATGTCACCAATTAACATATCATTGTGTTCTTTGGCTTCCTCGATATTCCTTTTATCATCCTCCCCTCCGGCTTTGCCAACCACAAACACTAAAATCCACCTCTTGCCTCTTAACTTTGTGTTGTTCATGGCGTTTAAATGCTCACACGTCTTCTTGCTTGCCCAGGTTTCGCGAATTTTTGCTCTCCGCTGTCTGAACCCGTCGCCTTTTGCACCGGAGTTGACAAGAGCGACCACATAAAAATCTCTAGGTCCTTCGACAATCGGTTGTACTTCTGGATAAACAAATTTAAAATCGAACCACGGTTGATAGTCGTTGACCATGTCTACTTCAGTCGGTTTCTTCGTGGGCGTTTTAGTCGGTAGTACTGGCTTACGAGTGTTCAATGTCTGTCCAATTTCTAACACCGGTGGAAGCTGACTGCTACGTGTAATTACCTTATCATTTCGTGATATTTTACCACCAAATACTTCTATTTGGCTATGATTCATAGCAGAGTTTCTCGAGTCTAATAAAAAAACGGCAAGGTCGAATAAGAGTTTAAAACTTACAAGTAAAATGATCCAAAACCTCGAAGATCGGCCACGAAAAGGATTGCATATGAAAGGCATTTCTTCTCTTCCTGAGTTGTGGTAATGTGATCGCTTTCAGTTATGTCGACTTTCGCAAAGCTACTCCTTCGTTTTCGTCTGGTCCCTCAAATATAATTTTAAAACTGTACTGTAAACTGTGGTTTGAGTTTAGCAACAAAAACGAAGAGGTTTTCTTCCATATAGTAGAGGTTGACTTGTAGCAAGTCCATCAGTTATGTTGTGATCCTTTCAAATTGTGGTCATTTATATCCGATGAGGTGTCAAGTGGGATGTTCCCCTCTGCTGAGCAAAGTGCAGGTATTGTCTTGATTGATTAGTACTGATAAACATTAATAACATGTTCACGCTTGCTGAGTATTTAGGTAACAGTTTAGTGTTCTATACGTTGTTTTCTATATGTCAAAAATAAATCATATTCTAAGATTTTGTTCGAGATCAGCTATTGGTTTATTTTAAGCAAGGTACACAACAAAACATATATAGAATTATATGAAACTATTGGATTCGTGTACCTAGCCTGGAACCCTTAATTCATAGGACCCGAAATAATTGAATCAAATTAACGCAATATATGCGACTAATTTAACGATGGATTAGTTTTGCAAAATCAAGCAAAAGGGCTATTTACAAGAGAAATTAATCCACACATGCCGTTTTCCATCACTGTCACAAGTCGAGTATTTTTAGTTTAAAACCTAAGTAATACGGATATCATAAATGTCTGCCAAGCAAATATCATGAGTTAGGCAGATAGACGGGTATGCATGCTAACATGAATAGACAATAGGAAAAATTGACGGTATGCCATTCGAAATAAATATCCCAGCTTCCACAATTACATTGCAGGAACATCATCTGAACGTTCGCCAAATATTGTGAAAACGTTTCCCATGAACGTCCTGTTCTCCTGGTAACGTGAATTTGTCGACTCCAGGAAACGTCGTCACAACGTTTATGAATAACTTTGGGATTTATATTGCCACAACTTCGCTACAAAATTTGTGCTTTTAATACATATATTTCATATAACAGGGATTATTTTAAGGTGCAGTTATAACCAATTTGTGCAGTGATAAATGAGATTTGTGTAGACGTTAACGCAATTTGGTGCAGTAAATCAGTAATAAATTTTTCTTTTTGTAACTAGATTTAACGGAGATTGGTGAAAGGATCACTAACCACTCATCAGAAACTTTTACCTGCCATTTAGAACGTGCCTTGAACGTGCCTATATACTATGAGTTTAGCAAATAGATAGCCAAAATATGAGACCCGGTTATGTTAGGGGGGTTTAGATTATAATATATACCGATAAAAATAAAGTCATTTATACTTCATACTTAAAATATCTCGAACGTGCGGTGCCAGTGTGGGTATAGAGTATAGCAAATGCGGCGGTTGACTGTTGTAGACACCTTTATACCAAAAAGTCGCACTTGTAGCAATTTTTGTTCTTCTCGGATTGGAAGCGATAAATATAAATATTGATATTGACAAACATGGATCGATGAGATCGATTTTAACCATCCTGAACAAACTAAAATGAACTAAGTTTATATTTTAAGTACTTGGAAGTACTGGGACGAGTCGTGTAAACCTGCGAACAGGCTCAGAGTAGTGTGCTGCCTCCCAGTAACCTATGAGCTATGGCTATGCTTACACGAGAAATTTAATTACAATTCTTTATTATTCCTACTTCAGCTCACTGAATTCTAGGAATGAACTATTGTCAAACTGTAGGCAAAGATAAAACGTCCATTGTGTAACCAACAGCTGCATGTAGATAAAGCTGCAATCCTAAACGGCTTGTGCAAGTGATGTCACAACTCGAAATTGCGGGTCTTCCGGTTTTTTGGGTGAAAAATTCCACCATTTTCATTGGATAATCTCAAACTAATTAAAATCAAATTCAACATAGCTGACAATTTTTTACATCAATACGTGTAACGCCAACTTTCCTGAATAACTCGAGTTCTAGACATGCTAAAGCAACAGACTATACGCCAAAATACTCATCGTTGTTCAAGCATTCTAGAGAGCTATAGATTTCGCGAGATATAAAAGAAAACGGCACGTCGTGAAATCCGCGATTTGCCCCCCCAAATTCTCGCGTGACTGCACAAGCCGAATACATCTTTTCAGTTACGTCAAACATGTATATCAACTGTTATCAGTAACCTGCTCGTGAATAATTACGAAAGTACTTACATTATGCAACGAGGAAAGCGACAGGAAGAGTACAAGCATTTAGCTGAACAAACCAGAAAACATTGTTGCGTAAACATTGTTTCCTAAGCCTGGCCATTCCTGAATGTATTGATTTTATTGCAAATTTTTCTAATACTTTTTGAGTAGAGTTGACGTGGACCAAAGTTGATGTGGCCCAGGTTATATGTTAAGATTTAAAGGTCTTCCATAATATGGAATGCAAAACCCTTATATAACACACACTGGCATCACCTGAGACCGCGGAGGCATGGACCCAATATCTTGTCATACATACTCAGCTTTCTAGTGGTAGTCTAGGAACTGTATATGAGTTTGTATGCATTTCATTTAGGACAAATAAACTAAATTGTTTTAGGGTAAAATGACCATGACGGACAACATGGCATATGTGCCAAAACCCGAATCCGGGACGAAATGCCCGAAAGTTACCACACCCAGAAACAGCACTGCCGGCAAAGCTCTACCTCATAAACCATCAAAGCTACAGACTTTCTGAACCGCTTATAGTGTTTAGAATGGTTACTTTTAGGGGTGGTCATAAGAGAGTGAAATGTGTCTAGGTCTAATATTTTACAAGGAAATGACCATAAACCATCCCAGGTCAACTGCTTATTATGCATCATATCACTTCATACACCTTAGAAAGGCTATATTTTCTTATTTCATAAATATTTTGGTCATAGGATGAAAAACTATACTTGTTTCAATATAATACGAATAGATTTCATGAGGATTGATACTAGTAGTATAGTATGTGGTTTTCAACCCTTATTTTTGAGGGGGAGCAAGGGGAGCACATCATTAAAAATGCAAACAACCCCTTGTGCGCACTTAGGGTATTAATATTCAGGGTGTGCGCACATGACATCATTCGTTCCCACTCTTTTAGGAGCCCGAGTATTTTGCGAATGATTTCCGAGGATTTACCATAAAAAAGTGATTAAATTAAACATTGGCACAATTATTCATTGCCTTAAAATGCCGAGTTAGTAAAGGTGTTAGGCGGAAATCTGTAGTCGTTTGTCGATTAAATTGTGCATATATGTATAACAATAGGAACAAAACGAATCAGCCATTGATGCTTGTAATGCTACTTTAACCCCCCTACAATGACAATTTGCTTCCGATGGCACTGCCATCCATTCTTCACAGATTTACCTCCCAAATACAACAAGCTTTCCAACTGCATCACCTTTCCATTGTTTCCTACGTTTTGTAATATTTGTTAGTTTGTTTCCAAAGATGAGTTTCGGATTGTTTCGGAAGGAATTAGTAATAAAATGGGACGCCACAAAACGTCATCAATCTATTGCTTTACTGTGCCACAAACATCTAAAATTTCAAATTCTCATCCACATACATCGCGGAAAGTACTGGGACGAGTTATGTAAACTTGCGGACTGGCCCAAATTAGTGTGCTGCCTCCCTCCGGTAGGCAGCAATTAGTCGAAATGTTTCCCATTGGTAGGGGGTGGGCTACAATTCCTCCAGGGACTGCACCCCTCCCCTCCTCTGTCTACATCACAGACTCGTGCTTTCGCAACTGTCGAGGGGGGAATTCATCAGCGCTCACTCATTTTCCACTTTTTGCTAACAAAATTGGCAGCCGGGCTATCTTGCACTCGAAACGGGCCAATCGTTTTCTGAAGAATCATAGCTTCGAAGCCAGGTGAATTTTCATCAAAAGGAAACAGTCTGAATCTGTACTCTTTGCAGTAATTTCGGGGCCCCAAAATTGTCCGTGCCTCGCTTGCCAACCGCTCAGCCCGCCCCAGATTGCCAGACCTATTTTGTTTATCGATATAGCTTTACTGGCTGCTGGTAAAAGGCGACGAGCATGCATTTTCACTAATTCTTTAATTCTAAACTGATTTTCCTAATAATTAATAGCAAACTTTTCTGAAAAACTGTGACGTTCAGATTCAAATCGTGGCATTTCACTCAGATACAAACCATGGACGTTCTAAAATTACTCTATCTACTAATATTAGACCACGTTTACAAAACTCCAGAGTGCGCTGAAAACGGCGCATAAAAGAACCAATCAGCGGTTGCGTTTACACAGTACCAGAACGAAATTTTTTCAAACCGTCACTTTTGCCGCAACAACTTCAGCACACTTTCTAAACGGAGCGACATGAAAACGGAGCGCTTGGCGGCATCCTGTAATCGCCATTGAAATATATAATACCTGGCTGCTTGCTCGGCCTCAAAAGCCTGGTCACAAGATGGCGGAAATATGAGAGTATTTTCTCAGGAAGTCGACCACTGACCAGTATTCAGGGCGGTCTGTTGGCGATTATATTTTATTTTTGCCGTATTTTTTTTATTTTGTTTAAATATTGATTTTAAAAAAGGTTTTGGTTTTGGCCGTTTTTCAGATGTTTTCTTTTCAACTTTTGGTTTATGGGTGAGTAAATACACCTCAAACAAATGAACTGAAGTCGGAAGTTTGTTCTAATTTGTTTTTGTTCAAAATTGTTGTGCGAAGCCTTTTTAAGGCTTTTTAATATTTGTGATATTTTGTTTTTCTGCACTCCTGCAAACATTTTTTCTCGAGTTTTCACAAATATATTAAGTATTTAAACAACTTTATATCCCAGGTTGTTTTTAGTTTGTTTTTTGACTAGAGGTATTTTGTTTTTACTGAAATTTTAGTACAATTTTGAAAGAAAGTGTCAATTTTGCACGGAAAAGATTTCGCCAACATTCCTATTTCATTTTAAGTAAAAAACATGAGTCAGCGTTCTTTACCATTAGCAATCACTCTCATATTCGTCAGCCTACGTGATGTTCAATATGCCACGTATGTCGCCTGATTAAAAGTATGAGAGTGATTGAGAAATTCAAACCGTATCGAAATTCAAACGGACTCGTGCAAACGTACGGACATTCTGCCGTTGCCATTTCCTTCCGGAGTAGTGTAAACGTAGTCTATGGCACGGTTGGCCAGGAAGCTCACCTAATTGGGATGAATTATTTCTGTGTTTATATGATTGTTTGTATCCCATCTAATGTCCCGGGTCTTCAAAATGTCTTTTATTGTGATTGGACTTTTAATAATGGTCCTTCCTTAGCCTTAGGTCTATTAATTATTATCTTTATTGTTGATATTTTCTAACTATGCCACTTAATAAAAGGTCAAGATCCCACCTAGCATGACGTAAGATCCCACCTAGTCGGGCTGGCTTCGGTCTCTCATGAACACGCAATGACTTTTATCTGCATTAACAAGACATGTGGATCTCGAGCTGTGCCCTAACAATAAAAAGGCATACTTAACTATTCTATCAATTGTTCTATCGTTGCTATTCATCAACAATTTTTTAGTGCGGTACCATTACGACATAAAGCTTCGATCCTACCATGTAAATGTTGCATTGTGCCGGTGTCAACACTATGACCATGTGCAATTAATTTCAAAATATCGCAATTGTTTCTCGAACGGATCACTTCAGCCATATTATGGTTGATTTCAAACGACACAATATCAACCACCTTAACCTTGAAGTCTCTCATGGCGACCCCAACATAGGCATCATCGATGTGAAAGGGCTTTCGAATGTAGACATAATTCATTAGACTACTCAATAAATCCATAGACATTAGTATAAAAGCACCAGGGTTGTACGGGGGATATACGGGTTCAGGGAAATATTTCTTGCTTATACTCCACTTCCAACCTGTCCGCCGGAAAACCCGTGCATTTGTGCTCGTCTTGCCGCCATAAAAGCGAGAAGGTGACCCCTGCGAAACGATGTACTCTATAACTTTCGGTATTCGCATATAAACATCATCGTCCGTTTTAAGAGTGTACTTTGTGCCGAGCAATGAAGCCCAAAGCTGCCCCATGTAATATTTCAAAATGTTATTCAAATAGTTATCATTGATGTCAGCAATTAACATATCATTGTGTTCTTTCGCTTCCTCGATATTCCTTTTATCATCCTCCCCTCCGGCTTTGCCAACCACAAACACTAAAATCCACCTCTTGTCTCTTAACTTTGTGTTGTTCATGGCGTTTAAATGCTCACACGTGTTCTTGCTTGCCCATGTTTCGCGAATTTTTGCTCTCCGCCGTCTGAACCCATCGCCTTTTGCGCCGGAGTTGACAAGAACGACCACATAAAAATCTCTAGGTCCTTCGACAATCGGTTGCACTTCTGGAGAAACAAATTTAAAATCGATCCACGGTTGATAGTCGTTGACCATGTCTATTTCAGTCGGCTTCTTCGTGGGCGTTTTAGTCGGTAGTACTGGCTTACAAGTGTTCAGTTTCTGTCCTAATTCTAACACCGGTGGGAGCTGAGTGCTACGTGTAATTACCTTATCATTTCGTGATATTTTACCATCAAATATTTCTATTTGGCTATTATTCACAGCAGAGTTTCTCGAGTATAATAAAAAAATGGCAAGGTCGAATAAGAGTTGAAAACTTACAAGTAAAGTGATCCAAAATCTTGAAGATCGGCCACGAAAAGGATTGCATAAGAAAGGCATTTCTTCTCTTTCCTGAGTTGTGGTAATGTGATCGCTTTCAGTTATGTAGACTTTCGCAAAGCTACTCCTTCGATTTCGTCTAGTCACTCGAATATAATGATTTTAAAAGTGTACTGTAAACTGTGATTATGAAGAACGAAGAACGTTTCGAGGAAGTAATTTCCGGAAAAGTAAGGAACTCTCCTGCATTGTAGAGGTTGACTTGTAGCAAGTCTATCAGTTATGTTGTGATCCTTTCAAATTGTGGTCATTTATATCCGATCAGCTGTCAAGTGAGATGTTCCCCTGCTGAGCATGCAAAGTGCAGGCTTTGTCTTCATTCATTGTTCTATTCGTTGTTTTCTATATGCCAAAAATAACTCATATTCTAAGATTTTGTTCGAGATCAGCTAATGGTTTATTTTAAGCAGGGTACACAACAAAACATATATAGATTTATATGAAACTATTGGAATCGTGCACCTCGCCTGGACCCCTTAATTCAATAGCACGAAAGAATTGAATCAAATAAACGCAATATATATGCGACTAATTCTACCATAGATTAGTTTGGCAAAATCAAGCAAAAGGGTTATTTACAAGAGAAATTAATCCACACATGCCGTTTTCCATCACTTTAACAAGTCCAGTAGTTTTAGTTTAAAACTTAAGTAAGAATATTATAAATGTCTGCCACGCAAACATCACGAGATAGGCAGATAAAAAGATTAGATGGGTATGCATGCCAACATGAATAGATAATAGGAAAAATTGACGGGTATGCCAATCGAAATAAATATCCTAGCTAGCATAATTACATTGTAGGAACGTCATCTGAACATTCGCCAAGTATTGTGAAAACGTTTCCGATGAACGTCCTGTTCTCCTGGTAACGTAAATTTCTCGACTCCAGGGAACGTCGTCACAACGTTTATGAATAACTTTGGGATTTATATTGCTACGAAATTTGTGCTTTTAATACGTATATTTTAAATAAAAGGGATTATTTTAAGGTACAGTTATAACCAATTTGGTCAGTAATAAATGAGATTTGTATAGTCGTTAACGCAATTTTGTGCTGTAAACCAGTAATAAATTTTTCTTTTTGTAAATAGATTTAACGGTGATTGGTGAAAGGATCACTAACCACTCATCAGAAATTGCTACCTACCATTTAGAACGTGCCTTGAACGTGCCTATATACTATATGAGTATAGCAAATATATAGCCAAAATATGAGGTTAGGGGGGTTTAGATTATAATATATACCGATAAAAATAAAGTCATTTATTCTTCATACCTAAAATTATAGACACCTTTATACCAAAAAGTCGCACTTGTAGCAATTTTTGCTCTTCTCGGGATTTGAAGCGAGAAATGTATTAAATATTGACATTCACAAAACATGACAAAAATGGATCGATGAGATCGATATAAGCATCCTGAACAAACTAAAATTAACTAAGTTTAACTCATCAAACACTTTTTTGTTATTCCATGAACTAATCCCGTGTATGATTTCCTCAATTTCACTTCTAGGATTTTACTTCTTTTCAAACTATATATATTTTGTTGCAGAGCCAACTACAACCGACTTATCTGTAGTCGTTTGTCGATTAAATTGTGCATATATATATTCAATAGGAACAAAACGAATCAGCCATTGATGCTTGTAATACTACTTTCGCCCCCCTACAATGACAATTTGCTTCCGATGGCACTGCCATCCATTCTTCACAGATTTGCCTCCCAAATACAACAAGCTTTCAACTGCATCACCTTTCCATTGTTTCCGACGTTTTGTAATATTTGTTATTTTGTTTCCAAAGATGAGTTTCGGATTGTTTCGGAAGGAATTAATAATAAAATGGGACGCCACAAAATGTCATCAATCTATTGTTTAACTGTGCCACAAACATCCTAAAATCTCAAATTCTCATCCACATACGAGGCAGAAAGTACTGGGACGAGTTATGTAAACCTGCGGACTGGCCCAGATTAGTGTGCTGCCTCCCTCCGGTAGGCAGCAATTATTTCCCATTGGTAGGGGGTGGGCTACAATTCCTCCAGGGACTGCACCCCTCCCCCCCTCTGGCTACATCACAGACTAATGCTTTCGCAACGGTCGAGGGGGAAATTAATCCGCGCTCACTCATTTTCCATTTTTTCGCTAACAAAATTGGCGGCCGGACTATCTTGCACTCGAAACGGGCCAATCGTTTTACGAAGAATCATAGTTTCGAAGTCAGGTGAATTTTCATCAAAGGGAAACAGTCTGAATCTGTACTCTTTGCAATAATTGCGGCCCCCAAAATTGTCCGGGCCTCGGTTGCCAACCGCTCAGTCCGCCCCGGATTTCCAGACCTATTTTGAATTTGAATTTATTAATAAAAAACGCATTGCAATCAAAGATTGAATTGCACGATTTTACAATGATATTATACTATGAGATATATATATATATATATACATATTATACAATTGCAATTATTCAATTTGTTTTATGAAAAGGACTTAATTGCATATGGTATAAAACTATTCCTAAATCTTTTTGTTCTAGTTTTAATTAACGGTAAGCGTTCATTTCGCAGTTTATATTGGTAATCATTTCTAGATGGTAATAATTGAAAGAGACTGTTAGAAGGCTTATTTATACGATTAAAATATTTACAGCATAAAAGTTCTCTTCTTTCTTTCAGTGTCATTAAACCAGTAGTTTCACGATTTCCTGTGTATGAATAGGACTGCAAGGAGGGTCCGTTTTTGTACAGTTTCAACTTTATCACAGAGGTATTCGGGAATACCAGACTGCCATATCGGGCATGCATACTCAAGTACAGGTCGGATATGCGAACAATATACCTTCACTAGATCAGGAACTTTGAAGCCAGATCGCTTTAAAACTCTTAAAAAGAACAAACGTTTACATGCTTTGGTACATATTTGGTGGATATGCTTATTCCACGACAAGTCACTGGTAATAGTAATAGTAATAGTAAGGCCAAGTAGCTTAGCTTTGTTGACGACATCCACATTTTGCCGGTTGATCATTAGCTGATTACCCAGATCAAAAGACGAGTTCGAGAAAGAAATTCTCAATTCTTTTACCTTTTTCCCATTTAGTTCCATATGATTTCTTTCAACCCACTCGATAGTTCTAGATAGCGCTGAATCAAGTTTAGCTTTACTGGCTGCTTTATCTTTATCGATATAGCTTTACTGGCTGCTGGTAAAAGGCGACGAGCACGCATTTTCACTAATTCTTTAATTCTAAACTGATTTTCCTAATAATTAATAGCAAACTTTTCTGAAAAACTGTGACGTTCAGATTCAAATCGTGGCATTTCACTCAGATACAAACCATGGACGTTTTAAAATTACTCTATCTACTAATATTAGACCACGTTTACAAAACTCCGGGAGTGGGCTGAAAACGGCACAGAAAAGTACCAAACAGCGGTTGCGTTTACACAGTACCGGAGCGACATTATTGGAAACCGTCACTTTTGCCGCAACAACTTCAGCACGCTTTCTAAACGGAGCGAAATAAAAAAGGAGCGCTTGGCGGCATCCTGTAATCGCCATTGACATATATATATATCTGGACTGCTTGCTCGGCCTCAAAAGCGAGGTCACAAGATGGCGGAAATATGAGAGTATTTGCTCATGAAGTCGACCACTGACCAGTATTCAGAGCGGTCTGTTGGCGATTATATTTTATTTTTGCCGTATTTTTGTTATTTTGTATAAATAATGATTTTAAAAAAGGTTTTGGTTTTGGCCGTTTTTCAGATACTTTCTTTTCAAAAGTTTTGACAAGTATATTAAGTGTTTAAACAACTTTATAGACGAAAAGAGAATGAAATATATATCCCAAGTTGTTTTTAGTTTGTTTTTTGACGAGATGTATTTTGTTTTTACTGAATTAAATTTTAGTACAATTTTCAAAGAAAGTGTAAATTTTGCACGGAAAATAATTCCGCACGCGCCAATAGTCCTATTTCATTTTAAGTAAAAAACATCAATCAGCGTTCTTTACCATTAGCAATCACTCTCATATTCGTCAGCCTACGAGTGATGTTCAATTTGTCACGCATGTCGCCTGATTAAAAGTATGAGAGGAAGCAGTCCAGATATAGATATATGTCAATGGTAAACACTGGCGCCGTCATTATTTCGCTCCACTTTGGCTCAAAGTTCCCATACCTCCCTCTCTTAATTAAAAAAAAAGAAAAATGAAAAGAAAATTTAAATAAATTGAAATTCACACCGTATCGAAATTCAAACGGACTCGTGCAAACGTACGTACATTCTGCGGTTGCCATTTCCTTCCGGAGTAGTGTAAACGTAGTCTATGTCACGGTTGGCCAGGAAGCTCGCCTAATTGGGATTAATTATTTCTGTGTTTATATGATTGTTTGTATGCCATCTAATATCCCGGGTCTTGTATCCCATCTAATATCTCCGGAATGAAATGGTTAGTCATATTACACTATATTTACCATGTATCGTTAAGCCTGCTTTACGTTATTTCGACCTTATATTATCTAAGACTCGTTTCTCTAGGCACCTTTCATTTTTAAGTCGTTGTTTACGTTATAAAGTCATTCCTAATGTCTTTAAATCGCCCTTTAAGTTGTATTTTCACTCGCCTAATGTCCTCCATGTTATGTCTCGTCGCGTCACGAGGGCTTGTTTTGAACACAGTCGGCGTTTGATGCGCATTGCCGTTGAATCGATATCTTCGCATATTCGCAATTTAGATTTAGATACTTCGCATGTCAAAAGCATGTTGTCTTCCACATGTCCTTCTATTTTTAGACAGGACATCATCCAATTTATTCGTTTGTTGAATTCTAGACTTTATTCTTTTCATAGACGAATAAAGATTCCAAATTCAACTCTTTGTTAGGCTCCCGACCCGTTTCGGCACCAAGTCACACTAATTCAGTCAGCGATGTCAATTTAGTTGTTACTATTCCACCTGATTTAACCCTATTCGACTCTGAGAGATCTGTTCTCGCGAAAGGTCTCAAATTTGTTCCCAACCCCGGGTCCCTTGACTTTTTTTCGGTTAAAGCAGATACCGAATCTTTTTTTAGACGATTACGCCTCAAGGCGCACTTTCACGACAACCCCTCCGTCCATCAAAAGGACGTTTTTGAGACCATCAACCCAAAAAAATCTTTCTGGTCTCCAGAAGACCAACATGGGTCCCTAGGGCTATTCATTCGACAATGTCGGCATGACATAGAACAACTCCCCAAATTTAGGCCCAAAAGTCCATCTAACCTCACTGAAGCTGAATTTAGTGCTCTCAAATCACTCCGTGCTCGGGAAGACATTGTTATCAAACCTGCTGATAAGGGTGGTGCCTTGGTTGTTTGGAGAGCTGACTTATATCGCAATGAAGCTTGTCGAAAATTGAGTGACAGCACCTTTTACAGCAAAATTGACAATTATTTGACTTCTACCAATCAAACCACCATTTCCACCACCATCAAGAATTTCATCGCCTCTGGTGATCTTCCTGAAACTGCCAAGCATCTCATCACCACCACACCTCGCACACCCGTCATGTACTTCTTACCCAAAATCCACAAACCCGACCATCCAGGTAGACCTATTGTCTCTCCTTGCGGTTGTCCCACCGAGCTTATCTCTAGCTACCTCGATCGTGTCATGGCGCCTTTGGTTAAGGACTTACCATCCTATATCAAGGACACCAAACATGCTCTCCAAATCTTTCATAACATTCAATTTCATAACACTCATAAATTCATTTTCACCATGGATGTCAAATCTTTGTACACTGTCATTCCCCATCATGATGGTTTGAGAGCACTCAAATTCTTCTTGGATAAGCGCCCCAACCAGGAACCGTTTACCACTGTTTTGATCCGTTTGGCTGAATTAGTGCTCACTCTCAACAATTGGGTCCCAACTATGCCAATTTATTCGTTGGTTTTGTAGAAAAGCAGATCTTCGAGCAATACACTGATCCCATACCTGATTACCTTGGTAGGTACATTGATGACTGTCTCGGCACAGCATCCTGTTTCCGCGGAGAGTTGGAGAAGTTTATTAACTTTGTTAATAACTTCCACCAGTGAACTCTAAGTAATCTGGAACGATAACTTGGCCGCCATGTTTGAAGCCACTCATGAGTGATTTTTGTAGGTAGCCCCAGTCCCTTTTTACAAAATTTTGTCGAAAAATACAGGTTGAAAATCGATAAATTTCATCACTTTTCCTTCTTTTGATGCTTTTAATTTTTATCTAGGAGCATAGTAGGACAACAGTACTTTCAAACCAGGCACATAAAATATGTAAAAATTGTTTTACTGCAGAAATATAAAGCAAACAATACGAAAATCGAGCAAAAACCGCGCGAAATTTTTTTAGTTTTTTTGTGGTTTTGGGCTTCCTAGAAAGAGTTCGGGGATATTATACCATCCTTTATATAGAAAAAGCATTAGCGCTTTTTATAATGTACATTCAAGCATGCAGAAACGTAATTTAATAAGTAAAAAAAAAGAATTATTATTATTAATGGCCAACAAGAAGATGCGATGCCGAATTGCCGGGATTTGCCGAAAATAACAACACTTGAAAAACGTCAATTTACTCATGTTTTAGAAGGACTAAAACAAGGACTAAAAGCTGAGGATAAATAACAATGCCTGGGGTTTAGTAAAAAATAAGTTTGGGACTGTCAAACTGTTTTATAGTATATTTTTATTTAGTTGAAGAGCGAAGTTTACTTCGGCACGTCCAAACTTTCATCATTTTTTCAAAATACAAAAGTAAAACTCCTCACTTTTTGCTGCAGATATATGTAAAACAGTCAGAACTAATTGGAAAACCAGGTTTGAATCCCAATCATTGCAGTCTTTCCATGGAAAAAGTGTTTTTCTTGCAAATTTTTGCCCAAAAACAAACTTTCGACTGAATTTTCCTCACTCTTCGAAACTATCCTTAGTCTTTTTGAAAGCTGATTTTCCCGCGCGACGGCTTCAACCAATCATAGGACTTCGTCAATTGAGTTATCATTCCAGTTTACTTAGAGTTCACTGACTTCCACCCAGCACTCCAGTTTACGTGGGCGATCAGTGAGACCAGTGTATCGTTCTTAGATATACTTGTATCTATCAATGGCAATAAACTTATTACTTCTGTGTTCTACAAGCCGACTGACTCCCATAGCTATCTTCTCTTTACTTCTTCCCACCCCAACCACAGTTCCTTCGCCTTCGCCGCATTTGCAGTGAAGATGAGGACTTCCATACCAAAAGTCAGGAAATGAGAAACTTTTTTGTCCAACGCGGCTATCCAACCCCTCTCTTAGATACTGCCTTTTCGAAGGCCTCCAATACTCCCCGATCCGAAACACTTAGAGACCATGTGTCTAATGTTCCCAACAACAAAATACCCCTAGTTCTCGGTTATCATCCTTCAATTTCAAAGTAAGGGATGTCATCAGGAAGAATTTTCATATCTTGAAAAACGACCCTGAAACATCTTCCATTTTCACCAATAATCCCTCAGTCTCGTTTCGACATAGTAAAAATATCCGTGAAACCCTAGTCCACAGCTCTCTACCACAGGACTCGTCGTCACCTAATGGCACGTTTCCTTGTGGTGTGAAGCTGTGTAAAACCTGTAAGTATATAGATTCTTCCACTACAATTTCGGCACCAAAATCTAAGTACACCATTAAGCACCATTCACGTGGACCTCCTCTCATCTCATCCACTGTATTTCATGCAGTAAATATGGGATGCTCTATATTGGTGAAACTGGTAGATATTGAAGGATAAGGTTTGGTGAGCATCGTCGTGCTGCCGTAAACAATGATGCTAAACAACCTGTTGCCAAACATTTCAACACTGGCAATCACAGTGTTTCAGATATGAAAATTCGAGCTCTGTGTCCCATTTCTGGTAGTAATGATAGCCGCAAAAGCCAAGAAATGCGTCTCATTTCCCAACTTGGCACTATTCATACTTTCGGCATTAATGAGCGCCTCTCTTACATTTAACTCCTATCTGTTTATGCCTGCCATCAGCAGATACTCTACATCTCACCTTATCTAATATTTCGTTCCTTGTTTTCTGTCTTTCTTGCTTCGTTATCTTTGTTCGCTGCTCCTTATATGCTAATATATTTTGTGACGTGATTTCCATATTTTGTTTATAGTTTGACAGTTTGATTATAGATTTCAATAGTTTCATCAATCTATTGTTTAACTGTGCCACAAACATCCTAAAATCTGCGCCAGATTGCCAACCGCTCAGATCGCCCCGGATTGCCAGACCTATTTTGTTTATCGATATAGCTTTAAGGCCGGCCTCCACTTGCACGTACGGCCAGCGCGGCAGATTTTGCGCATGCTCTGTGACTCGAAAATGATCGCTAATCTTGACCGTCGCGGCTAACTTTTTGTACGTATAACAGTAGAACTGTATTCTACTTTCTGTGCGGCCGTCAAGTTTTTAACCAATCATCATATCACGAAAGTATAAACACGTACGTGCGTACAATTGCGCGTACGTACGTGCAAGTGGAGCCCGGCCTTTACTGGCTGCTGGTAAAAGGCGACGAGCATGCATTTTCACTAATTCTTTAATTCTAGCTAAACTGATTTTCCTAACAATTAATAGCAAACTTTTCTGAAAAACTGTGACGTTCCGATTCAAATCGTGGCATTTCACTCAGATACAAACCATGGACGTTCTAAAATTACTCTATCTACTAATATTAGACTACGTTTACAATACTCCGGAGTGCGCTGAAAACGGCGGAGCAGAAAAGTACCAAACAGCCGTTGCGTTTACACAGTACCAGAGCGAAAATGTTTCAAACCGTCACTTTTGTCGCAACAACTTGAGCACACTTTCTAAACGGAGCGACATGAAAACGGAGCGCTTGGCGGCATCCTGTAATCGCCATTGACATATATATATATATCTGGACTGCCTGCTCGGCTTCAAAAGCGTGGTCACAAGATGGCGGAAATATGAGAGTATTTGCTCATGAAGTCGACCACTGACCAGTATTCAGAGCGGTCTGTTGGCGATTATATTTTATTTTTGCCGTATTTTTGGTATTTTGTATAAATATTGAATTTAAAAAAGTTTTTGTTTTGGCCGTTTTTATAGACGAAAAGAGAATGAAATATATATCCTAAGTTGTTTTTAGTTTGTTTTTTGACTAGAGGTATTTTGTTTTTACTGAAATTTGAGTACAATTTTGAAAGGTGTAAATTTTGCAAGGAAAATATTTTCGCGCGCGCCAACAGTCCTATTTCATTTTAAGTAAAAAACATCAGTCTGCGTTCATTACCATTAGCAATCACTCTCATATTCGTCAGCCTACGAGTGATGTTCAATTTGCCACACATGTTGCCTGATTAAAAGTATGAGAGGAAGCAGTCCAGATATATATATGTCAATGGTAAACACTGGCGCCGTCATTATTTCGCTCCACTTTGGTTCTAAGTTGGCCCTTAATTAAAAAAAAAGAAAAATGAAAAGAAAATTTAAAAAAATTGAAATTCAAACCGTATCGAAATTCAAACGGACTCGTGCAATCGTACGTACATTCTGCGGTTGCCATTTCCTTCCGGAGTAGTGTGTGGCACGGTTGGCCAGGAAGCTCACCTAATTGGGATGAATTATTTCTGCGTTTATATGACTGTTTCTATCCCATCTAATAGCCCGGGTCTTCAAAATGTCTTTTGTTGTGATCGAACAAAATGTATGTTGTATTAAGACTTTTAATAATGGTCCAGCCTTAGGTCAATTAATTATTATCTTTCTATGCCACTTAATAAATGGTCAAGATCCCACCTAGCATGACGTAAGATCCCACCTAGTCGGGCTGGCTTCGGTCTCTCATGAACACGCAATGATTTTATCTGCATTAACAATGACATGTGGATCTCGAGCTGTGCCCTAACAATAAAAAGGCATACTTAACTATCTATCAATTGTTCTATCGTTGTTATTCATCAACAATTTTTGAGTGGGGTACCAATACGACATAAAGCTTCGATCCTACCATGTAAATGTTGCATTGTGCCGGTGTCAACACTATGACCATGTGCAATTAATTTCAAAATATCGCAGTTGTTTCTCGAACGGATCACTTCAGCCATATTATGGTTGATTTCAAACGACACAATATCAACCACCTTAACCTTGAAGTCTCTCATGGCGACCCCAACATAGGCATCATCGGTGTGAAAGGGCTTTCGAATGTAGACATAGTTCATTAGACTACCCAATAAATCCATAGACATTAGTATAAAAGCACCAGCGTTGAACGGGGGAAATACGGTTTCAGCAAAATATTTCTTGCTTATACTCCACTTCCCACCAGCCGACCGGAAGACCGGTGAATTTGGGTAAGTCTCGCCGTTTTAGTCGGTAGTACTGGATTACGAGTGTTCAATGTCAGTCCAATTTCTAACACCGGTGGAAGCTGACTGCTACGTGTAATTACCTTATCATTTCGTGATATTTTACCCTCAAATACTTCTATTTGGCTATGATTCATAGCAGAGTTTCTCGAGTCTAATAAAAAAACGGCAAGGTCGAATAAGAGTTTAAAACTTACAAGTAAAATGATCCAAAACCTCGAAGATCGGCCACGAAAAGGATTGCATAAGAAAGGCATTTCTTCTCTTCCCTGAGTTGTGGTAATGTGATCGCTTTCAGTTATGTAGACTTTCGCAAAGCTACTCCTTCGTTTTCGTCTGGTCACTCAAATATATTTTTAAAAGTGTACTGTAAACTGTGGTTTGAGTTTAGCAACAAAAACGAAGAGGTTTTCTTCCATATAGTAGAGGTTGACTTGTGGCAAGTCTATCAGTTATGTTGTGATCCTTTCAAATTGTGGTCATTTATATCCGATGAGTTGTCAAGTGGGATGTTCCCTTCTGCTGAGCAAAGTGCAGGTATTGTCTTGATTGATTAGTACTGATAAACATTAATAACATGTTCACGCTTGCTGAGTATTTAGGTAACAGTTTAGTGTTCTATGCGTTGTTTTCTATATGCCAAAAATAAATCATATTCTAAGATTTTGTTCGAGATCAGCTATTGGTTTATTTTAAGCAAGGTACACAACAAAACATATATAGAATTATATGAAACTATTGGAATCGTGTACCTCGCCTGGACCCCTTAATTCATATATGCGACTAATTTAACCATGGATTAGTTTTGCAAAATCAAGCAAAAGGGCTATTTACAAGAGCAATTAATCCACACATGCCGTTTTCCATCACTGTCACAAGTCGAGTATTTTTAGTTTAAAACTTAATTAATAACGATATCATAAATGTCTGCCACGCAAATATCATGAGTTAGGCAGATAAAAAAAATAGACGGGTATGCATGCTAACATGAATAGACAATAGGAAAAATTGACGGGTATGCCAATCGAAATAAATATCCCAGCTTACACAATTACATTGTAGGAACGTCATCTGAACGTTCGCCAAATATTGTGAAAACGTTTCCCATGAACGTTCTGTTCTCCTGGTGACGTGAATTTGTCGACTCCAGGAAACGTCGTCACAACGTTTATGAATAACTTTGGGATTTATATTGCTACAACTTCGCTACAAAATTTGTGCTTTTAATACATATATTTCATATAACAGGGATTATTTTAAGGTGCAGTTATAACCAATTTTTGCAGTGATAAATGAGATTTGTGTAGACGTTAACGCAATTTGGTGCAGTAAATCAGTAATACATTTTTCTTTTTGTAACTAGATTTAACGGAGATTGGTGAAAGGATCACTAACCACTCATCAGAAATTGCTACCTACCATTTAGAACGTGCCTTGAACGTGCCTATATACTATATGAGTATAGCAAATATATAGCAAATATATACTTCATACTTAAAATATCTCGAACGTGCGGTGCCAGTGTGGGTATAGAGTATAGCAAATGCGGCGGTTGACTGTTGTAGACACCTTTATAGCGCCAAAAAGTCGCACTTGTAGTATTTTTGCTCTTCTCTGATTTGAAGCGATAAATGTAATAAATATTGATATTGACAAAAATGACAAACATGGATCTATGAGATCGATTTTAACCATCCTGAACCAACTAAAATCAACTAAGTTTAACTTAAGTACTGGGAAGTACTGGGACGAGTCGTGTAAACTTGCGAACAGGCTCAGAATAGTGTGCTGCCTCCCAGTAACCTCTGAGCTATAATTTATAATTCTTTATTATCCCTAACTCAGCTCACTGAACTCTAGGAATGAACTGTTGTCAAACTGTAGGCAAAGACAAAACATCCATTGTGTAACCAATAGCTGCATGTAGATAAAGCTGCAATCCTAAACGGCTTGTGCAAGTGACGTCACAACTCGAAATTGTGTGGCTTCCGGTTTTTTGGGTGACAAATTCCACCATTTTCATTGGATAATCTCAAACTAAATTCAACATGGCTGACAATTTTTTACATCAATACATCTAACGCCAACTTTCCTGAATAACTCGAGTTCTAGAAATGCTAAAGCAACAGACTATACACCAAAATACTCATCGTTGTTCAAGCATTCTAGAGAGGTATAGATTATCTTATAACTCTCGGTATTTCGCGAGATATAAAAGAAAACGGCACTTCGTGAAATCCGCGATTTGCACCCCAAATTGTCGGTTATATAGCATGACGTAATATTCTCGCGTGACTGCACAAGCCGAATACATCTTTTCAGTTACGTCAAACATGTATATCAACTGTTATCAGTAACCTGCTCGTGAATAATTACGAAAGTACTTACATTATGGAACGAGGAAAGCGACAGGAAGAGTACAAGCATTTAACTGAACAAACCAGAAAACATTGTTGCGTAAACATTGTTTCCTAAGCCTGGCCATTCCTGAATGTATTGATTTTATTGAAAAATTTTCTAACACTTTTTGAGTAGAGTTGACGTGGACCTAAGTTGATGTGGCCCAGGTTATGTGTTAAGATTTAAAGGTCTTCCATAATATGGAATGCAAAACCCTTATATAACACACACTGGCATCACGTGAGACCGCGGAGGCATGGACCCAATATCTTGTCATACATGCTCAGCTTTCTAGTGGTAGTCTAGGAACTGTATATGAGTTTGTATGCATTTCATTTAGGACAGATAAACTCAATTGTTTTATGGTAAAATGACCATGACGGACAACATGACATATGTGCCAAACCCGAATCCGGGACGAAATGCCCGAAAATGATCACACCCAGAAACAGCACTGCCGGCAAAGCGCTATCTCCTAAACCATCAAAGCTACAGACTTTCTGAAGTGCTTATAGTGTTTAAAATGGTTACTTTTAGGGGTGGTCATACATGTCCGACAGGAATGGTATCACCAGTTCCTTGATAACGACATGGATATAGAATCCCTAGCTAATAAAGTAAACGACTTCTTTGTAAGTCTTACAGATCACTTCACCCCTCTGAGCCAACCAACTCCACCTATGGAAATCCCAGAATAATTCTTGGTTACGGAAAGTGAGGTGTTTAAAGAATTAGTATCGCTGCAAATTAGTAAGGCGATTGGCCCTGATAATATCCCGAATAGAATCCTGAAAGAGTTTGCTCCTGAATTGGCCCCAGTCATTCGTAATATTTACAACCAGTCAATGAAAGAAGCGAATGTCCCATCTCCACTTAAGTCATCTATTGTAATTCCAGTTCCGAAGATATCACCTCCTCAAACAATTGAAAATGATATCCGCCCAATCTCGCTCACTTCTTCAATGGCGAAAGTTATGGAAGGCTTTACTTGCACTAGACTATTAAAGGACTTGGAAGGTAAAATCGACCCTCGCCAATATGCCCGCAAAGGGCACTCAACAACAGATGCCCTCCTCTACATGATGCAAACAATTCATGAGGCATTGGACAGGGGCTAAGCTGGTGCTCGTATCTTCTTCGCAGACTTCTCAAAAGGTTTTGACCTAATTGATCATTCTATTTTAATACAAGAACTGGATAAGCTGCAGGTTCACCCGGCTTTGCTGTCTTGGATCACAGCGTTTTTATTCAATCGTAGCCAGGCTGTTAGAATTGGAAGTGTCCTTTCGCAATGGCAAACTCTGAAGGGAGGAATACCCCAAGGGACTAAACTCGGCGTAGTACGTTTTACGGTCATGACAAATAGCTTACTGGCTCATTGGCGTCTTCGTACAAAATTTGTGGATGATACTTCAGCCCTCGAGATTATTCCTAGGAACTCTATCAGCCTCCTAAATTTTGCAGTCTCTGATATACATGAATTTGCTAATGAGCATAACATGAAGCTCAATCCTAAGAAGTGTAAGGAAATGCTTGTAAACTTCCTACATAACCCCAATTTCTTACTCCGACCAATCCAAATTGGTAACAATATTATTGAACGTGTGACAACGTATAAATCTTTGGGTGTCATTTTGAGTAGCGACCTAAAATGGAATCCTCATATTGAATACATTGTTAAGAAGGCCAACAAAAAACTATACCCTTTAAGTCTTAAGAGTCCTGCGAAGAGCTGGGGTCGACCAAAAGAGTTTACTGAAAGTGTACCTGTGCACAGTAAGACCGGTACTTGAGTACGCCGTTTCTATTTGGCAAAACATTCCGGATTATCTATCGAAGGAAATTGAGTCGGTGCAAAAACGAGCACTAAAGATAATTTTCTCGGAGAGTGAATCATATGCAGAGGCCCTGAATTTTGCACAACTACCAACTTTAAGCACAAGAAGAGTCCAAATATGTCAGAAATACATGGCCAGAATGAGGCGAGAAAACCACCCCTTATTGCCAATCCCTGTTGTTCCTGACCATAATGTCAATTTGAGACAGAACACTGATCGATATTATCTATTTAATAATGTTACTGATTGTAGAACAATTAAAGCTCAATCCTTTTTTACATTTAAATACTCTTAATATGTTAAGATTCTTAATATGTATGATAAATTGTAAATAATTATGCATGCACTATTTACTATTTTGGTAAATGCTTAATGATTTTAACTCTTGTAAATAGCCTAGATTCTAAAGCATATTCATGTACTATTTTATAACTTATTTCTATCCATTGTAAAGTACTCGTTAATTCAGTTTTTTTGTAACTGCAAGAGAGTTCTAATAAACTATTATTATTATTATATGTAAACTTGCGGACTGGCCCAGATTAGTGTGCTGCCTCCCTCCGGTAGGCAACAATTAGTCGAAATTTTCCCATTGGTAGGGGGCGGGCTACAAATCCTCCATGGACTGCACCCCTCTCCCCCTCTGGCTACATCACAGACTAGTGCTTTCGCAACGGTCGAGGGGGGAATTCATCCGCGCTCACTCATTTTCCACTTTTTGCTAACAAAATTGGCGGCCGGACTATCTTGCACTCGAAATGGGCCAATCGTTTTCCGAAGAATCATAGCTTCGAAACCAGGTGAATTTTCATCAAAAGGAAACAGTCTGAATCTGTACTCTTTGCAGTAATTTCGGGGGCCCAAAATTGTCCGAGCCTCGCTTGCCAACCGCTCAGTCCGCCCCAGATTGCCAGACCTATTTTGTTTATCGATATAGCTTTACTGGCTGCTGGTAAAAGGCGACGAGCATGCATTTTCACTAATTCTTTAATTCTAAACTGATTTTCCTAATAATTAATAGCAAACTTTTCTGAAAAACTGTGACGTTCAGATTCAAATCGTGGCATTTCACTCAGATACAAACCATGGACGTTCTAAAATTACTCTATCTACTAATATTAGACCACGTTTACAAAACTCCGGAGTGGGCTGAAAACGGCGGATAAAAGTACCAATCAGCGGTTGCGTTTACACAGTACCAGAACGAAATTTTTTCAAACCGTCACTTTTGCCGCAACAACTTCAGCACACTTTCTAAACGGAGCGACATGAAAACGGAGCGCTTGGCGGCATCCTGTAATCGCCATTGAAATATATAATACCTGGCTGCTTGTTCGGCCTCAAAAGCCTGGTCACAAGATGGCGGAAATATGAGAGTATTTTCTCAGGAAGTCGACCACTGACCAGTATTCAGGGCGGTCTGTTGGCGATTATATTTTATTTTTGCCGTATTTTTTTTATTTTGTTTAAATATTGATTTTAAAAAAGGTTTTGGTTTTGGTCGTTTTTCAGATACTTTCTTTTCAACTTTTGGTTTATGGGTGAGTAAATACACCTCAAACAAATGAACTGAAGTTTGAAGTTTGTTCTAATTTGTTTTTGTTCAAAATTGTTGTGCAGAGCCTTTTTAAGGCTTTTTAATATTTGTGATATTTTGTTTTTCTGCACTCCTGCAAACATTTTTTCTCGAGTTTTGACAAATATATTAAGTATTTAAACAACTTTATATCCCAGGTTGTTTTTAGTTTGTTTTTTGACTAGAGGTATTTTGTTTTTACTGAAATTTTAGTACAATTTTGAAAGAAAGTGTCAATTTTGCACGGAAAAGATTTCGCCAACATTCCTATTTCATTTTAAGTAAAAAACATGAGTCAGCGTTCTTTACCATTAGCAATCACTCTCATATTCGTCAGCCTACGTGATGTTCAATTTGCCACGTATGTCGCCTGATTAAAAGTATGAGAGTGATCGAGAAATTCAAACCGTATCGAAATTCAAACGGACTCGTGCAAACGTACCGACATTCTGCCGTTGCCATCTCCTTCCGGAGTAGTGTAAACGTAGTCTATGTCACGGTTGACCAGGAAGCTCACCTAATTGGGATGAATTATTTCTGTGTTTATATGATTGTTTGTATCCCGTCTAATATCCCGGGTCTTCAAAATGTCTTTTATTGTGATTGGACTTTTAATAATGGTCCTTCCTTAGCCTTAGGTCTATTAATTATTATCTTTATTGTTGATATTTTCTAACTATGCCACTTAATAAAAGGTCAAGATCCCACCTAGTACGACGTAAGATCCCACCTAGGCTTGTCTCATATGAACACGCAATGACTTTTATCTGCATTAACAATGACATGTGGATCTCGAGCTGTGCCCTAACAATAAAAAAGCATACTTAACTATTCTATCAATTGTTCTATCGTTGCTATTCATCGACAATTATTGAGTGCGGTACCATTACGACATAAAGCTTCGATCCTACCATGTAAATGTTGCATTGTGCCGGTGTCAACACTATGACCATGTGCAATTAATTTCAAAATATCGCAGTTGTTTCTCGAACGGATCACTTTAGCCATATTATGGTTGATTTCAAACGACACAATATCAACCACCTTAACCTTGAAGTCTCTCATGGCGACCCCAACATAGGCATCATCGATGTGAAAGGGCTTTCGAATGTACACATAATTCATTAGACTACTCAATAAATCCATAGACATTAGTATAAAAGCACCAGGGTTGTACGGGGGATATACGGGTTCAGGGAAATATTTCTTGCTTATACTCCACTTCCAACCTGTCCGCCGGAAAACCCGTGCATTTGTGCTCGTCTTGCCGCCATAAAAGCGAGAAGGTGACCCCTGCGAAACGATGTACTCAATAACTTTCGGTATTCGCATATAAACATCATCGTCCGTTTTAAGAGTGTACTTTGTGCCGAGCAATGAAGCCCAAAGCTGCCCCATGTAATATTTCAAAATGTTATTCAAATAGTTATCATTGATGTCACCAATTAACATATCATTGTGTTCTTTGGCTTCCTCGATATTCCTTTTGTCATCCTCCCCTCCGGCTTTGCCAACCACAAACACTAAAATCCACCTCTTGTCTCTTAACTTTGTGTTGTTCATGGCGTTTAAATGCTCACACGTGTTCTTGCTTGCCCAGGTTTCGCGAATTTTTGCTCTCCGCCGTCTGAACCCATCGCCTTTTGCGCCGGAGTTGACAAGAACGACCACATAAAAATCTCTAGGTCCTTCGACAATCGGTTGCACTTCTGGATAAACAAATTTAAAATCGATCCACGGTTGATAGTCGTTGACCATGTCTATTTCAGTCGGCTTCTTCGTGGGCGTTTTAGTCGGTAGTACTGGCTTACAAGTGTTCAGTTTCTGTCCTAATTCTAACACCGGTGGGAGCTGACTGCTACGTGCAATTACCTTATCATTTCGTGATATTTTACCATCAAATGTTTCTATTTGGCTATGATTCACAGCAGAGTTTCTCGAGTATAATAAAAAAATGGCAAGGTCGAATAAGAGTTGAAAACTTACAAGTAAAGTGATCCAAAATCTTGAAGATCGGCCACGAAAAGGATTGCATAAGAAAGGCATTTCTTCTCTTTCCTGAGTTGTGGTAATGTGATCGCTTTCAGTTATGTAGACTTTCGCAAAGCTACTCCTTCGATTTCGTCTAGTCACTCGAATATAATGATTTTAAAAGTGTACTGTAAACTGTGATTATGAAGAACGAAGAACGTTTCGAGGAAGTAATTTCCGGAAAAGTAAGGAACTCTCCTGCATTGTAGAGGTTGACTTGTAGCAAGTCTATCAGTTATGTTGTGATCCTTTCAAATTGTGGTCATTTATATCCGATCAGCTGTCAAGTGAGATGTTCCCCTGCTGAGCATGCAAAGTGCAGGCTTTGTCTTCATTCATTGTTCTATTCGTTGTTTTCTATATGCCAAAAATAACTCATATTCTAAGATTTTGTTCGAGATCAGCTATTGGTTTATTTTAAGCAAGGTACACAACAAAACATATATAGATTTATATGAAACTATTGGAATCGTGCACCTCGCCTGGACCCCTTAATTCAATAGCACGAAAGAATTGAATCAAATAAACGCAATATATATGCGACTAATTCTACCATGGATTAGTTTTGCAAAATCAAGCAAAAGGGTTATTTACAAGATAAATTAATCCACACATGCCGTTTTCCATCACTTTGACAAGTCCAGTAGTTTTAGTTTAAAACTTAAGTAAGAATATTATAAATGTCTGCCACGCAAATATCATGAGATAGGCAGATAAAAAGATTAGATGGGTATGCATGCCAACATCAATAGATAATAGGAAAAATTGACGGGTATGCCAATCGAAATAAATATCCCAGCTAGCATAATTACATTGTAGGAACGTCATCTGAACATACGCCAAATATTGTGAAAACGTTTCCCATGAACGTCCTGTTCTCCTGGTAACGTATATTTGTCGACTCCAGGGAACGTCGTCACAACGTTTATGAATAACTTTGGGATTTATATTGCTACAACTTCGCTACGAAATTTGTGCTTTTAATACGTATATTTTATATAAAAGGGATTATTTTAAGGTGCAGTTATAACCAATTTGGTCAGTAATAAATGAGATTTGTGTAGTCGTTAACGCAATTTTGTGCTGTAAACCAGTAATAAATTTTTCTATTTGTAAATAGATTTAACGGTGATTGGTGAAAGGATCACTAACCACTCATCAGAAATTGCTACCTACCATTTTGAGAACGTGCCTTGAACGTGCCTATATACTATATGAGAGTAGGTAAACATGCATGTACATCCAGGATCGGAAGTAATTAGTATTCATACGCCTGGAAGTAAGAATACTAATGAGATGACTTAACATAAAGCGTTGCGTAACGTAAAACGTTGCGCAACATAAAGCGTTGCGTAACATAAAGCGTTGCGTAACGTTTAAATACTAAAAGCGTTGCGTAACATAAAGCGTTGCGTTACATCCATACCGAGAATATAAATTGAGGACATAGATGTTATTAGGTATTGTGTTCACAGCTTTCATAGAGAGCTTTATAGATTTCCGCATATTTGTGCTTTGTGATTTTAAATAAACATGTTCGTGACTCTTTGTATTCATTTTGTCACTGGTTGTGTTTAAGTGCGGAATGGATTTAATTCTGGATGAGGCTTAAAAGAAATAACGTAAACATTGATATGAGAACGTTATCTTTTTACATAAACCAATGTCTTGAGCGGTACAGGGATATATTTCAACTTTACGTTGCAACATCTCCACATCTAACAACGGTATTCTACGAGGCTGAGGTTAACAATTTCGGTCGTGCCATAAGTTACTTAACTTTTGTCTATATGTTAAAAGACATCATCTCCGAGGAGGCGACGCGTGATGCTGTATGTCTAGTTGCCATATTTTTAAAAACCATTGATTTTACAAGGTTCAAGATAGAAGAGGGTTTTCTCGACAGAATGCTTTCTCTCGCTAAACGTATCTTTCGATTATAAAGTACATGGATACGTAAAATAAAACTCATTGCGTGTTTTACCTATGAGCACTATGGATGTGAGATTTAAAACGCCAGCGAATTTTTATATTTGTGGACAAAGTCAAAGCGGGAAATCATATTTGGTTCGCTCCATGCTACATAATTTAGAAGAACTGTTTTATCCTGTTCCGACCAAAGTAATTTACTGTTATGGAGAGTATCAAAAAGAATTTGACGAATTATCGAACGTTGAATTGGTGGAAGGTTTTCCCAGCGATTTGTACGATTTGACGGATGGACATGATAACTCTCTAGTCGTACTGGATGATTTAATGACCCAGTGTTCCAATGATCAACGTGCGTCAGATCTATTTACCCGCGGTTCTCATCATCGAGGCATATCTGTGTTGTACCTTACGCAAAACCTATTTCCACCCGGAAAATTGTCACGAACGATCAGTCTGAATTCCCATTACATGTTGATATTCCGAAATCCCCGCGACTCGCTTGGTATTTCAACACTTGCCAAACAAATGTTTCCTAAACACACCAACTACCTTTTGGAATCGTTTCGTGATGCTACAAGTAAACCATATGGATATTTAATGATTGACTGTCATCAGCTGACACCAGAGAACATGCGCTTGAGAACCAACATTCTGCCCGGGGAAAGACAAATTGTCTACATGAAGCGTACTTAAACTGCGTGTGTCACCTAAAACCATCATTTCCATCATGTCGAAGCGTATGAAAGGAATTCTTCCATATCTTCAGGTTATGACGAAATGTAAACCTAAATTGCGGAAACTGCTTATTGAACATTGTCCCGCGGATGTCATTACGGCTATTTGTGAGTGTTCATTGAATTTACTTAAAGGCGTTATCCCGCTAACACCTCGTCAAAAGTGACGTTTGGTGCGCTACAAGACACATCTCCGTGCGTTAGCAAATAAAAAAGTGTCACAAAAACGGAAGAAGCTGTACCTAAATAAAAAAGGTGGAAATTTATTGACAGCTCTCTTGCCACCGGTTCTAAGTGTACTTGGAAGTTTGTTGGTAAAATGAAGCACGCAAGACGCATTGTTTTGGTCCCGGAGGATGCGGTGCATAGATATGAACAAAGACAAAGACTTGAAACTTCGCCGATTTTGGCCAACATGATGCATAAAGATACGGAAATGTCGAATATTCTCCAACGTACGGATATGGATGATGCTGAAAAGCAAAAACTGTACTATGCGAACATGGAACGTTATCTAGACTTAAGGCGTCAAAAAGATAGTCAAATATCAACCGTTCGGATAGCACCTAATGCCGAAAATAAAGAACCCAAAGAAAAGGCACAGTTGCCTGATGCGACCATTGTCGACCATATACCTAAAACAATGCGTCCAAGAGCAACGGCTCTTTTAAACCGTTTGAAAGCAAGACCTGACGTTATTTCTTGGGAAGAGTCTGGACAAGTCAGTCTGGACGGTAAATAAATTTCAGATTCAAACATATCTGATTTGGTCAGCGATGCCATAAGGGCAAGAAAAAATTTCAATCCTACGGGCTCAAAAGAATTTTTTCGTGTTTTATCAAAGATTAACATGCCACGAGATCTTGTAAGAAATGAGGAACGATGGAGAGAGACCTAGAGGGGCTCCTTATCAAGGGATGAAAAAGATGTTCGTAGCCCACGACGTGCAAGCCCGTCAATTTCCAAACCCTTCTGAACAGACATGAAGAAAAACCAGAACAATGGCTTAATTATTAATTTAAACAACTGTGTTCAAGTTATTAAATAAAATGTTTCACTGCTGTGTACTCGTTTGTTGTTTTATTTAAGTAAATGTGACGACTCTGTGTGACAGCAGGGAATTCGCGGGGGGGACGTGCGGTTCGTATGTGAGACAGGTACTTTTATACGCATGCGTTGCGGGGATCAAAACACACCCACACAATGATTTTACAACAGTTTTATTGAAACATCTTTTTACTAAATTGATTAAGGCCAACATTTGGCTGTTTTAACATAACTTTATAATGAGTTTTAACAAACTGAGATACTTTCGCGTCATTTAACATACAGTGTAGTATCGTTATTGAATAAATGTACGATTTTATTCATGCTTTGTCCTCGTGCTCTATGGCTAAGGTAAAATATGCAATACTGTCCACACACATCTGACCATGCACTTTGTAGTTTACGAGTGTTAAATTCCCATTCATAAGACTCTAAAAAGTCTCCAAACGAATTCCTGTAGTAATCTGGTGACTGTCCATAACTGTCGAAGAATTCTCCTTTCTCTTCCGATGGAAAGTAAAAGGCCACCCAATGCGTTCCAGGTTCACTGCTAGGATTGGTGTTCGCGATAAATCCACATGGATATTTGTCGATCGTCTGAGGTAATTTATCACTAGGAAACACGTCGCAAAACTGTTTGCTTGTTATAGGATCTTGTTCCAATACACGAGTTATCTGCGTGGTGTTCATCTAACCAGAGTAGTCATAAACGACGTTTCTCTCAGCATCAATTTGAATCAGGTTTTCAAATTCCCCGTAACAGACGAGACTCACAGCTGCTGCCGGTGCGGCAGAGAACTTGATGTCAACTGCTAGATTTCCTCGTTGAACAGCATTAAAATGAGGTGAGGATCCACACATATCTGGGGTCAGATCGAAAGCATAAACTGCATATCCGTTTGGAAATTCTTCTCGTGTTATATCGTTCCCTGTGTTGTAATACATTTTTCCCGTACCAGAAAACAATGTACTGAATGCTTCAACAAATCTGGGGTTTGCACCAAAGGAAAGCTGCATCGGTTTAAACGGCATATCTTCTCCATTCACGGTTATTCCAATAGAGGACACGTTAAAATGTTGAAAGTTGTACGGATTCTTCTTGTATGCGCCATTAAACGCTGCGCTATCGACCAATCCAAAGACAAACGATTTCGGTACAATGCCATTAAAGATGTTATCTTTATTCAGGGAGGGATTTCCTGCGGGAACAATGAAACTCTTGCACTCCACGCGATGAATTGGATAGATAGCCGGTCCTTTTTTCAATGCAATTTCATGAGCCACGGAAATGCTTGGACTAACTTTCACCTTACGTATCTTGAGATAGGCATCGATCAGCTTTACTCTGTAATCAACATCGTCCGCAGACGCCATCAGACAAAACTCTTTGCTACTTCGATTCAGAATAATAGGCATTCCACGTCCTTGCTGTTGATCAAGATAGTAACGTACGTATGGATTATTCATCTTTAGGTAAAATAAGTATGCTGTCTGAAGTGCAGTGTTGTCACCACCTTCCCGTCTTCAAATGGCACAGGATCGCCTGTGTCGTACCTTAAAATAATTTCCATGTCTTCGAATGATTTGGTTTGGACAGGTACGTATTGAATGTTTGGGAAAGTTTTAGTAATGACGTCACCAGACTTTCCCTCAACGGGAATGCTTCTGAGTAATTGGGCGCTCGTATCTCCGACGTTCTGCGGTTGAACAATATCACAATAAACGTAGATGGTCGTCATCCCAAACAAGTCTGCCACATAAGGACTTTCGGTCGTCTTTTTAAGTATTTTTACGTCTCCTCCAAACCCCAAGATAATCGACATTTTTTTATATAAGGCTAGTTCGTATGGAGTTTTCAATTGAACTGTCACTTTGCCGGTGCGAGCATTAAACGTTAACTTAGTGTTGTCGTTAACAGCTTTTGCCAGGGCTTTATTGATGGCTTTGATAAGATCTTGCATTGTTTCGTAGTAACCGTAATCAATTTCTGTCGTCAAAAAATATCCACCTCTGTCCTTGTGATAAATATGACTGCCGACTCCCCTTGCTAAAGTATACCACGAGTTAGGGTAAGAGATGGAATACAAACCAACTTCCAATCGCCATTCAAATCAATGGTTTGTGGTAATTTTACACGATAACTAGTCGTTTTGTTATCGGGAAAGACATCCAGGGATGCATTGCTAGGAAGCGTAAGATAAAAATGTGTTCCACTCATTGTCACTACTAAAGTATGAATAAAAGACACGCAACACAGACGCTGGTTTAAATCTTATTTATTTGAGAAGCAGGTACCCACGAATTAAACTTGTTCGGGTACCCTAACCATTTTACAAGATATTGTACATTTTTGCCTCTACCACGTTTCTTCAAAACTTTTTCAACTTCGTAGACGTCATCCTGCTTGACAACCTTTTGCAACTCTTTATCGTAAAACGTTCCTTTCAGTTCCTCGCCATCATCATCTTTCAACTTATACACGGGAGGATCACGAGGCACTTGTTTGCTTACGGTAAAGATTTCTTTTGAGAAGTTTGGCAAGTAACCTTTTTCAAATTTACGTTTGATTTTACTAATTCTAACTTGATCACCAATCTTAAATTTATACTTTACATTTTTCACAGCATTATGATCATCATACAAAGTGTGCCACACTTTCTTTTCGTTTTCAACAGTAACATCTGCTGGTTTTGTTTTAATACTACGATGAACATTATGATTGTAGGAATACACTAAATCAGGCAACATGTCAATGTATCTCATTGTTTTCTTCGCTGTAAAGTATCGCCACATCTTCGTCTTCAGAGTACGAATCAAACGTTCCACGATAGAGGCTTTCGTTTCGTTGTACGTGTTGTACAGTTCTATGTCTTCTTCTTTCATCAACGCTCGAAAATGTTTGTTTAAAAACTCTGTTCCTTGATCAGTCATGATCTTTTCAGGCTTGCGTCCAGAAGACAAAATGATTTTGAAAGCTTCACCAGAGAAGGACCTGTTTTATTTTTCAAAGGAACTACCCAGGCATACTTTGAAAACACGTCAATGCAAACGAGCAGATATCGATACCCATCGTTAAGCTTTTGCATGGACTGCATATCCACTAAATCCATCTGCCATTGCTGGTCGATGCCACCCACGATCACTCGGTTTCTTTTAAAATTGAGACGGATCGGTTTATGTAAAGTGTATGCATCCTGTTTCATCAGCCATTCTTTAATTTTCTTATGACTTATATCAAATTTTCCCTCATTTTTAACGTCTTTGTACAAACGATCCACTCCACCATATCCCCCTGAACGTTTTTGATCGTAATAGACACTAGACAGGTAATCCTCCATGTTCAACTATCACATATAGAATGAGAGAAATCTTTTATTCTTCGACGTTTTGAATACTGTTAGTGTGTTCGACATTTTGAATACTGTTAATGTGTTCGTCATTTGTCAAAGCATCGTTTTCAACAGGTTTGTAGTTTTTGATAGTTTTACTGTTATATCCCATCTGTAAATGTCCTTCGAGATTGAGATCATTGCGACCAACACTTATACCTACTCTAAACATTTTCTGTTTGTCATTTTGAACCTCGGAAACACCATTTGCGGCACTCTGGGAGCAGCTTCAGCCAAAAATTAACCTCATAAGATGGGACCCAATTATAGCAATTTTCAGTCTCACTGACTCCCACAAATCACTCCTTAGGGATTTCACTTCACTTGATCAGACATTTAAATATTTGAATCATTGAATGTGTGCCCTATGAAACTACGTCTGTGGCTGTGGATTAAAAACATGAATTTCACAAAATAACACATGATCGTATTACACATTTACACCAAGCTATGCCATGTGTATTTGCCTTTGTATATTGCTCCATATACATTATATAAATCCAGTATAGATATAGATAATATTAAACTAATATTAGTCCACAAAAAGCATAAACAAACTTCCGATTCGCCTGGGTATTAAACTTGGTTCGCTGTAAATCTTATCTATAAAGTATATTATTATAAAGCGTCGAGTCTAACGCCCGTATTCTAAAAGCGTACTCACACTCACACTTGAGTGGCATTTCAGTGAGAAGCACTGAAGTGGGGTTGAAGTGCGAGTTTGATTGGAGTTTGAGTGTAACTGTTTTCGTTGAGAGGGCGCACTCATTTGTTAAGCAAAGTGGTTAATTTGCATTCAAAGAGCGTACTCAAGTGTGACTGACTGGAGTGCAGTATTGTGAACAATCATAAGTGCATGTTAATAAGAGTGTGATCTGTCTTGGCTGAGAAGTTCCAAAGACAACGTGCAAGATGTCACAAAACAGGCAGTACTTTTCTCAACTAGAAAAGTCACTACTGACAGAGTTAGTAGCAAAGCACAAGGCTGTCCTGGAATGTAAAAGAAATGATTTCAGGACAATATCGCAGAAAAACGCGTTGTGGGAAACGTTATCGCACGAATTCAATTCGCAGTCCGGTGTAACTAAACGGGATGCTAGACAACTTAAGAAATGTTGGGAAAATTTGAAGGCCCGTGCCAAAAAGGTCCTTGCTAAAGCAAAACGAGCCGCTAAATTAACTGGTGGTGGTGTACCCACATCTGCACCAGGAGACGAACAATCATCGGCTATTGCTTCAATAATCCCTGCTCAAATAGACAGCCTACAAAACCCGTTTGACGACGATAACTTCGAATCAGGTAAGGATATGCTCTGAATCATGAAAGAGTTGTTAAAGTTTAATATTATAAAAGAATACACAATAGTGTCTTAGTGCATGTCGTATTTCATTTCTCATTAATTTAATAGAAAACGATGAAAACGACATTCAGCAAATTACAACTTCTACATTAACTCCAAATCAGCAGCTAGACCCGTCGACTGTTGTCGAGGGTGCATTGTCGTTACCATCGACCACAAGGAAAGGAATGTCTGCGGCTCAAGAGCGTTGTTTGAGCATGCAAGAAAAGCAACATGAGGCGGAGATGGAATTGTTGGCTATTAAAAACCAATTGCTGACTGAACACAAAGAAAGATAGAAGTGCTTGACGCCGAGTGGGAGTATTGGAATTCAATGAGTAAAAACATAAACCTCGCTGCAGAACAACCACAGAAACCATTCACCCGTTCTAGGATGAACACACAATAATACTTGTAATGAATGATGTTAAACACATAACGGCATAATATTACGAAAATCTAATTACATAATAATGTAGGTGTGGTAGATAATACGTGACAACTCAATTTGTCAAACATACACAGTAGAATATACAGTGTACTGGAAATATTGTTTCGAAACCTTTATCAACTATATTAGACCAGTGGTTTACGTGAAATGTTGTATTATCAAGGCGGCGCGCACAGCAACACCCAATCGTCCTTCATTGCCTTCAACATCTGGCATGTCGTCACCTTCCTCCGGAATATAATCAGGTTCATCAAACGGATCATTTCTCTTTCGTAAAAATTGTACAAAATAGCTGTCGCAACAATAATAGTCAGTGTCGTTTCCAGTTTTGTACGCAGACACATAGACAAGCATGGAAATAATCTCTTTAATACTCCAAATGTTCTTTCGACCGTATTTCTGGTTCGTATTTGAGACACATTATAGCTTCGTTCTGGCCGTGTTCGGGGATTCAACAGTGGTGTCATGAGATAAGGCCGACATGGATACCCACTGTCGCCCAGTAAACGCCATCGATGTCGCCACGTTCAAATTTTGCACATAAGCGACTGTTGTCAAAAATTCTTGCATCGTGTACGCTTCCTGGCCAACGTGCGACAATGTTTACAATTTCCAAATTTGCGCCGCAAACAACTTGGACATTGATGGAAAAATACCCTTTTCTATTCCGATATAGCTCTGCATTCTGGCCCCCTGGAGATGAGATTTTAACGTGGCTACAGTCTATTGCTCCAACCACATTGGGAAATCCACAAATGCGCCAGAAATTAAGCTTGCTTTGTTGTATCATATTCTCATCTGGAAATTTTATGTAATTATTCTTTAGTCGAGCAATAGCTTCCGACACTCGTTTTATAATGCGACTTGCTGATGGCTGCGATATTTCACATAAGTCTCCACATGCTAACTGAAACGTACCAGTAGCATAAAATCGGAGAGTTATCAGCAGTTGGATATCAGCGGGAATCGGTCGTCCCCTGTCGTTATGTGCCTGTATATCTGCTCTGATCATGGCCAGGAACTCCTGAAAGGCATCCTTTGTTAACCTATATCTGCTCCTAAATTGTTCGTCGTCGTACTGCTCTACATTGAAATTATATTCTCTCCGTCTATTTCTGTTATTGAATATCATATTATCAACAGCATTCAGTCTATTTAGCCATCTTTCGGCCATATTTACATGCAGTAAAAAATTGTGAGTGCAGGTCAAGGGACGTATACCTCTCACTCACACTTCACTCAAAATCTGACCTTCACTTCAGTGTGAGTGGTGTCTTTGAATAGTTGGAGTGTGAGTGTAGCATTATACTCAGTGAGTGTGAGTGGACACTCATTGAGTGGTGAGTTGCACTAATTGAGAATGAGCGTCCACTCATTGAGTGTGAGTGTGAGTGAGCTTTTAGAATACGGGCGTAAGTCTTGACCGCAATATTATGTAAATCAGTTCACCTCATCACCTACGCGGGTCAATACTTTGCGCACAAATAAACAGTATAGGAGAATGTATTAATAATGTATAGGAGTCAAATTTAGTCAACATATAATATATTTACCTTAGGACCGTACAACAGTTGCTCTTTCGATCTCGAACGTACTTCGGGATGTATGATTCGGCACCAAAATTTCTCCCAAGGCAAAAGCTTGTGTTGTTGAAACGCGGACTGTACGGTCTCGTAAATACTAGCAAACATTGGGATTTTTGGCTGTGCTACTTTGTTGAACCTTTGCGGTCAAAGCTGCGATCAGAAAGGCCTTCGAATATAGTTCTATAAATATATTCAGGCTGATCAGGCTGACCAGGCTGACTCGCTCTGATCGGTCAAAATTATGCAGCCAATGAGAACTCAGATATTTTTTAAGATTGGCCAATGGCAGAGCTTATATTTGTACCCCTGATGAGTTGCCCGGTCAGAACTCCCCGGAAAGTGGTCAACATCGCTGGTAACCAATCAAATGACCAGATTTGCCACCAAGTCGGTCAAGATTCAAGCGGAAGACCGCTGTTTTGACTGATCATCATATTGCTTTACAGAAACGTAAACCTTTACCGCTGAACGCAATGTAATTACTGGACTACAAACTTAAATATGCTGACGCCACTGAACCAATTTGATAACTGGACCGCGATTTGAATTCGAATTAATTAACTTCGCAATTTTTTACCCTAGTCGCGTGACCGGGTTGACTACCCCTGGATCCGCCCCTGGTATAAAACACTTCAACCTACGAGAAACTGTCAAACATTCTCTGATAGTCGTCAAGTAAAGAGCTAATCATGTATCGTTCGTCTAAACATTTCGACATTGAATAAAGAATTAGTTCTTCATCATCGTCAGAAACGTATTGAAAAGAAACTGTTGAAAAGTTACGCTGCAGAAATCGCGTCAATTATATCTCGCCTTGTTGTTGAAAACTGCAATGGTTGCATCATTGATCATCCGTCCCAAACACAACATGACTGTCTCATGATGGAAAAGGATGAACAGTTATGTTTAAACTTTGACCATGCTTTGGAAAAGATTTCAGAAGCAAATGTCATGGAGGCTTTTACCGAAAGTTTGAATGATATTAAACCTAGAGTGAATGGTCTTGAAATGCTCAAGTATACATGTAATGATTGGAGAACTGTTTTTTTGTGCAGATCAGAGACGGGTGCTAAAACAAGAGACCTTTAAGTTATTGTAACTGAACAGGAAGTGTAACAATCATGATTGTATAAAGTAACACGGTTTTAAAATGTGTCTTCAGTTTGCAATATGCCTGGGAAGAGTAAACACTGTGCGCTGTCTCGTAAGAGATCGTCAAAGAGAAACGTTTTTGTCTCGTTACGCGCGAAATCAGTTAGGACACACGATCGAAAAAGAACCATTTTGGGCCATAGGAGAAGTATAAAATATGTTACGCGTCAGAATAAAACCACATCACACAGAATGGTGGACTCCTTACGTAAACGAACAGACAAATATTCTACGATGTTCAAACGATCCAAAGTGCATGGTGATTAAAAAAAGCAGGAAAGACATGTAAAAGAATCGAAAAAGAACTTCTTATACTAAAACACTAAATGAACATTGTAAAGCTGTGTAATTAAAATAAAATCAGAAACAATAATTACTTTCTGCTGTTATTTATTTCTCTGTAAAATTGGTTGTATACAAGGTTATAAATATTTATCTAAAATTAAGTGGAAGCATTCAAATGTAGCGATCTTTACCAATTCCCTATAAAAACACTGCGTCATGTCTGCTTTTGATCACAATCGCTCGACAGCGTCATAGCAAAGTGCACACAACATGACTATCGGCATACTGTTCATGGCTAAGAATCAACTTGTGCTTCGTGTCAATATGTGTGTCTCTAGTTTTGAATATAAAATCTTAAACGATTTGACTGATGAAGAGTTTGAGAAAGGGGTTCCCGTTTATGATGACGACGAAGATATATATGTATATACTAATGAAGAGTTTATTGAAAAGGTTTGGTATGCATGTGTCAAGCATAATTATATTTCTGAAGATTACGACGTCATGGGAAAGTTTCTTGACGAAATGAAAGTCACTCCATAAGCAAAAAAATGTAACAATTTGAAAAATCTATAAAAACCCGGTATCGTTCCTGATTTTCATCAGATCAAACAAACATTTTAAAGAACAACATGGTTTGGAGAAACATTGTAACGCATTGGCTTTCGGATAAAATTATAACGCAAGAGGGAAATTTGGCAACTCTGGATTTGATGCGACTTTTGATAGAGAAGAATATAATACCAGCAACGCTTGTCGATAATGCGACGTTGCACTCAATTATGTTGACGCAAATCATATTGGAAACATTAACGGGTGTATCGGTACCTCGAGCCCCCCAGGGACCGAACTTTACCTATCGTATGAACGCTAAGGAAATGATGATGTGGGACTTGGCTAGAAAAAACGAAACGCAAGTGGCGGCGCTAGAAAAAGAAACGGGGGTGAATTTGGATCATTATCACAAACTAAACATTGGAAATTAATAAACGATCCTGTAACATTTATTTCAAACTTTTAACAACAATTAAGCATAGAAAACTTTTAATTATATTTTAAACATATATAACGGTTCTTTGTATTTAAAATCCATAAGGTAAAGTTTTGTAATCATCCACAATTACACGTTTGTTATATACAATACGGTAGTCCTTTTTCATGCGTTTGGTTTCAATGTTTTTTGTTTTCGTATTTCTTGTTATCTTGTACGGGATATCAACGGATACTTGCCGGGTTTCTTTACATACTGCGTGCAAATGCACCAACTCACGTATAACATCAATGTTCACTTTCTTTAGCGCAGAGCAGTTGAGTGTGATACCTCGTATTTTCGTTTCCACTTTGTTCGTGTTGGTGCGATAACAATAATTCTTAGGACCTCCTGAAATGAATGTAGTGATGTGATCCCCTTTCAATTCATCCGTTAATTCGCCCAGATAAGGACCTATCGGCGGCTCTGGATCACCAGGTTTGCTAACGAAGATCACCGAGTCCGTGTCGTAGTATAACACTCTTTCTTGAAGCTGATCCAATACACCATAGAGTTTGAGACGTGCATATGCGGTGGTGAAAGCGGCGATGACCACATTGGTTTTGGCATTGGGTTCGATGAAATTTTCGGTGTACTCGTATTGGATTTCGATTATTTCGTCACTTACGAGATTCGCGGCGAGCACGTTAATTTCGTCCGATGTCAGATAGTCAAAATACACCTGCGGGTCTTTAATCTGTTCCGTTTTGGCCATATTAGGGCGTTGTGCAAATTTACCTAGGGGGAAAAGCAGCCATAAGTATCTCGTCATATCGTACTTAGAAAATTGTTACGGGGGCACTATGGGTTTAGAATACATACCCCAAAACGAGTTCAGCATCAACTTAGCAAGTGCACGCAATCCAGGATTGTGTTCAATTTTGCTTCGACCCAGCTGTATCCCCTCAACCTCTAGGTACTCGTCCACATAACGCTGTTTTTGTTCTTCGGTGATGCAGTCCTTCGGGTACCCGCTCGCCTCCTGCTTGATCTTAAGGAAGGTGTTGACATACTCTTTAAACAGCTCGTCAGAGGTTTCGGGAAAATGCCACACTTCGTGGAGTTGTAGGATTTGATAACCTTTCTCCAAGGCTTTCTCCAACTCTACGCTACACCATGTTCCCTGAATGGCTCTTTCGCGCTCGGTATGCGTACATGAGGTTTGATCACAAGCATCAGCGCAGGATTTTCAAAGAGGGAGCATCAACTTTTCCTGAGTGCGATAGGGTAAGACAGGATGAAACAGACCTCGAGGTGGAAACACCGTACACTTGATCAAGCCAAAATAGGTGGAGATATCATCAAAGTTCTCGGTGATAATGCGTGCATGTCCGACAACCGCTCGCGTCATCTTATTGGCCCAGGGATAGAGCGAGGTGAAATCTATGTATCTGTAAGAAAATGACGTCATAATTAGACTCTGACGTCATCAACCGATTTACTCTGTCGTAAGAATATAACAACGTACCTTATTTTCTCATCCTCTTTGCACTCGTGGTAGAGTCTCGCCGCGTTGGTTCGTCCTCCAAAAAAGGCATCACGAGGCTCCAAGGGTTCGACCGCTTCATAGTGTTCGAAATATCGCTCCATGTCTTCATCGCGCTGTAATTCTCGTTTGATCTCGCATTCCCAAACTTCCACCATATCGTACCCATGGTCTTTCAAGTACATCGCCTTTTCCACGGTGGATTGATGGAGATCCTGCATCGTTTTACCATTGACGGGATTCACGGTATCTCGGGCATAACAGTTTAAACACCCTGTGAAAAAGACCAACTTTTAGAACACACACGCACACACGCACACAACCACAAACTTTGAAAAACGACAACTTACCATGCCAGAAACACCCATTTATTTCATAGGCTGTATTGCTTTCTTCGTGATATCCATCCAATAAATAGTTGCCAACGCGTTTTTCTCCGCCATTGTAGGCATGTTTGATGTAGATTTCGTTCTTTTCAGCGGTGTAGGATAACCATTTTCGCGCCAGGACGGATTGTTTGTTTTCCGGACAGTAACCATGTGGTGGAATGATAGCAATGGTGTTTTCTTTTAGGTAATTTGATCGATATACCAGATTACACGCTGACGCAATAGTAAGGCATTTCTCAAAGGGGTCGATATCGGTGACATCACGGAACAGTTCGCGAAACTCGAGACAACAACGACGGAGAATATCAACATCGGAACGGCAGTAATTTAAGATCTCTTGCTGGAAATTGAACACGTAATTGTTCTGTTTGAGAGGTTGGTACCACTCGAAGAATTTTTTTCGACCGTCGGGAGACATACCATCTGGATCGTAGTACCACGAATCAGGAAGTTCGCCAACATACTGTTTGTTCTCTTTCTTGTTGAAATGATGGGGAAAATAGCCTTTTGCAAGTTCGTCCAAACCAAAGGTTTTGGGGAGATCCGCGAGTCTCATAGGGATAAAGCTCAGGGAATCGATGAACTTGATGTTAAACATCTCCACGGATAAGGTAAGGACCTTGGCACCCCGCATGATAATGTCGTACTTAACACCGTTCTCGCGTAGATATTGGAGAATGAAATAACTGTCGTAGCCTTGGAAGTTATGCGCCATCACGATACAGTTCGCATGTTCGTTAGTGAATAGCCATTCGCAGAATTCGTTTCGCGTGTTATCCTCTTGAAACACCCATTCGTCACCGGCTTCGTTTTGTATGATACACAAGTTCGGTTCATGGTTACCGTTTTCTTGACGGCATTCGAAATCGAAAAATAATAATTCGTTGTATCCCCTTTCATGCGCGTCATCATCGGCTTCGGTATCGGACAAGTCTACGTCTTCGACCGTGTTTCTTCGTTTTACAGGTTGCATGTAGCAGCGGTGATTGTCGGGTCGGGTATACTCTCTACATATAGGGCATCGCGTCAGGCCACAATGGTGCTTTTCCGGGTTTCTGGCACTTCGTCTGACGACCGTATTACAGTCTGGGCATTTGACTACCTGTGCACAGATGGATTTTGTATTTCCCACCGTTTGTTTATGTCGGTCGAAACACTCTTGACTCTTGAAATACCGATTACATGCATCACAATGAATCCAGGACATAATAGGACAGTTTGGAAAATAGCACAGTTTACACGCGTCAGGACATATATGATCTCCCCGATTACTGTATGCTTTCTTGCAAGTATGACAGTACATGCTACGAGCGAAAAAGCCGGGCATACTCGTGATCACGTCGTAATGGTTATCGTGCAGATAGAGGTATATTCTTTTCTATTTTTCCGGACCGGAATAAAGGAGGGCGTTCTCTTTGGACACTATGTTGATTTGGTAGTCGGAGAGATAGGTTTGAAACTGTTTCACCTCATTCATTCCGCAGGGACCGAGGGGGACGCCAGCATTTTGATGTAGTTCTTGAGCTAAACGTGTTTGGAGCGGTCTCTCATGGTTTCGTAATAATAATAATAATAATAATAATAGAATAGTTTATTAAAAAATTACACTTTGCAGCTACAGAGCTGAATTGCGTGCAAAATACATAACGTATAGATTAAAATACAATTATTGGAGAATATTTACACGACTTTATCAACTCAATTTAAATATATTTACAGTTAGCTATATTAAAAGTTTTAACCGACGAAGGAAAAAAAGAGTTTAAAAATCTATTTGTGTTCACAGTATGGTCCGTAAATACACGAGATTGCCTCAAATCATACTTTGTTTCCTGTTTAGGGGGCAAGAGATACGCCAACTTGTGATCAGGAATGTTAACTATTTCATTAAAAAGTTTTATACATGCTTCTTCACGTCTACTACTAAGCTTAGAAATGCCACTAAGAGCAAGGCTGTCGTCATAACTTGAATTTGGGTATATGATAGACATAACACGTTTTTGCACCCGTTCAATGGCGTTAGAAAGATAGCATGGTAATCCATAGTGGTACACTTGGCAACAATATTCCAAAATTTGCCTAATGCAGGCACAATAAAAGTTAAGAATATCTGCAGTTGGAACCTTTGCACGTTTAAGTTGGACAATCAAGTAGAACCGCTTGTTCGCCTTCTTGATAGTGTTAAGAATATGTTTATTCCATTTCAAGTCACTGCTAATAGTCAGGCCAAGAATCTTAGCGTGGGTGACAACTTCAAGTTGGTTACCGCAGACTACGACATTCTCATGTAGTGAAGCATGACCAGATCTTGTAAAACAAAACCTTAGTTCTTTACATTTGGAGTCATGGAGTTGTAGCTTGTTCGTGATAGACCAATTTTGTACGACGTCGACGGAGTTTTGTATTGTGCTTGTGTTGCCTTTGCTTACAACTTCAGAAATTGTGGTATCGTCGATGTATTTCCAACAATCGCTCTCTGGAGTTCTTAGATCATTAATCATAAGAATGAAGAGCCAGGGGCCAAGTTTGGTCCCTTGAGGGACACCAGAGGGTACACTGCCCCACTCCGAGAAACAGTCATTCGACAGTTTTACCCGTTGGAATCTATTTGATAAAAAGTCTAAAATCCGCTTCTTTACAAAAGATGGAACAGATAGTTGGATAACTTTTCTGGCCAAAATGAGGTGGTCAACAAGATCGAAAGCTTTACGGTAATCAAATAATACAGTTCTGACAACATTTCCAGATCCATCAGTAGCCTCCGACCACTTGTGCACCATCGAGATAAGCGCGTAAGTTGCCGAAGAGCGCGGAATGCCTCCAAATTGTGCTGGATCAGCTATAGATAAAACATCTGGGGCGACGTATTTCTCAACTATAACATCCTCAGCCAATTTTGATACAACTGAAGTAAGCGAAATTGGCCTAAGATGTTTATTAATTTCACGCACAGGTTTATCTTTGGGGATAGGAGTGATGTTTGCTCTTTTCCAGACAATAGGAAGTTTTTCTTCCTGGTAAGATGTATTCAACAAGATGGATATAGGGGATGCTAGAATCTCGCCATAAGTTTTTAAAATCCAGTTGGGTATACCATCTGGTCCTGGTGGTTTGGACGCGTTCAGATTCTTCAGCTTGGTTAACACTGATGCCGGAGAAGTTATCGTTTTAACTACAGTTGGGGGGTCGACAGGAATGTCTTGAAGTAAGTTGGATAGATCTTCGTCTCGTAAGGGGTGGTATGTGCTCATAGGTTCCAGAAAGGTGTTGTTAATTAAATTGGCAAGTTCTTTCAACGATAAGTGGTCAATATTTTCTATTTGAAGTTGCGATTGAAGATCGTTGTTGCAGGTTTTCATTCCGCTGATACGTTTGATGTCAGACCACCAAGACTTAGGTTTTGACTTTTTTAAGTTACTGACCTTCGTAGCAAAAAATTTTGCTCGTAACAGTTTCCTCTCTCTATTCACTTTATTGCGGTAAAATTTAAACAACTGTACGTTTCCAGATGAAAACGCGCGTTGGCGCAACATTATCAATCGTTTAAAATCCTCAGTAACCCATGGTGCATCGTTAGTGTGGAATTTAACTTTTCGCTCCGGCGACGACTTTTAGCTTTGGCGACGACGAGGGCTCTGGGTAGACACAATTCATCCTTGTTTTGAATGCGTACAATCGAACCTTTTTTAGCCAAATGCTATGACATAGATACGAGCTGGTTGCCCGAACTTCCAGACGTTCCTGATTTTAATTAATAACTGCAGTTAAAATAAAATAAAAAATGAAAAAGTTACTCTATAGGCTTGAAAACACTGCAAACTCCCCAATCATTCGGCAAAACCCCCAATCATTCGGCAAGTGGTTACCGTGAGAAAATGTGGTACGCATGCGCAGGATAGTTAACAGGGTTTGAACCGTAGGCTTAGGGATATCAAACAATGCGTTCTATATTATTTTGTAAATGTGGTGGTTCTTAGAAGAACCGGGTTTTTTTTTTATCTTGTCCCTAAAGATTCTCCTGCATCCATAAGGCATATGCTTCCACTTCGACTATTGCACAGTGATGGTACGCATTGGCTTCGAGGTGGTTGCCACATGTTTCCAACCAGACCAGCTGATCAACGTATTTAAACGTTACGCAACGCTTTATGTTACGCAACGCTTTATGTTACGCAACGCTTTAAGTTACGCAACGTTTTACGTTACGCAACGCTTTATGTTACGTCATCTCATTAGTATTCTTACTTCCAGGCGTATGAATACTAATTACTTCCGATCCTGGATGTACATGTTTACCTACTTATGGGTATAGCAAATATATAGGCAAAATATGAGGTTAGGGGGGTTTAGATTATAATATATACCGATAAAAATAAAGTCATTTATTCTTCATACCTAAAATTATAGACACCTTTATACCAAAAAGTCGCACTTGTAGCCATTTTTGCCCTTCTCGGATTTGAAGCGAGAAATGTAATAAATATTGATACTCACAAAATGAGATGGATATAAGCATCCTGAACAAACTAAAATGAACTAAGTTTAATTCGTCAAACACTTTTTTGTTATACCATGAAGTAATCATGTGCATGATTTCCTCAATTTCACTTCTAGGATTTTACTTCTTTTCAAACTATATATATTTTGGTAACCAACTTATCTGTATTCGTTTGTCGATTAATTTGTACATATATATATCACAATAGGAACAAAACGAATCAGCCATTGATGCTTGTAATGCTACTTTAGCCCCCTACAATGACAATTTGCTTCCGATGGCACTGCCATCCATTCTTCACAGATTTACCTCCCAAATACAACAAGCTTTCCAACTGCATCACCTTTCCATTGTTTCCTACGTTTTGTAATATTTGTTAGTTTGTTTCCAAAGATGAGTTTCGGATTGTTTCGGAAGGAATTAGTAATAAAATGGGACGCCACAAAACGTCATCAATCTATTGCTTTACTGTGCCACAAACATCTAAAATTTCAAATTCTCATCCACATACATCGCGGAAAGTACTGGGACGAGTTATGTAAACTTGCGGACCGGCCCAAATTAGTGTGCTGCCTCCCTCCGGTAGGCAGCAATTAGTCGAAATGTTTCCCATTGGTAGGGGGTGGGCTACAATTCCTCCAGGGACTGCACCCCTCCCCTCCTCTGTCTACATCACAGACTCGTGCTTTCGCAACTGTCGAGGGGGGAATTCATCAGCGCTCACTCATTTTCCACTTTTTGCTAACAAAATTGGCAGCCGGGCTATCTTGCACTCGAAACGGGCCAATCGTTTTCTGAAGAATCATAGCTTCGAAGCCAGGTGAATTTTCATCAAAAGGAAACAGTCTGAATCTGTACTCTTTGCAGTAATTTCGGGGCCCCAAAATTGTCCGTGCCTCGCTTGCCAACCGCTCAGTCCGCCCCAGATTGCCAGACCTATTTTGTTTATCGATATAGCTTTACTGGCTGCTGGTAAAAGGCGACGAGCATGCATTTTCACTAATTCTTTAATTCTAAACTGATTTTCCTAATAATTAATAGCAAACGTTTCTGAAAAACTGTGACGTTCAGATTCAAATCGTGGCATTTCACTCAGATACAAACCATGGACGTTCTAAAATTACTCTATCTACTAATATTAGACCACGTTTACAAAACTCCAGAGTGCGCTGAAAACGGCGCATAAAAGAACCAATCAGCGGTTGCGTTTACACAGTACCAGAACGAAATTTTTTCAAACCGTCACTTTTGCCGCAACAACTTCAGCACACTTTCTAAACGGAGCGACATGAAAACGGAGCGCTTGGCGGCATCCTGTAATCGCCATTGAAATATATAATACCTGGCTGCTTGCTCGGCCTCAAAAGCCTGGTCACAAGATGGCGGAAATATGAGAGTATTTTCTCAGGAAGTCGACCACTGACCAGTATTCAGGGCGGTCTGTTGGCGATTATATTTTATTTTTGCCGTATTTTTTTATTTTGTTTAAATATTGATTTTAAAAAGGTTTTGGTTTTGGCCGTTTTTCAGATGTTTTCTTTTCAACTTTTGGTTTATGGGTGAGTAAATACACCTCAAACAAATGAACTGAAGTCGGAAGTTTGTTCTAATTTGTTTTTGTTCAAAATTGTTGTGCGAAGCCTTTTTAAGGCTTTTAATATTTGTGATATTTTGTTTTTCTGCACTCCTGCAAACATTTTTCTCGAGTTTTCACAAATATATTAAGTATTTAAACAACTTTATAGACGAAAGAGAATGAAATATAATCCCAGGTTGTTTTTAGTTTGTTTTTGACTAGAGGTATTTTGCTTTTACTGAAATTTTAGTACAATTTTGAATGAAAGGGTAATTCAATTTTGCACGGAAAATATTTTCGCATGCGCCAACATTCCTATTTCATTTTAAGTAAAAAACATGAGTCAGCGTTCTTTACCATTAGCAATCACTCTCATATTCGTCAGCCTACGTGATGTTCAATATGCCACGTATGTCGCCTGATTAAAAGTATGAGAGTGATTGAGAAATTCAAACCGTATCGAAATTCAAACGGACTCGTGCAAACGTACGGACATTCTGCCGTTGCCATTTCCTTCCGGAGTAGTGTAAACGTAGTCTATGGCACGGTTGGCCAGGAAGCTCACCTAATTGGGATGAATTATTTCTGTGTTTATATGATTGTTTGTATCCCATCTAATGTCCCGGGTCTTCAAAATGTCTTTTATTGTGATTGAGACAAAATGTATGTTGTATTAAGACTTTTAATAATGGTCCTTCCTTAGCCTTAGGTCTATTAATTATTATCTTTACTGTTGATATTTTCTAACTATGCCACTTAATAAAAGGTCAAGATCCCACCTAGCACGACGTAAGATCCCACCTAGTCGGGCTGGCTTCGGTCTCTCATGAACACGCAATGACTTTTATCTGCATTAACAATGACATGTGGATCTCGAGCTGTGCCCTAACAATAAAAAGGCATACTTAACTATTCTATCAATTGTTCTATCGTTGCTATTCATCAACAATTTTTGAGTGCGGTACCATTACGACATAAAGCTTCGATCCTACCATGTAAATGTTGCATTGTGCCGGTGTCAACACTATGAGCATGTGCAATTAATTTCAAAATATCGCAGTTGTTTCTCGAACGGATAAGTTCAGCCATATTATCCTTGATCTCAAACGACAAAAAATTAACCACCTTAACTTTGAAGTCTCTCATGGCGACCCCAACATAGGCATCATCGGTGTGAAAGGGCTTTCGAATGTAGACATAATTCATTAGACTACCCAATAAATCCATAGACATTAGTATAAAAGCACCAGCGTTGAACGGGGGAAATACGGTTTCAGCAAAATATTTCTTGCTTATACTCCACTTCCCACCAGCCGACCGGAAGACCGGTGAATTTGGGTAAGTCTTGCCGCCATAAAAGCGAGTGGGTGACCCCTGCGAAACGAGGTACTCTATAACTTTCGGTATTCGCATGTAAACATCATCGTCCGTTTTAGGAGTGTACTTTGTGCCGAGCAATGAAGCCCAAAGCTGCCCCATGTAATATTTCAAAATGTTATTCAGATAGTTATCATTGATGTCACCAATTAACATATCATTGTGTTCTTTGGCTTCCTCGATATTCCTTTTATCATCCTCCCCTCCGGCTTTGCCAACCACAAACACTAAAATCCACCTCTTGTCTCTTAACTTTGTGTTGTTCATGGCGTTTAAATGCTCACACGTCTTCTTGCTTGCCCAGGTTTCGCGAATTATTGCTCTCCGCCGTCTGAACCCGTCGCCTTTTGCACCGGAGTTGACAAGAACGACCACATAAAAATCTCTAGGTCCTTCGACAATCGGTTGTACTTCTGGATAAACAAATTTAAAATCGATCCACGGTCGATAGTCGTTGACCATGTCTATTTCAGTCGGCTTCTTCGTGGGCGTTTTAGTCGGTAGTACTGGCTTACGAGTGTTCAATGTCTGTCCAATTTCTAACACCGGTGGAAGCTGACTGCTACGTGTAATTACCTTATCATTTTGTGATATTTTACCATCAAATACTTCTATTTGGCTATGATTCATAGCAGAGTTTCTCGAGTCTAATAAAAAAACGGCAAGGTCGAATAAGAGTTTAAAACTTACAAGTAAAATGATCCAAAACCTCGAAGATCGGCCACGAAAAGGATTGCATAAGAAAGGCATTTCTTCTCTTTCCTGAGTTGCGGTAATGTGATCGATTTCAGTTATGCAGACTTTCGCAAAGCTACTCCTTCGTTTTCGTCTGGTCACTCAAATATAATTTTAAAAGTGTACTGTAAAGTGTGGTTTGAGTTTAGCAACAAAAACGAAGAGGTTTTCTTCCATATAGTAGAGGTTGACTTGTAGCAAATCTATCAGTTATGTTGTGATCCTTTCAAATTGTGGTCATTTATATCCGATGAGTTGTCAAGTGGGATGTACCCGTCTGCTGAGCAAAGTGCAGGTATTGTCTTGATTGATTAGTACTGATAAACATTAATAAATATGTTCACTATGCTGGTATTTAGTTAGTGTTCTATGCGTTGTTTTCTATATGCCAAAAATAACTCATATTCTAAGATTTTGTTCGAGATCAGCTATTGGTTTATTTTAAGCAGGGTCCACAACAAAACATATATAGATTTATATGAAACTATTGGAATCGTGCACCTCGCCTGGACCCCTTAATTCAATAGCACGAAAGAATTGAATCAAATAAGCGCAATATATATGCGACTAATTCTACCATGGATTAGTTTTGCAAAATCAAGGAAAAGGGTTATTTACAAGAGAAATTAATCCACACATGCCGTTTTCCATCACTTTAACAAGTCCAGTAGTTTTAGTTTAAAACTTAAGTAAGAATATTATAAATGTCTGCCACGCAAATATCATGATATAGGCAGATAAAAAGATTAGATGGATATGCATGCCAACATGAATAGATAATAGCAAAAATTGACGGGTATGCCAATCGAAATAAATATCCTAGCTAGCACAATTACATTGTAGGAACGTTATCTGAACATATACGCCAAATATTGTGAAAACGTTTCCCATGAACGTCCTGTTCTCCTGGTAACGTAAATTTGTCGACTCCAGGAAACGTCGTCACAACGTTTATGAATAACTTTGGGATTTATATTGCTACAACTTCGCTACGAAATTTGAGCTTTCAATACATATATTTTATATAAAAGGGATTATTTTAAGGTGCAGTTATAACCAATTTGTTCAGTAATAAATGAGATTTGTGTAGTCGTTAACGCAATTTTGTGCTGTAAACCAGTAATAAATTTTTCTTTTTGTAACTAGATTTAACGGTGATTGGTGAAAGGATCACTAACCACTCATCAGAAATTGCTACCTACCATTTAGAACGTGCCTTGAACGTGCCTATATACTATATGAGTATAGCAAATATATAGGCAAAATATGAGGTTAGGGGGCTTTAGATTATAATATATACCGATAAAAATAAAGTCATTTATTCTTCATACCTAAAATTATAGACACCTTTATACCAAAAAGTCGCACTTGTAGCAATTTTTGCTCTTCTCGGATTTGAAGCGATAAATGTAATAAATATTAATATTGACAAAACATGACAAACATGGATCGATGAGATCGATATAAGCATCCTGAACAAACTAAAATCAACTAAGTTTAACTCATCAAACACTTTTTTGTTATACCATGAAGTAATCATGTGTATGATTTCCTCAATTTCACTTCTAGGATTTTACTTCTTTTCAAACTATATATATTTTCTTGCAGAGCCAACTACAACCAACTTATCTGTATTCGTTTGTCGATTAAATTGTGCATATATATTTATTATATAAACATAAGTGTTATATAGAGTTTTATGCCACTATATATTTATTATATAAACATAAGTGTTATTGAGAGAAACTCTTTGCTCTATGCTGAAAAATATAATCTCTTCAACACTCGAAATAAATTCCATATTTCGCATCCTAATGTTTATGTATTCATTCAATAGGAACAAAACGAATCAGCCATTGATGCTTGTAATGCTACTTTCGCCCCCTACAATGACAATTTGCTTCCGATGGCACTGCCATCCATTCTTCACAGATTTACTTCCCAAATACAACAAGCTTTCCAACTGCATCACCTTTCCATTGTTTCCGACGTTGTGTAATATTTGTTATTTTGTTTCAAAAGATGAGTTTCGGATTGTTTCGGAAGGAATTAGTAATAAAACGGGACGCCACAAAATGTCATCAATCTATTGTTTAACTGCCTACAAACATCCTAAAATCTCAAATTCTCATCCACATACGTGGCAGAAAAGGACGATAATTATTGTAAAGCACCTGCCGGACTGGCCCAGATTCCTTTACGGCCTTATTTATTCCCTCTGGCTACATCACAGATTACAATTTATGTTTGGTGAGGCAGGAAAAAGCAGCGAAAACACGCGGTGATATTGCGAAGGCTGTGCCAGAAACATTTCGCGAAATTCTAGAGGCCATACAGTGAAAGTGTTGTTTATAAAATAACATAACACGATGTCTTCACGATAGTCTAAAACACATGTTTCGACCAATCAGAGCACGCCAATCAGTATATACATGTTATTTTATATTTCGGTGCTCTGCACTCGTCGAGGGGGAAATTCATCGGCCCCTTCACTCATTTTCCCATTTTTCGCTAACAAAATTGGCGGCCGGACTATCTTGCACTCGAAACGGGCCAATCGTTTTCCGAAGAATCATAGCTTCGAAGCCAGGTGAATTTTCATCAAAAGGAAACAGTCTGAATCTGTACTCTTTGCAGTAATTGCGGGCACCCCAAATTATCCGGGCCTCGGTTGCCAACCGCTCAGTCCGCCCCGGATTGCCAGACCTATTTTGTTTATCGATATAGCTTTACTGGCTGCTGGTAAAAGGCGACGAGCATGCATTTTCACTAATTCTTTAATTCTAAACTGATTTTCCTAATAATTAATTGCAAACTTTTCTGAAAAATTGTGACGTTCAGATTCAAATCGTGGCATTTCACACAGATACAAACCATGGACGTTCTAAAATTACTCTATCTACTAATATTAGACTACGTTTACAAAACTCCGGGAGTGGGCTGAAAACGGCGCATAAAAGTACCAAAGTACCAGTACAGCGAATTGTTTCAAACCGTCACTTTTGCCGCAACAACTTCATCACACTTTCTAAACGGAGCGACATGAAAATGGAGGGCTTGGCGGCATCCTGTAATCGCCATTGACATATATATATATGGACTGCTTGCTCGGCCTCAAAAGCGTGGTCACAAGATGGCGGAAATATGAGAGTATTTGCTCATGAAGTCGACCACTGACCAGTATTCAGAAAGGTCTGTTGGCGATTATATTTTATTTTTGCCGTATTTTTGTTATTTCTATAAATATTGATTTTAAAAAAGGTTTTGGTTCTGGCCGTTTTTCAGATACTTTCTTTTCAAAGGTTTTGACAAGTATATTAAGTGTTTAAACAACTTTATAGACGAAAAGAGAATGAAATATATATCCTAAGTTGTTTTTAGTTTGTTTTTTTGACTAGAGGTATTTTGTTTTTACTGAAATTTTAGTACAATTTTGAAAGAAGGACTAAATTTTGAAAGGAAAATATTTTCGCGCGCGCCAACAGTCCTATTTCATTTTAAGTAAAAAAAATCAGTCTGCGTTCATTACCATTAGCAATCACTCTCATATTCGTCAGCCTACGAGTGATGTTCAATTTGCCACGCATGTTGCCTGATTAAAAGTATGAGAGGAAGCAATCCAGATATATATATATGTCAATGGTAAACACTGGCGCCGTCATTATTTCGCTCCACTTTGGTTATAAGTTGCCATACCTTCCGCTCTTAAAAAAAAGAAAAATGAAAAGAAAATTTTAAAAAATTGAAATTCAAACCGTGTCCGTTCTGCAGTTGCCATTCAAACAGAGTTCGTTCTGCGGTTGCCATTTCCTTCCGGAGTGGTGTAAACGTAGTCTACGGCACGATTGGCCAGGAAGCTCACCTAATTGGGATGAATTATTTCTGTGTTTATATGACTGTTTCTATCCCATCTAATATCCCGGATCTTCAAAATGTCTTTTGTTGTGCTGGAACAAAATGTATGTTGTATTAAGACTTTTAATAATGGTCCTTCCTTAGCCTTAGGTCTATTAATTATTATCTTTACTGTTGATATTTTCTAACTATGCCACTTAATAAAAGGTCAAGATCCCACCTAGCACGACGTAAGATCCCACCTAGGGCTGGCTTGTCTCATAAGAACACGCAATGACTTTTATCTGCATTAACAATGACATGTGGATCTCGAGCTGGGCCCTAACAATAAAAAGGCATACTTAACTATTCTATCAATTGTTCTATCGTTGCTATTCATCAACAATTTTTTAGTGCGGTACCATTACGACATAAAGCTTCGATCCTACCATGTAAATGTTGCATTGTGCCGGGGTCAACACTATGACCATGTGCAATTAATTTCAAAATATCGCAATTGTTTCTCGAACGGATCACTTCAGCCATATTATGGTTGATTTCAAACGACACAATATCAACCACCTTAACCTTGAAGTCTCTCATGGCGACGCCAACATAGGCATCATCGGTGTGAAAGGGCTTTCGAATGTAGACATAATTCATTAGACTACCCAATAAATCCATAGACATTAGTATAAAAGCACCAGCGTTGAACGGGGGATATACGGTTTCAGCAAATTATTTCTTGCTTATACTCCACTTCCCACCAGCCGACCGGAAGACCGGTGAATTTGGGTAAGTCTCGCCGCCATAAAAGCGAGTGGGTGACCCCTGCGAAACGAGGTACTCTATAACTTTCGGTATTCGCATGTAAACATCATCGTCCGTTTTAAGAGTGTACTTTGTGCCGAGCAATGAAGCCCAAAGCTGCCCCATGTAATATTTCAAAATGTTATTCCGATAGTTATCATTGATGTCACCAATTAACATATCATTGTGTTCTTTGGCTTCCTCGATATTCCTTTTATCATCCTCCCCTCCGGCTTTGCCAACCACAAACACTAAAATCCACCTCTTGCCTCTTAACTTTGTGTTGTTCATGGCGTTTAAATGCTCACACGTCTTCTTGCTTGCCCAGGTTTCGCGAATTTTTGCTCTCCGCTGTCTGAACCCGTCGCCTTTTGCACCGGAGTTGACAAGAGCGACCACATAAAAATCTCTAGGTCCTTCGACAATCGGTTGTACTTCTGGATAAACAAATTTAAAATCGAACCACGGTTGATAGTCGTTGACCATGTCTACTTCAGTCGGTTTCTTCGTGGGCGTTTTAGTCGGTAGTACTGGCTTACGAGTGTTCAATGTCTGTCCAATTTCTAACACCGGTGGAAGCTGACTGCTACGTGTAATTACCTTATCATTTCGTGATATTTTACCACCAAATACTTCTATTTGGCTATGATTCATAGCAGAGTTTCTCGAGTCTAATAAAAAAACGGCAAGGTCGAATAAGAGTTTAAAACTTACAAGTAAAATGATCCAAAACCTCGAAGATCGGCCACGAAAAGGATTGCATATGAAAGGCATTTCTTCTCTTCCTGAGTTGTGGTAATGTGATCGCTTTCAGTTATGTCGACTTTCGCAAAGCTACTCCTTCGTTTTCGTCTGGTCCCTCAAATATAATTTTAAAACTGTACTGTAAACTGTGGTTTGAGTTTAGCAACAAAAACGAAGAGGTTTTCTTCCATATAGTAGAGGTTGACTTGTAGCAAGTCCATCAGTTATGTTGTGATCCTTTCAAATTGTGGTCATTTATATCCGATGAGGTGTCAAGTGGGATGTTCCCCTCTGCTGAGCAAAGTGCAGGTATTGTCTTGATTGATTAGTACTGATAAACATTAATAACATGTTCACGCTTGCTGAGTATTTAGGTAACAGTTTAGTGTTCTATACGTTGTTTTCTATATGTCAAAAATAAATCATATTCTCTAAGATTTTGTTCGAGATCAGCTATTGGTTTATTTTAAGCAATGTACACAACAAAACATATATAGAATTACATGAAACTATTGGAATCGTGTACCTAGCCTGGAACCCTTAATTCATAGGACCCGAAATAATTGAATCAAATTAACGCAATATATGCGACTAATTTAACCATGGATTAGTTTTGCAAAATCAAGCAAAAGGGCTATTTACAAGAGAAATTAATCCACACATGCCGTTTTCCATCACTGTCACAAGTCGAGTATTTTTAGTTTAAAACCTAAGTAATACGGATATCATAAATGTCTGCCAAGCAAATATCATGAGTTAGGCAGATAGACGGGTATGCATGCTAACATGAATAGACAATAGGAAAAATTGACGGTATGCCAATCGAAATAAATATCCCAGCTTCCACAATTACATTGCAGGAACATCATCTGAACGTTCGCCAAATATTGTGAAAACGTTTCCCATGAACGTCCTGTTCTCCTGGTAACGTGAATTTGTCGACTCCAGGAAACGTCGTCACAACGTTTATGAATAACTTTGGGATTTATATTGCCACAACTTCGCTACAAAATTTGTGCTTTTAATACATATATTTCATATAACAGGGATTATTTTAAGGTGCAGTTATAACCAATTTGTGCAGTGATAAATGAGATTTGTGTAGACGTTAACGCAATTTGGTGCAGTAAATCAGTAATAAATTTTTCTTTTTGTAACTAGATTTAACGGAGATTGGTGAAAGGATCACTAACCACTCATCAGAAACTTTTACCTGCCATTTAGAACGTGCCTTGAACGTGCCTATATACTATGAGTTTAGCAAATAGATAGCCAAAATATGAGACCCGGTTATGTTAGGGGGGTTTAGATTATAATATATACCGATAAAAATAAAGTCATTTATACTTCATACTTAAAATATCTCGAACGTGCGGTGCCAGTGTGGGTATAGAGTATAGCAAATGCGGCGGTTGACTGTTGTAGACACCTTTATACCAAAAAGTCGCACTTGTAGCAATTTTTGTTCTTCTCGGATTGGAAGCGATAAATGTAATAAATATTGATATTGACAAACATGGATCGATGAGATCGATTTTAACCATCCTGAACAAACTAAAATGAACTAAGTTTATATTTTAAGTACTTGGAAGTACTGGGACGAGTCGTGTAAACCTGCGAACAGGCTCAGAGTAGTGTGCTGCCTCCCAGTAACCTATGAGCTATGGCTATGCTTACACGAGAAATTTAATTACAATTCTTTATTATTCCTACTTCAGCTCACTGAATTCTAGGAATGAACTATTGTCAAACTGTAGGCAAAGACAAAACGTCCATTGTGTAACCAACAGCTGCATGTAGATAAAGCTGCAATCCTAAACGGCTTGTGCAAGTGATGTCACAACTCGAAATTGCGGGTCTTCCGGTTTTTTGGGTGAAAAATTCCACCATTTTCATTGGATAATCTCAAACTAATTAAAATCAAATTCAACATAGCTGACAATTTTTTACATCAATACGTGTAACGCCAACTTTCCTGAATAACTCGAGTTCTAGACATGCTAAAGCAACAGACTATACGCCAAAATACTCATCGTTGTTCAAGCATTCTAGAGAGCTATAGATTATCTTCGGTATTTCGGTATTTGAGATATAAAAGAAAACGGCACGTCGTGAAATCCGCGATTTGCCCCCCCAAATTCTCGCGTGACTGCACAAGCCGAATACATCTTTTCAGTTACGTCAAACATGTATATCAACTGTTATCAGTAACCTGCTCGTGAATAATTACGAAAGTACTTACATTATGCAACGAGGAAAGCGACAGGAAGAGTACAAGCATTTAGCTGAACAAACCAGAAAACATTGTTGCGTAAACATTGTTTCCTAAGCCTGGCCATTCCTGAATGTATTGATTTTATTGCAAATTTTTCTAATACTTTTTGAGTAGAGTTGACGTGGACCAAAGTTGATGTGGCCCAGGTTATATGTTAAGATTTAAAGGTCTTCCATAATATGGAATGCAAAACCCTTATATAACACACACTGGCATCACCTGAGACCGCGGAGGCATGGACCCAATATCTTGTCATACATACTCAGCTTTCTAGTGGTAGTCTAGGAACTGTATATGAGTTTGTATGCATTTCATTTAGGACAAATAAACTAAATTGTTTTAGGGTAAAATGACCATGACGGACAACATGGCATATGTGCCAAAACCCGAATCCGGGACGAAATGCCCGAAAGTGACCACACCCAGAAACAGCACTGCCGGCAAAGCTCTACCTCATAAACCATCAAAGCTACAGACTTTCTGAACCGCTTATAGTGTTTAGAATGGTTACTTTTAGGGGTGGTCATAAGAGAGTGAAATGTGTCTAGGTCTAATATTTTACAAGGAAATGACCATAAACCATCCCAGGTCAACTGCTTATTATGCATCATATCACTTCATACACCTTAGAAAGGCTATATTTTCTTATTTCATAAATATTTTGGTCATAGGATGAAAAACTATACTTGTTTCAATATAATACGAATAGATTTCATGAGGATTGATACTAGTAGTATAGTATGTGGTTTTCAACCCTTATTTTTGAGGGGAGCAAGGAGCAAATCATTAAAAATGCAAACAACCCCTTGTGCGCACTTAGGGTATTAATATTCAGGGTGTGGCACATGACATAATTCGTTCCCACTCTTTTAGGAGCCAGAGTATTTAGCGAATGATTTCGAGGATTTACCATAAAAAAGTGATTAAATTAAACATTGGCACAATTATTCATTGCCTTAAAATGCCGAGTTAGTAAAGGTGTTAGGCGGAAATCTGTAGTCGTTTGTCGATTAAATTGTGCATATATGTATAACAATAGGAACAAAACGAATCAGCCATTGATGCTTGTAATGCTACTTTAGCCCCCCTACAATGACAATTTGCTTCCGATGGCACTGCCATCCATTCTTCACAGATTTACCTCCCAAATACAACAAGCTTTCCAACTGCATCACCTTTCCATTGTTTCCTACGTTTTGTAATATTTGTTAGTTTGTTTCCAAAGATGAGTTTCGGATTGTTTCGGAAGGAATTAGTAATAAAATGGGACGCCACAAAACGTCATCAATCTATTGCTTTACTGTGCCACAAACATCTAAAATTTCAAATTCTCATCCACATACATCGCGGAAAGTACTGGGACGAGTTATGTAAACTTGCGGACTGGCCCAAATTAGTGTGCTGCCTCCCTCCGGTAGGCAGCAATTAGTCGAAATGTTTCCCATTGGTAGGGGGTGGGCTACAATTCCTCCAGGGACTGCACCCCTCCCCTCCTCTGTCTACATCACAGACTCGTGCTTTCGCAACTGTCGAGGGGGGAATTCATCAGCGCTCACTCATTTTCCACTTTTTGCTAACAAAATTGGCAGCCGGGCTATCTTGCACTCGAAACGGGCCAATCGTTTTCTGAAGAATCATAGCTTCGAAGCCAGGTGAATTTTCATCAAAAGGAAACAGTCTGAATCTGTACTCTTTGCAGTAATTTCGGGGCCCCAAAATTGTCCGTGCCTCGCTTGCCAACCGCTCAGTCCGCCCCAGATTGCCAGACCTATTTTGTTTATCGATATAGCTTTACTGGCTGCTGGTAAAAGGCGACGAGCATGCATTTTCACTAATTCTTTAATTCTAAACTGATTTTCCTAATAATTAATAGCAAACTTTTCTGAAAAACTGTGACGTTCAGATTCAAATCGTGGCATTTCACTCAGATACAAACCATGGACGTTCTAAAATTACTCTATCTACTAATATTAGACCACGTTTACAAAACTCCAGAGTGCGCTGAAAACGGCGCATAAAAGAACCAATCAGCGGTTGCGTTTACACAGTACCAGAACGAAATTTTTTCAAACCGTCACTTTTGCCGCAACAACTTCAGCACACTTTCTAAACGGAGCGACATGAAAACGGAGCGCTTGGCGGCATCCTGTAATCGCCATTGAAATATATAATACCTGGCTGCTTGCTCGGCCTCAAAAGCCTGGTCACAAGATGGCGGAAATATGAGAGTATTTTCTCAGGAAGTCGACCACTGACCAGTATTCAGGGCGGTCTGTTGGCGATTATATTTTATTTTTGCCGTATTTTTTTTATTTTGTTTAAATATTGATTTTAAAAAAGGTTTTGGTTTTGGCCGTTTTTCAGATGTTTTCTTTTCAACTTTTGGTTTATGGGTGAGTAAATACACCTCAAACAAATGAACTGAAGTCGGAAGTTTGTTCTAATTTGTTTTTGTTCAAAATTGTTAGGCTTTTTAATATTTGTGATATTTTGTTTTTCTGCACTCCTGCAAACATTTTTTCTCGAGTTTTCACAAATATATTAAGTATTTAAACAACTTTATATCCCAGGTTGTTTTTAGTTTGTTTTTTGACTAGAGGTATTTTGTTTTTACTGAAATTTTAGTACAATTTTGAAAGAAAGTGTCAATTTTGCACGGAAAAGATTTCGCCAACATTCCTATTTCATTTTAAGTAAAAAACATGAGTCAGCGTTCTTTACCATTAGCAATCACTCTCATATTCGTCAGCCTACGTGATGTTCAATTTGCCACGTATGTCGCCTGATTAAAAGTATGAGAGTGATTGAGAAATTCAAACCGTATCGAAATTCAAACGGACTCGTGCAAACGTACGGACATTCTGCCGTTGCCATCTCCTTCCGGAGTAGTGTAAACGTAGTCTATGTCACGGTTGACCAGGAAGCTCAACTAATTGGGATGAATTATTTCTGTGTTTATATGATTGTTTGTATCCCATCTAATGTCCCGGGTCTTCAAAATGTCTTTTATTGTGATTGGACTTTTAATAATGGTCCTTCCTTAGCCTTAGGTCTATTAATTATTATCTTTATTGTTGATATTTTCTAACTATGCCACTTAATAAAAGGTCAAGATCCCACCTAGCATGACGTAAGATCCCACCTAGTCGGGCTGGCTTCGGTCTCTCATGAACACGCAATGACTTTTATCTGCATTAACAATGACATGTGGATCTCGAGCTGTGCCCTAACAATAAAAAGGCATACTTAACTATTCTATCAATTGTTCTATCGTTGCTATTCATCAACAATTTTTTAGTGCGGTACCATTACGACATAAAGCTTCGATCCTACCATGTAAATGTTGCATTGTGCCGGTGTCAACACTATGACCATGTGCAATTAATTTCAAAATATCGCAATTGTTTCTCGAACGGATCACTTCAGCCATATTATGGTTGATTTCAAACGACACAATATCAACCACCTTAACCTTGAAGTCTCTCATGGCGACCCCAACATAGGCATCATCGATGTGAAAGGGCTTTCGAATGTAGACATAATTCATTAGACTACTCAATAAATCCATAGACATTAGTATAAAAGCACCAGGGTTGTACGGGGGATATACGGGTTCAGGGAAATATTTCTTGCTTATACTCCACTTCCAACCTGTCCGCCGGAAAACCCGTGCATTTGTGCTCGTCTTGCCGCCATAAAAGCGAGAAGGTGACCCCTGCGAAACGATGTACTCTATAACTTTCGGTATTCGCATATAAACATCATCGTCCGTTTTAAGAGTGTACTTTTTGCCGAGCAATGAAGCCCAAAGCTGCCCCATGTAATATTTCAAAATGTTATTCAAATAGTTATCATTGATGTCAGCAATTAACATATCATTGTGTTCTTTCGCTTCCTCGATATTCCTTTTATCATCCTCCCCTCCGGCTTTGCCAACCACAAACACTAAAATCCACCTCTTGTCTCTTAACTTTGTGTTGTTCATGGCGTTTAAATGCTCACACGTGTTCTTGCTTGCCCATGTTTCGCGAATTTTTGCTCTCCGCCGTCTGAACCCATCGCCTTTTGCGCCGGAGTTGACAAGAACGACCACATAAAAATCTCTAGGTCCTTCGACAATCGGTTGCACTTCTGGATAAACAAATTTAAAATCGATCCACGGTTGATAGTCGTTGACCATGTCTATTTCAGTCGGCTTCTTCGTGGGCGTTTTAGTCGGTAGTACTGGCTTACAAGTGTTCAGTTTCTGTCCTAATTCTAACACCGGTGGGAGCTGAGTGCTACGTGTAATTACCTTATCATTTCGTGATATTTTACCATCAAATATTTCTATTTGGCTATTATTCACAGCAGAGTTTCTCGAGTATAATAAAAAAATGGCAAGGTCGAATAAGAGTTGAAAACTTACAAGTAAAGTGATCCAAAATCTTGAAGATCGGCCACGAAAAGGATTGCATAAGAAAGGCATTTCTTCTCTTTCCTGAGTTGTGGTAATGTGATCGCTTTCAGTTATGTAGACTTTCGCAAAGCTACTCCTTCGATTTCTTCTAGTCACTCGAATATAATGATTTTAAAAGTGTACTGTAAACTGTGATTATGAAGAACGAAGAACGTTTCGAGGAAGTAATTTCCGGAAAAGTAAGGAACTCTCCTGCATTGTAGAGGTTGACTTGTAGCAAGTCTATCAGTTATGTTGTGATCCTTTCAAATTGTGGTCATTTATATCCGATCAGCTGTCAAGTGAGATGTTCCCCTGCTGAGCATGCAAAGTGCAGGCTTTGTCTTCATTCATTAGCACTGATAAATATTAATACATGTTCACATTTTCATGAGTATTTAGGTAACAGTTTAGTGTTCTATTCGTTGTTTTCTATATGCCAAAAATAACTCATATTCTAAGATTTTGTTCGAGATCAGCTAATGGTTTATTTTAAGCAGGGTACACAACAAAACATATATAGATTTATATGAAACTATTGGAATCGTGCACCTCGCCTGGACCCCTTAATTCAATAGCACGAAAGAATTGAATAAAAAAAACGCAATATATATGCGACTAATTCTACCATAGATTAGTTTGGCAAAATCAAGCAAAAGGGTTATTTACAAGAGAAATTAATCCACACATGCCGTTTTCCATCACTTTAACAAGTCCAGTAGTTTTAGTTTAAAACTTAAGTAAGAATATTATAAATGTCTGCCACGCAAACATCACGAGATAGGCAGATAAAAAGATTAGATGGGTATGCATGCCAACATGAATAGATAATAGGAAAAATTGACGGGTATGCCAATCGAAATAAATATCCTAGCTAGCATAATTACATTGCAGGAACGTCATCTGAACGTTCGCCAAATATTGTGAAAACGTTCCCCATGAACGTCCTGTTCTCCTGGTAACGTGAATTCGTCACAACGTTTATGAATAACTTTGGGATTTATATTGCTACAACTTCGCTACGAAATTTGTGCTTTTAATACATATATTTCATGCAGGGATTATTTTAAGGTGCAGTTATAACCTATTTGTGCAGTGATAAATTAGATTTGTGTAGACGTTAACGCAATTTTGTGCAGTAAGTCAGTAATAAATTTTTCTTTTTGTAACTAGATTTAACGGTGATTGGTGAAAGGGTCACTAACCACTCATCAGAAATTTTTACCTACCATTTAGAACGTGCCTTGAACGTGCCTATATACTATGAGTTTAGCAAATATATAGCCAAAATATGAGACCCTGTTAGGGGGGTTTAGATTATACTATACCGATAAAAATAAAGTCATTTATACTTCATACTAAGGGGGTCTTGGACAAAATTGTAAAAAAATATCCTATTTTCAATTTAGCCATATTATGCATCATTAATGATCACTTTTTCGTTTTCTGGTGTCATTTGTTTGGCCGAAAATGGATAAATATGGGAAAATAGCAGCTTGTTTGAAATTTTGTCCCTTAGCAACCACCATAGCAACGACATGTTATTGGAAAGTCGCGAGCATTGGAGCATTTACGAAAACGTTTTTTCTCCAAATGAGTACCCACCTACCCCTCCCTAGCTATATAGTGATCTTAAACCATTTTATTTCAAATTACACCAAGTACAAGTCGGTTATATTTAGGCGGGAGAGGCGTTATAATGGCGCGAAAGCAAATTGTGTTCATGCTATATATTTCTATAATTACGGTTCCACTTCAAGGCTTTGACTGATTGAGGACATCATGTAAAGTCCGACGAAAGTCGATCTGCCATAACCTTTCAAAGAACCGAAGGGTTAAACATTGGTGTCTTTTTAAAGACGGCAACGACGGAGGTCACAGCTGGGAACCAAACTTAGGTGTTGAAATAGTGCGTGTTAAACATTTTGCAAAAAATCTAGCATGGCATTTTCATGATATATATGCCTACCTCTCCCGTTTAGGATGTGTTTGGCTATGTGATTTCGACCCCTAGTATATTTCGTTAGCATATGAAAATATAGTGGAGCTCCATGCCCAATTTTTCATTTGTCCTTATAATATAAGTAAATAAAATGTTTCCCACTGCAGTGTACTGATCGATATAATATAAGGCACATAAGTACTACACATTTATTTAAACTGGGATATACAAATATAACTTTTACATAATTTCCAAATATCTATATGGGCACATTTATATACCGAATATAACTATAATCAACTGTCTAGATCTATCACTAAAAATTATAACACTAATCCACAAATTGTAACAGAAATCCACAATTCCAAAACCCCGAAAGGTCCTCAGGGGTAAAAGAAAAAGGCAATCTGACAAAACTCAAGAAAAGGAAGGACAAACGTATTCAAAGGAATCATTCTAGCTGCTGTTTGCCTTTCTTTGGTTAGTAATGTGTAATCAATATTATTGCAAAACGCTATTCGAAACTATAAACTTGATTTTATCAAAACAGCTCAAAACGGACTCGGGACACTCTGCTGCATTAAATATTTATCCGATTGACATCAAACTTTCAGAATTTGATAATTGTAACTAGATCTAAAACCTAAACCTCTAAATTCTCATATTTTGAAAATATATGTCTTTGAAAATTCTGATATTTTAATTAGATTATGGCATAGTTACAAACAAAATAGTTTTTAGATGTTATAATATATACATATATTTAATTTTTTGAGGTTTACTATCTGGATACACATATTGGCTTTACATTAAACCTATTTTGTTCTTTCAAACAACTTTACTTTTCTCTTCATCATAGTAATAGTAATAGATTTTATTACTGCTCTTGGCAAAACAGAATTACAGCAGCATTACACATTTAAAAATGTTAAAAGATTAAAATGAAGGATATATATAATGAGCTATAGTTCAATAAAACTAAAGTTCGCTACATTTGATTTCATAACTTGTTATAAAGTCTGGCTCCTCTGGCTATGAACGAAGACTGATGGCGATTAGTGCGTGATAGGGGAACTCGGATTTCGCTTTTTTCCTCAAGTTATATACTTGTGTTCTAGGTTCTTCTAAAAATCGATTGCACGGATGATTTTCAGACCTTACAATATTCGTGAATTCCCTAATATTCGTGAATTCCACTCATGTCCCGCGTAAGTGCTATAATTATATTAGTAGTAGTAGTAGTAGTAGTAGTAGACTTGACATTAATAAAAATGATAAACCTGTGGCCCTCTAGCTATAACTATATAAAAACATTTATTATTAGCATGACAAAATTACTGGATGCCGATTGGTTGAGAGGAGTACAATTATTTCATTAATTGTACTGCAGTACAATTAATGATTTTCCCAAAACAAACAAAATGGCGGAAATTTTGTCATGCTAATAATAAACAAGTACGGCGGCTCGTCCAATTTTGGCAAAATTTCCAAACATCACTCGTACTATTAATCCCTAATTGTACTCGCCATCGCATGATTACCTATACATATACAATAAATTACATTTATATACTAAGAATATTTATGGTAAAATTCAAAGAGATGAAAATGATTCAAATATTGCTCCCTTGGGGGTCATTTCTTGGTTGCCAAGGTAACAGCACATGTAAAAGTGACTGATTTGGTGTCAGCAATCGACATTTTATCATATCCACCAAAAATATGTTTCAAAGAACGAATATTAAAAATTTTCATATTGAATGTCCAGGACCCCCTTAAAATATCTCGAACGTGCGGTGCCAGTGTGGGTATAGAGCAGGGGTCTTCACCCCTTTTTTTCGGCGACCCAAACCCATGCTTCATAGGTGTCCCGCGACCCTGAACACTGCCAAAATTTGAATCAAGAATATAGTCGAGTGCTGAAACATTATTATTTTTATTACAGCTTGAACAAACGCAAGGAAATATTCATATGTAAATATGTGCATCTTATCACTTGATCTCTCGTCTTGTAAAGTTTACTAGTGTAAGTTCGCGACGCTATAGACAAGCATTGCGACCCATGCGACCCAAGACAAGCCTTGCGACCTTCGAGGGTGTGCTAGCGACCCAATTTTGGGTCGCGACCCATGGTTTGAAGACCCCTGGTATAGAGTATAGAAAATGCGGCGGTTGACTGTTGTAGACACCTTTATACCAAAAAGTCGCACTTGCAGCAATTTTTGCTCTTCTCGGATTTGAAGCGATAAATGTAATAAATATTGATATTGACAAAACGTGACAAACATGGATCGATGAGATCGATTTTAACCATCCTGAACCTACTAAAATCAACTAAGTTTAACTTAAGTACTGGGAAGTACTGGGACGAGTCGTGTAAACCTGCGAACAGGCTCAGACTAGTGTGCTGCCTCGCAGTAATCTATGAGCTATGGCTATGCTTACACGAGAAATTTATAATTCTTTATTATCCCTAACACAGCTCACTGAACTCTAGGAATGAACTATTGTCAAACTGTAGGCAAAGACAAAACATCCACTGTGTAACCAACAGCTGCATGTACATAAAGCTGCAATCCTAAACGGCTTCTGCAAATGACGTCACAACTCGAAATTGTGTGGCTTCCGGTTTTTTGGGTGACAAATTCCACCATTTTCATTGGATAATTTCAAACTAATTAAAATCAAATTCAACATGGCTGACATTTTTTTTACATCAATACGTGTAACGCCAAATTTCCTGAATAACTCGAGTTCTAGACATGCTAAAGCAACAGACTATACACCAAAATACTCATCGTTGTTCAAGCATTCTAGAGAGGTATAGATTATCTTATAACTCTCGGTATTTCGCGAGATATAAAAGAAAACGGCACGTCGTGAAATCCGCGATTTGCCCCCCAAATTCTCGCGTGACTGCACAAGCCGAATACATCTTTTCAGTTACGTCAAACATGTATATCAACTGTTATCAGTAACCTGCTCGTGAATAATTACGAAAGTACTTACATTATGCAACGAGGAAAGCGACAGGAAGAGTACAAGCATTTAGCTGAACAAACCAGAAAACATTGTTGCGTAAACATTGTTTCCTAAGCCTGGCCATTCCTGAATGTATTGATTTTATTGCAAATTTTTCTAATACTTTTTGAGTAGAGTTGACGTGGACCAAAGTTGATGTGGCCCAGGTTATGTGTTAAGATTTAAAGGTCTTCCATAATATGGAATGCAAAACCCTTATATAACACACACTGGCATCACCTGAGACCGCGGAGGCGTGGACCCAATATCTTGTCATACATACTCAGCTTTCTGAAGAATTAGTAATAAAATGGGACGCCACAAAATGTCATCAATCTATTGTTTAACTGTGCCACAAACATCCTAAAATCCACATACGTGGCAGAAAGTACTGGGACGAGTTATGTAAACCTGCGGACTGGCCCAGATTAGTGTGCTACCTCCCTCCGGTAGGCAGCCATTATTTCCCATTGGTAGGGAGCGGGCTACAATTCCTCCACGGACTGCACCCCCCCCCTCTGGCTACATCACAGACTATACAATTACTTTATGGTTTCCGTGTTTGGATGGCCTGATCCAAACACGCGGGAATGTTGCGAGAGTTAAGAAAAGCGCGCGAAATCTCGAGCCGAAGGCTAGTGATTTTGCGAGCTTTTCTTAACTCGAGCAACATTCCCAAGTGTTTGGATCAGGCCATCCAAACACGGAAACCATAAAGTAATTGTTTTATAAAATAACAACAACACGATAGTCTTCCATGTTTGGAACGCCTGATCCAAACACGGGTTTCGACCAATCAGAGCACGCGTTATATACATGTTATTTTATAATAGTGCTTTCGCAACCGTCGAGGGGGAAATTCATCGGCGCCCACTCATTTTCCATTTTTTCGCTAACAAAATTGGCGGCCGGACTATCTTGCACTCGAAACGGGCCAATCGTTTTCCGAAGAATCATAGCTTCGAAGCCAGGTGAATTTTCATCAAAAGGAAACAGTCTGAATCTGTACTCTTTGCAGTAATTGCGGGCCCCCAAAATTGTCTGGGCCTCGGTTGCCAAACCGCTCAGTCCGCCCCGGATTGTCAGACCTATTTTGTTTATCGATATAGCTTTACTGGCTGGTGGTAAAAGGCGAGGAGCATGCATTTTCACTAATTCTTTAATTCTAAACTGATTTTCCTTATAATTAATAGCAAACTTTTCTGAAAAACTGTGACGTTCAGATTCAAATCGTGGCATTTCACTCAGATACAAACCATGGACGTTCTAAACTGATTACTCTATCTACTAATATTAGACACGTTTACAAAACTCCGGAGTGGGCTGAAAACGGCGCATAAAAGTACCAATCAGCGGTTGCGTTTACACAGTACCGGAGCGAAATTGTTTCAAACCGTCACTTTTGCCGCAACAACTTCAGCACACTTTCTAAACGGAGCGACATGAAAACGGAGCGCTTGGCGGTATCCTGTAATCGCCATTGACATATATATATCTGTACTTCTTCCTCGGCCAAAAAAGCGTGGTCACAAGATGGCGGAAATATGAGAGTATTTGCTCATGAAGTCGACCACTGACCAGTATTCAGAGCGGTCTGTTGGCGATTATATTTTATTTTTGCTGTATTTTTGTTACTTTGTATAAATATTGATTTTAAAAAAGGTTTTGGTTTTGGCCGTTTTTCAGATACTTTCTTTTCAAAAGTTTTGACAAGTATATTAAGTGTTTAAACAACTTTATAGACGAAAAGAGAATGAAATATATATCCGAAGTTGTTTTTAGTTTGTTTTTTGACTAGAGGTATTTTGTTTTTACTGAAATTTTAGTACAATTTTGAAAGAAGGTGTAAATTTTGCACGGAAAATATTTTCGCGCGCGCCAACAGTCCTATTTCATTTTAAGTAAAAAAAATCAGTCTGCGTTCATTACCATTAGCAATCACTCTCATATTCGTCAGCCTACGAGTGATGTTCAATTTGCCACGCATGTTGCCTGATTAAAAGTATGAGAGGAAGCAATCCAGATATATATATGTCAATGGTAAACACTGGCGCCGTCATTATTTCGCTCCACTTTGGTTCTAAGTTGCCATACCTTCCGCTCTTAAAAAAAAGAAAAATGAAAAGAAAATTTTAAAAAATTGAAATTCAAACCGTGTCCGTTCTGCAGTTGCCATTCAAACAGAGTCCGTTCTGCGGTTGCCATTTCCTTCCGGAGTGGTGTAAACGTAGTCTACGGCACGGTTGGCCAGGAAGCTCACCTAATTGGGATGAATTATTTCTGTGTTTATATGACTGTTTCTATCCCATCTTATATCCTTAATGGTCCTTCCTTAGCCTTAGGTCTATTAATTATTATCTTTATTGTTGATATTTTCTAACTATGCCACTTAATAAAAGGTCAAGATCCCACCTGGCACGACGTAAGATCCCATCTAGTCGGGCTGGCTTCGGTCTCTCATGAACACGCAATGACTTTTATCTGCATTAACAATGACATGTGGATCTCGAGCTGTGCCCTAACAATAAAAAGGCATACTTAACTATCTATCAATTGTTCTATCGTTGCTATTCATCAACAATTTTTTAGTGCGGTACCATTACGACATAAAGCTTCGATCCTACCATGTAAATGTTGCATTGTGCCGGTGTCAACACTATGACCATGTGCAATTAATTTCAAAATATCGCAGTTGTTTCTCGAACGGATCACTTCAGCCATATTATGGTTGATTTCAAACGACACAATATCAACCACCTTAACCTTGAAGTCTCTCATGGCGACCCCAACATAGGCATCATCGGTGTGAAAGGGCTTTCGAATGTAGACATAATTCATTAGACTACCCAATAAATCCATAGACATTAGTATAAAAGCACCAGCGTTGAACGGGGGAAATACGGTTTCAGCAAAATATTTCTTGCTTATACTCCACTTCCCACCAGCCGACCGGGAGACCGGTGAATTTGGGTAAGTCTCACCGCCATAAAAGCGAGTGGGTGACCCCTGCGAAACGAGGTACTCTATAACTTTCGGTATTCGCATATAAACATCATCGTCCGTTTTAAGAGTGTACTTTGTGCCGAGGAATGAAGCCCAAAGCTGCCCCATCTAATATTTCAAAATGTTATTCAGATAGTTATCATTGATGTCACCAATTAACATATCATTGTGTTCTTTGGCTTCCTCGATATTCCTTTTATCATCTTCCCCTCCGGCTTTGCCAACCACAAACACTAAAATCCACCTCTTGTCTCTTAACTTTGTGTTGTTCATGGCGTTTAAATGCTCACACGTCTTCTTGCTTGCCCAGGTTTTGCGAATTTTTGCTCTCCGCTGTCTGAACCCGTCGCCTTTTGCACCGGAGTTGACAAGAACGACCACATAAAAATCTCTAAGCCCTTCGATAATCGGTTGTACTTCTGGATAAACAAATTTAAAATCGATCCACGGTTGATAGTCGTTGACCATGTCTATTTCAGTCGGCTTCTTCGTGGGCGTTTTAGTCGGTAGTACTGGCTTACGAGTGTTCAATGTCTGTCCGATTTCTAACACCGGTGGAAGCTGACTGCTACGTGTAATTACCTTATCATTTCGTGATATTTTACCATCAAATACTTCTATTTGGCTATGATTCATAGCAGAGTTTCTCGAGCATAATAAGAAAACGGCAAGGTCGAATAAGAGTTTAAAACTTACAAGTAAAATGATCCAAAACCTTGAAGATCGGCCACGAAAAGGATTGCATAAGGAAGGCATTTCTTCTCTTCCTGAATTGTGGTAATGTGATCGCTTTCAGTTATGTAGACTTTCGCAAAGCTACTCCTTCGTTTTCGTCTGGTCACTTAAAAATAATTTTAAAAGTGTACTGTAAACTGTGGTTTGAGTTTAGCAACAAAAACGAAGAGGTTTTCTTCCATATAGTAGAGGTTGACTTGTAGCAAGTCTATCAGTTATGTTGTGATCCTTTCAAATTGTGATCATTTATATCCGATGAGTTGTCAAGTGGGATGTTCCCCTCTGCTGAGCAAAGTGCGGGTATTGTCTTGATTGATTAGTACTGATAAACATTAATAACATGTTCACGCTTGCTAGGTATTTAGGTAACAGTTTAGTGTTCTATGCGTTATTTTCTATATACCAAAAATAAATCATATTCTAAGATTTTGTTCGAGATCAGCTATTGGTTTATTTTAAGCAAGGTACACAACAAAACATATAAAGATTTATTTGAAACTATTGGAATCGTGTACCTCGTCTGGATCCCTTAATTCATAGGACCCGAAATAATTGAATCAAATTAACGCAATATATGCGACTAATTTAACCATGGATTAGTTTTGCAGAATCAAGCAAAAGAGCTATTTACAAGAGCAATTAATCCACACATGCCGTTTTCCATCACTTTCGCAAGTCCAGTACTTTTAGTTTAAAACTTAAGTAAGAATATCATAAATATCTGCCGCGCAAATATCATGACAAGGGCAGATATAAAAAATAGATGGGTATGCATGCCAACATGAATACAGTAGGAAAAATTGACGGGTATGCCAATCGAAATAAATATCCCAGATTCCACAATTACATTGCAGGAACGTCATCTGAACATACGCCAAATATTGTGAAAACGTTTCCCATGAACGTTCTGTTCTCCTGGTAACGTGAATTTGTCGACTCCAGGAAACGTCGTCACAACGTTTATGAATAACTTTGGGATTTATATTGCTACAACTTCGCTACGAAATTTGTGCTTTTAATACATATATTTTATATAAAAGGGATTATTTTAGAGTGCAGTTATAACCAATTTGTGCAATGATCAATGAGATTTGTGTAGTCGTTAACGCAATTTTGTGCTGTAAACCAGCAATACATTTTTCTTTTTGTAAATAGATTTAACGGTGATTGGTGAAAGGATCACTAACCACTCATCAGAAATTGCTACCTATCATATAGAACGTGCCTTGAACGTGCCTATATACTATATGAGTATAGCAAATATATGGGCAAAATATGAGGTTAGGGGGGTTTAGATTATAATATATACCGATAAAAATAAAGTCATTTATTCTTCATACCTAAAATTATAGACACCTTTATACCAAAAAGTCGCACTTGTAGCAATTTTTGCTCTTCTCGGATTTCAAGCGAGAAATGTAATAAATATTGGTATTCACAAAATATGACAAACATGGATCGATGAGATCGATTTAAGCATCCTGAACAAACTAAAATCAACTAAGTTTAACTTATCAAACACTTTTTTGTTATACCATGAAATAATCTCGTGTATGATTTCTTCAATTTCACTTCTAGGATTATACTTCTTTTCAAACTATATATATTTTGTTGCAGAGCCAACTACAATTAATCAACTTATCTGTAGTCGTTTGTCGATTAAATTGTGCATATATGTATAACAATAGGAACAAAATGAATCAGCCATTGATGCTTGTAATGCTACTTTAGCCCCCCTACAATGACAATTTGCTTCCGATGGCACTGCCATCCATTCTTCACAGATTTACCTCCCAAATACAACAAGCTTTCCAACTGCATCACCTTTCCATTGTTTCCGACGTTTTGTAATATTTGTTATTTTGTTTCCAAAGATGAGTTTCGGATTGTTTCGGAAGGAATTAGTAATAAAATGGGACGCCAGAAAACGTCATCAATCTATTGCTTTACTGTGCCACAAACATCTAAAATTTCAAATTCTCATTCACATACATCGCGGAAAGTACTGGGACGAGTTATGTAAGCCTGCGGACTGGCCCAAATTAGTGTGCTGCCTCCCTCCGGTAGGCAGCAATTAGTCGAAATGTTTCCCATTGGTAGGGGGTGGGCTATAATTCCTCCAGGGACTGCACCCGTCCGGCCCTCCCCCCCTATGGCTACATCACAGACTAGTGCTTTCGCAACCGTCGAGGGGGAAATTCATCCGCACTCACTTATTTTCCATTTTTTCGCTAACAAAATTGGCGGCCGGACTATCTTGCACTCGAAACGGGCCAATCGTTTTCCGAAGAATCATAGCTTCGAAGCCAGGTGAGTTTTCATCAAAAGGAAACAGTCTGAATCTGTACTCTTTGCAGTAATTGCGGGCCCCCAAAATTGTCCGGGCCTCGTATGCCAACCGCTCAGTCAAAGATTGAATTGCACGATTTTACAATGATATTATACTATAAGATATATATATATATATATATATATATATATATATATATATATATATATAGTCAAATCTGCAGACATGCATGTTTCGTCAGTGCAGCTTGTAACGCAGTCTAGATGCGAGTGACTTCGTATTCATACCCCATACTCTTGCCCTCACCAAGCGCATGTGGTACAATACTCAGACACATGCGCATCCCGACATGCGTGAAGTGTCTTGGGGCCAGAGTGCTCAAACGACCACAAGGGAAGTGAGCTTTTTTTGCATTATAGCTTATAGCCACCAATTAACCTCACAGAGTGCTCAACAACACAAGTGAAGGAGCATATATAGTCAAATCTGCAGACATGCATGTTTCGCCGTTCAACGGCTCGTCAGTGCAGCTTGTAACGCAGTCTAGATGCGAGTGACTTCGTATTTATACACCATACTCTTGCCCTCACCAAGCGCATGTGGTACAATACTCAGACACATGCGCATCCAGACATGCGTGAAGTGTCTTGGGGTCAGAGTGCTCAAACGACCACAAGGGAAGTGAGCTTTTTTTGCATTATAGCTTATAGCCACCAATTAACCTCACAGAGTGCTCAACAACACAAGTGAAGGAGCATATATAGTCTAATGTAATTTGTACTAATGTAATTTGTTCTATGAAAAGGACTTAATTGCATATGGTATAAAACTATTCGTAAATCTTTCTGTTCTAGTTTTAATTAACGGTAAGCGTTCATTTCGCAGTTTATATTGGTAATCATTTCTAGATGGTAATAATTGAAAGAGACTGTTAGAATGCTTATTTATACGATTAAAATATTTATAGCATAAAAGTTCTCTTCTTTCTTTCAGTGTCATTAAACCTGTAGTTTCACGATTTCCTGTGTATGAATAGGACTGGCAAATAATTCGGAAGGCCCGTTTTTGTACAGTTTTAACTTTATCACAGAGATATTCGGGAATACCAGAATGCCATATCGGGCATGCATACTCAAGTACAGGTCGGATATGCGAACAATATACCTTCACTAGATCAGGAACTTTGAAGCCAGATCGTTTTAAAACTCTTAAAAAGAACAAACGTTTACATGCTTTGGTACATATTTGGTGGATATATGCTCATTCCACGACAAGTCACTGGTAATAGTAAGGCCAAGTAGCTTAGCTTTGTTGAGATCAAAAGATGAGTTCGAGAAAGAAATTCTCAATTCTTTTACCTTTTTCCCATTTAGTTCCATATGATTTCTTTCAACCCACTCGATAGTTCTAGATAGCGCTGAATCAAGTTTAGCTTTACTGGCTGCTTTATCTTTATCTTTATCTTTATCTTTATCTTTATCTTTATCTTTATCTTTATCTAGTTTATCGATATAGCTTTACTGGCTGCTGGTAAAAGGCGACGAGCATGCATTTTCACTAATTCTTTAATTCTAAACTGATTTTCCTAATAATTAATAGCAAACTTTTCTGAAAAACTGTGACGTTCAGATTCAAATCGTCGCATTTCACTCAGATACAAACCATGGACGTTCTAAAATTACTCTATCTACTAATATTAGACTACGTTTACAAAACTCCGGAGTGGGCTGAAAACGGCGCATAAAAGTACCAATCAGCGGTTGCGTTTACACAGTACCGGAGCGAAAATGTTTCAAACCGTCACTTTTGCCGCAACAACTTGAGCACACTTTCTAAACGGAGCGACATGAAAACGGAGCGCTTGGCGGCATCCTGTAATCGCAATTGACATATATATATCTGGACTGCTTGCTCGGCCTCAAAAGCGTGGTCACAAGATGGCGGAAATATGAGAGTATTTGCTCATGAAGTCGACCACTGACCAGTATTCAGAGCGTTCTTTTGGCGTATTTTTGTTATTTTGTACAAATATTGATTTTAAAAAAGGTTTTGGTTTTGGCCGTTTTTCAGATACTTATATTAAGTGTTTAAACAACTTTATAGATGAAAAGAGAATGAAATATATATCCTAAGTTGTTTTAAGTTTGTTTTTTGACTAGAGGTATTTTGTTTTTACTGAAATTTTAGTACAATTTTGAAAGAAAGTGTAAATTTTGCACGGAAAACATTTTCGCTCCCGCCAACAGTCCTATTTCATTTTAAGTAAAAAACATCAGGCACTGTTCATTACCATTAGCAATCACTCTCATACTCGTCAGCCTACGAGTGATGTTCAATTTGTCACGCATGCATCTCGCCTGATTAAAGTATGCATTCTGCGGTTGCTATTTCCTTCCGAAGTAGTGTAAAAGTAGTCTATGGCACGGTTGGCCAGGAAGCTCACTTAATTGAGATGAATTATTTCTGTGTTTATATGACTGTTTCCAGAGGAGGAATGAGGGTCTTCCCGAAATGCAACGCGCCTCAATGCGGCTCATTATTATTCAAAATCTTTATTCTCAACGCCCGTTCGATTAAAAACTGTTGAAATGTATTGCGATTTTTGCTGTGAAGATCTCGTTTTCTCAAAGGTATGTTTCGATAACTTTTTTGTTTAGTAATTTAATAAAATAATTTTGGAATAATTTTGTATATATATCGCATTTTAGTTATGTTAAATTCCCATTGTATTTATGCATGTTTCGGGTCAGTGAACATGACCTTAAAGTGGCATTGAAATATTCATGAGTAAATTATACTTTTTTACAAGGAAACTAAAATAAAATCATATCAGTGAATTCAGGAATGTTTACTCTTTATAGTGATACTTTAAAACATGAATTTACTCCATAAAACCGAAGAGTTATCGCGGTTTGAAAATGAGCTATTTTTGCTGTATTCTAACCTTGATGGTATTGAAATATTCATGAGTAAATTATACTTTTTTACTAGGAAACTAAAATAAAATCATATCAGTGAATTCAGGAATGTTTACTCTTTATAGTGATACTTTAAAACATGAATTTACTCCATAAAACCGAAGAGTTATCGCGGTTTGAAAATGAGCTATTTTTGCTATATTCTATTAACCCTGATGGCGGGAATATACCCGCGTGGAGGTGGTTTTGGCGCGACGAAAACTACTGTATGGTCGCTATTTTCTGTGATAATTTTGAAAATACACATGTGTTGCTACTTATTTTATTTCATTGTTATGGTTAGGTTTCGTTATATTTGAGTACATTTTATTCATTTATAGAGTAAATTTTGCAGTATTATAATAATGGCAACTAATAATAGCGATGCTGTCATTAGTGAGGAAGAAAATGAAACTGCTAAGCGTGTATATACTTCTATTGGTGATACACCAGGGAAACCAGATCGAAAAACAAGAAGACTTCAACAACCAGTCGATCTTTGTTTAAGAGTTACACAACATCACCAAAGACAAAGGTATAAATTGTAATCATAACAGATCTCTTTGAGCATGTAATAATCAAGAAAATTACATAAATAGCTGCACAGTACTTGCAGTCATGGTTCATATTCTGACGTTTTCTATCTTGCCAAATACAATTATGCACTGGTCAGTCAATGTAAACCTCCAATATCCCAAAACCAGGACTAATATGGGATTGGCAGAGAATTACAAGAATTTTCACTTGTACCCCTGTGCCACTCTGTCAGCAGCAATGTCTTGCCTGTACATTTAAATCGTTTGCAAGCAATTGCTCAGAGCAATCTCCTCCCAGTCAAAATTGCAATATTGTGCGACAATGTTGCTCACAAGCTAGAGAACATCTGGTTTGACTGTAATAATTATGCCAAGTGGTTCTAAGAACTATTTACTAAGCATTTAATATTTTTTTGTTTTATAAAGTTTCCTAGCAGAAAGATTAGGCTGACTCCTACAAAGAAGTCCCCAGTAAAACATCATAAGTGGACCTTTGAGGAAAACAAAGCATTTATTGAATTCATAACAATTGCGAAAACAGATCGTTGCGAAAACGTTCTGCAGTCCAAGAGTGGCCATCATTTAGTTATAACAACAATTTCTGGGATGATGCTGCCCGACATATTCAATGCAGCATTTCTTCTAACATCCTCCTGTCAAGTAAGTTACCATATGCATGTAACTACCTGAGAAGTTGCCTGCTTAAGTATTATACTGTCCTTAACACCAGACAATTGAACTTGTCAGTGGAGCAGTACTGTCAGTAAATGGGTTATTAGTAATCTACAGAAAGATTTATGACGTTCGAATGTTGAATGAATGTCCATCTGACCATCTTTAAGCACCATTTATTTATTTACAAATATGGTTGTTTTTTTATTGCTCTGTGACAATATTAATTATGATATGGAGCAAAATTTTATTCCAGTTTGCAGATCAATCCTAGCTGGTTTAAAATTATACTTCTACCTTATAGAGAATAGTTGTTGTGACTTGTGAATCAGAATTCAGCTTCACATCTTTGTAATACTGGAAAAATTAATGCTTTATTCCATTATCTCATACCTTGTATATAGATTGCCGTCTGCGCCGTCCACCAAGAATACCAACCCCACCACCACCACCAAGAATACCACCCAATATAATATAAAATAGTATAATATAATATAAAATAATATAATATAATATAATAGCCAATTATATGCCAGTTGTCATTGTGAAACATTAAAAATTTCAATGCATTTGTGTCTCGAACATTGTCTGGTTCATGTTCCATTTTCAATGTCAACTCTAGGTTTGATGACCTTCTCCACATGCACCTTGGTATCTGTTCTCTTGCCAAGATCCAACAACAACAATCTTTTCAAAATACACAGATATAACATCCAAACTATTGTCTTCATCATCAGACATTTCATCATCCACATTGTCACCAAAGGCAGTATTTTCCACGTCCAAAATTTCTGTCAATTGTTGAATTTTCTCAAATTCATCTACGTTCACTGCCAGTGGCGCTGCCAGGATTTATATTTGGGGGGGCAAACAAATTCTAGGGGGGGCCAGGAAATTTTGAATTTTAAGTGTCTAAAATGGCATTTACTGCGTTTTGGAGGCACTTGGAGAGAAACTTACGCAGCACGGTTCATTCTCTATACACCCCGTCACGCCCCCCCCTTTGTCACCAGATTTGGACGAATCTAGAAACCCATTCTGTAAAATATTGGGGGGGGGGGTCTGTAAAATATTGGGGGGGGCGGCCCCCCCTTGCCAGCGCCACTGTTCACTGCCTCAGTTTCACCAACACTAGCACCACTAGACAGGTCTTCGTTCTCTACCACTCGGTGTGTATCAATATTTGCTAAACAAATAGGATTTAGTAGTTGTTTAAAACAATTACATTCAGTTGGATTGTCTAAAGGTATTGTGGAAGTACATTATCCAGCTCATCATTTTGAATATCCGGGTCACATGCGTTTAAATAATCTCACCTTGAAAACGCAACTGGTATGCACTTCTATCAATACAGGGCTACTACAATCGGCGAACATTTCTTCGATTTTTATGCCTTTAACAACTGATGGAATAAGGGCTGTTCGTCTAATGTCCAAACTATCCATAAAACTTATATGAACCTCGCAGTATTCTAGTTGAACGCACGGTAACCCATCTGTGATCATATTCACAGGGTTTTTCGACACACAATGAACATGAAGAAGTCCATGCCCATCTAATTCAGAAGCTTTCATCCCAGTCCTCGCCATTTTAAAATATTTACTATAATCTATGTGAACGCAGCGAGCAACAATCGAACAATGACGGAGCAGGCCGAGAAATTGATTATATATGATAAACCGCCCCGGCGCGCGTTGCATTTCGGGAAGACCCTCATTCCTCCTCTGGACGGTTTCTATACCATCTAATATCCCGGGTCTTCAAAATGTCTTTTGTTGTGATTGGACAAAATGTATGTTGTATTAAGACTTAATAATGGTCCTTCCTTAGCCTTAAGTCTATTAATTATTATCTTTATTGTTGATATTTTCTAACTATGCCACTTAATAAAAGGTCAAGATCCCACCTAGCACGACTTAAGTTCCCATCTAGGCTTGTCTCTCATGAACACGCAATGAATTTTATCTGCATTAACAATGACTTGTGGATCTCGAGATGTGCCCTAACAATAAAAAGGCATACTTAACTATTCTATCAATTGTTCTATCGTTGCTATTCATCAACAATTTTTGAGTGCGGTACCATTACGACATAAAGCTTCGATCCTACCATGTAAATGTTGCATTGTGCCGGTGTCAACACTATGACCATGTGCAATTAATTTCAAAATATCGCAATTGTTTCTCGAACGGATCACTTCAGCCATATTATGGTTGATTTCAAACGACACAATATCAACCACCTTAACCTTGAAGTCTCTCATGGCGACGCCAACATAGGCATCATCGGTGTGAAAGGGCTTTCGAATGTAGACATAATTCATTAGACTACCCAATGAATCCATAGACATTAGTATAAAAGCATCAGCGTTGAACGGGGGAAATACGGGTTCAGCAAAATATTTCTTGCTTATACTCCACTTCCCACCAGCCGACCGGGAGACCGGTGAATTTGGATAAGTCTCGCCGCCATAAAAGCGAGTGGGTGGCCCCTGCGAAACGAGGTACTCTATAACTTTCGGTACTCGCATATAAACATTATCGTCCGTTTTAAGAGTGTACTTTGTGCCGAGAAATGAAGCCCAAAGCCGCCCCATGTAATATTTCAAAATGTTATTCAGATAGTTATCATTGATGTCACCAATTAACATATCATTGTGTTCTTTGGCTTCCTCGATATTCCTTTTATCATCCTTCCCTCGGGCTTTGCCAACCACAAACACTAAAATCCACCTCTTGTCTCTTAACTTTGTGTTGTTCATGGCGTTTAAATGCTCACACGTCTTCTTGCTTGCCCAGGTTTCGCGAATTTTGGCTCTCCGTCGTGTGAAACCGTCGCCTTTTGCGCCGGAGTTGACAAGAACGACAACACAAAACCGCGGTTGTACTTCTGGATAAACGAATTTAAAATCGATCCACGGTTGATAGTCGTTGACCATGTCTATTTCAGTCGGCTTCCTCGTGGATGTTTTAGTCGGTAGTACTTGCTTACGTTTGTTCAATTTCTGTCCTATTTCTAAAGCCGATGGAAGCTGAGTGCTACGTGTAATTACCTTATCATTTCGTGATATTTTACCATCAAATACTTCTATTTGGCTATGATTCATACCAGAGTTTCTCGAGTCTAATAAAAAAACGGCAAGGTCGAATAAGAGTTTAAAACTTACAAGTAAAATTACGAAAAGGATTGCATAAGAAAGGCATTTCTTCTCTTCCCTGAGTTGTGGTAATGTGATCGCTTTCAGTTATGTAGACTTTCGCAAAGCTACTCCTTCGTTTTCGTCTGGTCACTCAAATATATTTTTAAAAGTGTACTGTAAACTGTGGTTTGAGTTTAGCAACAAAAACGAAGAGGTTTTCTTCCATATAGTAGAGGTTGACTTGTGGCAAGTCTATCAGTTATGTTGTGATCCTTTCAAATTGTGGTCATTTATATCCGATGAGTTGTCAAGTGGGATGTTCCCTTCTGCTGAGCAAAGTGCAGGTATTGTCTTGCTTGATTAGTACTGATAAACATTAATAACATGTTCACGCTTGCTGAGTATTTAGGTAACAGTTTAGTGTTCTATGCGTTGTTTTCTATATGCCAAAAATAAATCATATTCTAAGATTTTGTTCGAGATCAGCTATTGGTTTATTTTAAGCAAGGTACACAACAAAACATATATAGAATTATATGAAACTATTGGAATCGTGTACCTCGCCTGGACCCCTTAATTCATATATGCGACTAATTTAACCATGGATTAGTTTTGCAAAATCAAGCAAAAGGGCTATTTACAAGAGCAATTAATCCACACATGCCGTTTTCCATCACTGTCACAAGTCGAGTATTTTTAGTTTAAAACTTAATTAATAACGATATCATAAATGTCTGCCACGCAAATATCATGAGTTAGGCAGATAAAAAAAATAGACGGGTATGCATGCTAACATGAATAGACAATAGGAAAAATTGACGGGTATGCCAATCGAAATAAATATCCCAGCTTACACAATTACATTGTAGGAACGTCATCTGAACGTTCGCCAAATATTGTGAAAACGTTTCCCATGAACGTTCTGTTCTCCTGGTAACGTGAATTTGTCGACTCCAGGAAACGTCGTCACAACGTTTATGAATAACTTTGGGATTTATATTGCTACAACTTCGCTACAAAATTTGTGCTTTTAATACATATATTTCATATAACAGGGATTATTTTAAGGTGCAGTTATAACCAATTTTTGCAGTGATAAATGAGATTTGTGTAGACGTTAACGCAATTTGGTGCAGTAAATCAGTAATAAATTTTTCTTTTTGTAACTAGATTTAACGGTGATTGGTGAAAGGATCACTAACCACTCATCAGAAATTGCTACCTACCATTTAGAACGTGCCTTGAACGTGCCTATATAGCAAATATATAGCAAATATATACTTCATACTTAAAATATCTCGAACGTGCGGTGCCAGTGTGGTATAGAGTATAGCAAATGCGGCGGTTGACTGTTGTAGACACCTTTATAGCGCCAAAAAGTCGCACTTGTAGCAATTTTTGCTCTTCTCTGATTTGAAGCGATAAATGTAATAAATATTGATATTGACAAAAATGACAAACATGGATCGATGAGATCGATTTTAACCATCCTGAACCAACTAAAATCAACTAAGTTTAACTTAAGTACTGGGAAGTACTGGGACGAGTCGTGTAAACTTGCGAACAGGCTCAGAATAGTGTGCTGCCTCCCAGTAACCTCTGAGCTATGGCTATGCTTACACGAGAAGCCGAATATACATATTTTCAGTTACGTCAAACATGTATATCAACTGTTATCAGTAACCTGCTCGTGAATAATTACGAAAGTACTTACATTATGGAACGAGGAAAGAGACAGGAAGAGTACAAGCATTTAACTGAACAAACCAGAAAGCATTGTTGCGTAAACATTGTTTCCTAAGCCTGGCCATTCCTGCATGTATTGATTTTATTGCAAATTTTTCTAATACTTTTTGAGTAGAGTTGACGTGGACCAAAGTTGATGTGGCCCAGGTTATATATTAAGATTTAAAGGTCTTCCAAAACCCTTATATAACAGACACTAGCATCACCTGAGACCGCGGAGGCATGGACCCAATATCTTGTCATGCATACTCAGCTTTCTAGTAGTAGTCTAGGAACTGTATATGAGTTTGTATGCATTTCATTTAGGACAGATAAACTCAATTGTTTTAGGGTAAAATGACCATGACGGACAACATGGCATATGTGCCAAAACCCGAATCCGGGACGAAATGCCCGAAAATGATCACACCCAGAAACAGCACTGCCGGCAAAGCTCTATCTCCTAAACCATCAAAGCTACAGACTTTCTGAAGTGCTTATAGTGTTTAGAATGGTTACTTTTAGGGGTGGTCATACATGTCCGACAGGAATGGTATCACCAGTTCCTTGATAACGATATGGATATAGAATCCCTAGCTAATAAAGTAAACGACTTCTTTGTAAGTCTTACAGATCACTTCACCCCTCTGAGCCAACCAACTCCACCTATGGAAATCCCAGAAGAATTCTTGGTTACGGAAAGTGAGGTGTTTAAAGCATTAGCATCGCTGCAAATTAGTAAGGCGATTGGCCCTGATAATATCCAGAATAGAATCCTGAAAGAGTTTGCTCCTGAATTGGCCCCAGTCATTCGTAATATTTACAACCAGTCAATGAAAGAAGCGAATGTCCCATCTCCACTTAAGTCATCTATTGTAATTCCAGTTCCGAAGATATCACCTCCTCAAACAATTGAAAATGATATCCGCCCAATCTCGCTCACTTCTTCAATGGCGAAAGTTATGGAAGGCTTTACTTACACTAGACTATTAAAGGACTTGGAAGGTAAAATCGACCCTCGCCAATATGCCCGCAAAGGGCACTGGATAAGCTGCAGGTTCAAGAACTGGATAAGCTGCAGGTTCACCCGGCTTTGCTGTCTTGGATCACAGCGTTTTTATTCAATCGTAGCCAGGCTGTTAGAATTGGAAGTGTCCTTTCGCAATGGCAAACTCTGAAGGGAGGAATACCCCAAGGGACTAAACTCGGCGTAGTACGTTTTACGGTCATGACAAATAGCTTACTGGCTCATTGGCGTCTTCGTACAAAATTTGTGGATGATACTTCAGCCCTCGAGATTATTCCTAGGAACTCTATCAGCCTCCTAAATTTTGCAGTCTCTGATATACATGAATTTGCTAATGAGCATAACATGAAGCTCAATCCTAAGAAGTGTAAGGAAATGCTTGTAAACTTCCTACATAACCCCAATTTCTTACTCCGACCAATCCAAATTGGTAACAATATTATTGAACGTGTGACAACGTATAAATCTTTGGGTGTCATTTTGAGTAGCGACCTAAAATGGAATCCTCATATTGAATACATTGTTAAGAAGGCCAACAAAAAACTATACCCTTTAAGAGTCCTGCGAAGAGCTGGGGTCGACCAAAAGAGTTTACTGAAAGTATACCTGTGCACAGTAAGACCGGTACTTGAGTACGCCGTTTCTATTCCGCAAAACATTCCGGATTATCTATCGAAGGAAATTGAGTCGGTGCAAAAACGAGCACTAAAGATAATTTTCTCGGAGAGTGAATCATATGCAGAGGCCCTGAATTTTGCACAACTACCAACTTTAAGCACAAGAAGAGTCCAAATATGTCAGAAATACATGGCCAGAATGAGGCGAGAAAACCCCTTATTGCCAATCCCTGTTGTTCCTGACCATAATATCAATTTGAGACAGAACATTGATCGATATTATCTATTTAATAATGTTACTGATTGTAGAACAATTAAAGCTCAATCCTTTTTTACATTTAAATACTCTTAATATGTTAAGATTCTTAATATGTATGATAAATTGTAAATAATTATGCATGCACTATTTACTATTTTGGTAAATGCCTAATGATTTTAACTCTTGTAAATAGCCTAGATTCTAAAGCATATTCATGTACTATTTTATAACTTATTTCTATCCATTGTAAAGTACTCGTTAATTCAGTTTTTTTGTAACTGCAAGAGAGTTCTAATAAACTATTATTATTATTATATGTAAACTTGCGGACTGGCCCAGATTAGTGTGCTACCTCCCTCCGGTAGGCAACAATTAGTCGAAATGTTTCCCATTGGTAGAGGGTGGGCTACAATTCCTCCATGGACTGCACCCCTCTGCCCCTCTGGCTACATCACAGACTAGTGCTTTCGCAACGGTCGAGGGGGTAAATCATCCGCGCTCACTCATTTTCCACTTTTTGCTAACAAAATTGGCGGCCGGACTATCTTGCACTCGAAACGGGCCAATCGTTTTCCGAAGAATCATAGCTTCGAAGCCAGGTGAATTTTCATCAAAAGGAAACAGTCTGAATCTGTACTCTTTGCAGTAATTTCGGGGCCCCAAAATTGTCCGAGCCTCGCTTGCAAACCGCTCAGTCCGCCCCGGATTTCCAGACCTATTTTGTTTATCGATATAGCTTTACTGGCTGCTGGTAAAAGGCGACGAGCATGCATTTTCACTAATTCTTTAATTCTAAACTGATTTTCCTAATAATTAATAGCAAACTTTTCTGAAAAACTGTGACGTTCAGATTCAAATCGTGGCATTTCACTCAGATACAAACCATGGACGTTCTAAAATTACTCTATCTACTAATATTAGACTACGTTTACAAAACTCCGGAGTGGGCTGAAAACGGCGCATAAAAGTACCAATCAGCGGTGCGTTTACACAGTACCGGATCGAAATTTTTTCAAACCGTCACTTTTGCCGCAACAACTTCAGCACACTTTCTAAACGGAGCGACATGAAAACGGAGCGCTTGGCGGCATCCTGTAATCGCCATTGAAATATATAATACCTGGCTGCTTGCTCGGCCTCAAAAGTCTGGTCACAAGATGGCGGAAATATGAGAGTATTTTCTCAGGAAGTCGACCACTGACCAGTATTCAGGGCGGTCTGTTGGCGATTATATTTTATTTTTGCCATATTTTTGTTATTTTGTTTAAATATTGATTTTAAAAAAGGTTTTGGTTTTGGTCGTTTTTCAGATAGTTTCTTTTCAACTTTTGGTTTATGGGTGAGTAAATACACCTCAAACAAATGAACTGAAGTTTGAAGTTTGTCCTAATTTGTTTTTGTTCAAAATTGTTGTGCGAAGCCTTTTTAAGGCTTTTTAATATTTGTGATATTTTGTTTTTCTGCACTCCTGCAAACATTTTTTCTCGAGTTTTGACAAATATATTAAGTATTTAAACAACTTTATATCCCAGGTTGTTTTTAGTTTGTTTTTTGACTAGAGGTATTTTGTTTTTACTGAAATTTTAGTACAATTTTGAAAGAAAGTGTCAATTTTGCACGGAAAAGATTTCGCCAACATTCCTATTTCATTTTAAGTAAAAAACATGAGTCAGCGTTCTTTACCATTAGCAATCACTCTCATATTCGTCAGCCTACGTGATGTTCAATTTGCCACGTATGTCGCCTGATTAAAAGCATGAGAGTGATTGAGAAATTCAAACCGTATCGAAATTCAAACGGACTCGTGCAAACGTACGGACATTCTGCCGTTGCCATCTCCTTCCGGAGTAGTGTAAACGTAGTCTATGTCACGGTTGACCAGGAAGCTCACCTAATTGGGATGAATTATTTCTGTGTTTATATGATTGTTTGTATCCCGTCTAATATCCCGGGTCTTCAAAATGTCTTTTATTGTGATTGGACTTTTAATAATGGTCCTTCCTTAGCCTTAGGTCTATTAATTATTATCTTTATTGTTGATATTTTCTAACTATACCACTTAATAAAAGGACAAGATCCCACCTAGTACGACGTAAGATCCCACCTAGGCTTGTCTCATATGAACACGCAATGACTTTTATCTGCATTAACAATGACATGTGGATCTCGAGCTGTGCCCTAACAATAAAAAAGCATACTTAACTATTCTATCAATTGTTCTATCGTTGCTATTCATCAACAATTATTGAGTGCGGTACCATTACGACATAAAGCTTCGATCCTACCATGTAAATGTTGCATTGTGCCGGTGTCAACACTATGACCATGTGCAATTAATTTCAAAATATCGCAGTTGTTTCTCGAACGGATCACTTTAGCCATATTATGGTTGATTTCAAACGACACAATATCAACCACCTTAACCTTGAAGTCTCTCATGGCGACCCCAACATAGGCATCATCGATGTGAAAGGGCTTTCGAATGTAGACATAATTCATTAGACTACTCAATAAATCCATAGACATTAGTATAAAAGCACCAGGGTTGTACGGGGGATATACGGGTTCAGGGAAATATTTCTTGCTTATACTCCACTTCCAACCTGTCCGCCGGAAAACCCGTGCATTTGTGCTCGTCTTGCCGCCATAAAAGCGAGAAGGTGACCCCTGCGAAACGATGTACTCAATAACTTTCGGTATTCGCATATAAACATCATCGTCCGTTTTAAGAGTGTACTTTGTGCCGAGCAATGAAGCCCAAAGCTGCCCCATGTAATATTTCAAAATGTTATTCAAATAGTTATCATTGATGTCACCAATTAACATATCATTGTGTTCTTTGGCTTCCTCGATATTCCTTTTGTCATCCTCCCCTCCGGCTTTGCCAACCACAAACACTAAAATCCACCTCTTGTCTCTTAACTTTGTGTTGTTCATGGCGTTTAAATGCTCACACGTGTTCTTGCTTGCCCAGGTTTCGCGAATTTTTGCTCTCCGCCGTCTGAACCCATCGCCTTTTGCACCGGAGTTGACAAGAACGACCACATAAAAATCTCTAGGTCCTTCGATAATCGGTTGTACTTCTGGATAAACAAATTTAAAATCGATCCACGGTTGATAGTCGTTGACCATGTCTATTTCAGTCGGCTTCTTCGTGGGCGTTTTAGTCGGTAGTACTGGCTTACAAGTGTTCAGTTTCTGTCCTATTTCTAACACCGGTGGGAGCTGAGTGCTACGTGTAATTACCTTATCATTTCGTGATATTTTACCATCAAATGTTTCTATTTGGCTATGATTCACAGCAGAGTTTCTCGAGTATAATAAAAAAATGGCAAGGTCGAATAAGAGTTGAAAACTTACAAGTAAAGTGATCCAAAATCTTGAAGATCGGCCACGAAAAGGATTGCATAAGAAAGGCATTTCTTCTCTTTCCTGAGTTGTGGTAATGTGATCGCTTTCAGTTATGTAGACTTTCGCAAAGCTACTCCTTCGATTTCGTCTAGTCACTCGAACATAATGATTTTAAAAGTGTACTGTAAACTGTGATTATGAAGAACGAAGAACGTTTCGAGGAAGTAATTTCCGGAAAAGTAAGGAACTCTCCTGCATTGTAGAGGTTGACTTGTAGCAAGTCTATCAGTTATGTTGTGATCCTTTGAAATTGTGGTCATTTATATCCGATCAGCTGTCAAGTGAGATGTTCCCCTGCTGAGCATGCAAAGTGCAGGCTTTGTCTTCATTCATTGTTCTATTCGTTGTTTTCTATATGCCAAAAATAACTCATATTCTAAGATTTTGTTCGAGATCAGCTATTGGTTTATTTTAAGCAAGGTACACAACAAAACATATATAGATTTATATGAAACTATTGGAATCGTGCACCTCGCCTGGACCCCTTAATTCAATAGCACGAAAGAATTGAATCAAATAAACGCAATATATATGCGACTAATTCTACCATGGATTAGTTTTGCAAAATCAAGCAAAAGGGTTATTTACAAGATAAATTAATCCACACATGCCGTTTTCCATCACTTTGACAAGTCCAGTAGTTTTAGTTTAAAACTTAAGTAAGAATATTATAAATGTCTGCCACGCAAATATCATGAGATAGGCAGATAAAAAGATTAGATGGGTATGCATGCCAACATCAATAGATAATAGGAAAAATTGACGGGTATGCCAATCGAAATAAATATCCCAGCTAGCATAATTACATTGTAGGAACGTCATCTGAACATACGCCAAATATTGTGAAAACGTTTCCCATGAACGTCCTGTTCTCCTGGTAACGTAAATTTGTCGACTCCAGGGAACGTCGTCACAACGTTTATGAATAACTTTGGGATTTATATTGCTACAACTTCGCTACGAAATTTGTGCTTTTAATACGTATATTTTATATAAAAGGGATTATTTTAAGGTGCAGTTATAACCAATTTGGTCAGTAATAAATGAGATTTGTGTAGTCGTTAACGCAATTTTGTGCTGTAAACCAGTAATAAATTTTTCTTTTTGTAAATAGATTTAACGGTGATTGGTGAAAGGATCACTAACCACTCATCAGAAATTGCTACCTACCATTTAGAACGTGCCTTGAACGTGCCTATATACTATATGAGAGTAGGTAAACATGCATGTACATCCAGGATCGGAAGTAATTAGTATTCATACGCCTGGAAGTAAGAATACTAATGAGATGACGTAACATAAAGCGTTGCGTAACGTAAAACGTTGCGCAACATAAAGCGTTGCGTAACATAAAGCGTTGCGTAACGTTTAAATACTAAAAGCGTTGCGTAACATAAAGCGTTGCGTAACATCCATACCGAGAATATAAATTGAGGACATAGATGTTATTCGGTATTGTGTTCACAGCTTTCATAGAGAGCTTTATAGATTTCCACATATTTGTGCTTTGTGATTTTAAATAAACATGTTCGTGACTCTTTGTATTCATTTTGTCACTGGTTGTGTTTAAGTGCGGAATGGATTTAATTCTGGATGAGGCTTAAAAGAAATAACGTAAACATTGATATGAGAAGGTTATCTTTTTACATAAACCAATGTCTTGAGCGGTACCATCCTCGTACCCAGGCTTTTCCCTCTTGTGGAGATAAAACCCTGGATGGAGCTGGTCACGTGTCTCTTTAAATTTATACACTTGAAAATTATACACTTTAATTGCAAGGAGTGGGATATTATTATGTATAATATATCTCGAGAATCATATATAGTTCAAAACACTTGCAATTTGTTTTTTGTTTGCTTTTAAGTTTTAAAAACGTAGTAAACAGTTTTATCAACAGACAAGTCAAGTAACCAACCAAAATTGTATGCTTTTGAGGTGTTGTTTAATGTTCTCTCGAGCACGGTTTCATATCAGACGCCTCTGGATCTAGTCTATATTATTAAATCGTCACTACAAATATAGAAACCTATATTTATAATATTTTTGTAATATGCCAAGCTATAAACATGCGGAGAGCCGGAGATTGATGTCCACTCTAAAATCTGTTGAAGCATTGTTGAAATGTGGTAAATTATGATTTATGTTATTCGAGAACTTCCTTCTTGTTGCCGATTCTATAAACATGTACAAGTCTGAAGCCTTAGTGAAGGCAAAAGCTTCGTCCGCAGCTGGGGGAAAATACAAATTACGATATAGTATTGTATTGTAAATATAGGCTATATGCAAAGAAATGATAGCGCATCAGGTTTACAAAATATTTTTCATACATAATTCGAGACATAATTCATAAAAACTGATGCGTAGCCTTTCCACAGATATATAATATATATATATATGTAAAATTTAGTCCTTCAGAGTTAGAGTTCCCATTGAATCAGCTGTAGAGTGTATAGTACAGCAAAATAAAAACATAGTTGTACACTAAATTTTGTCTATACTATAGGACAAAGACTTTAAAATAAGTCGGCTTATTGGACACTGATGTCTCAGTCACAGACCATATGCACAGACACAATAGCATAGTGATATGGATACTTTCAGCAAATACTAAATAACTGTATTCTGAATCCCTTTTGTATATTATATTAGATCAAGCTAGAAAGACGATGAAAACTATTTAGGATTTAAAGTGTGGTGCATACTAACACATATGAAGTATAATTACATATGTTTTATCGTAAATATTCAAGTTGTACCGCACGCACGGAAGAGTCGTTGAATTTGCCTTTATCGGATAATTTTACCGTACGTTTGGTAACATAAAGTTATACTTCGACATACTTCTTGATCGTCGCGTTTAGCGATGCCAAGGCGGGATATTTTACAATCTTGAACGAGATTTAACCTCTGGATAGCATTGTTAACACACAGTAGGATCTCGATATTTTATAGCAAATGTCATTTTCTCCATGCTACATAATTTAGAAGAACTGTTTTATCCTGTTCCGACCAAAGTAATTTACTGTTATGGAGAGTATCAAAAAGAATTTGACGAATTATCGAACGTTGAATTGGTGGAAGGTTTTCCCAGCGATTTGTACGATTTGACGGATGGACATGATAACTCTCTAGTCGTACTGGATGATTTAATGGCCCAGTGTTCCAATGAACGGATTCTTCTTGTATGCGCCATTAAACGCTGCGCTATCGACCAATCCAAAGACAAACGATTTCGGTACAATGCCATTAAAGATGTTATCTTTATTCAGGGAGGGATTTCCTGCGGGAACAATGAAACTCTTGCACTCCACGCAACGAATAGGATAGATAGCCGGTCCTTTTTTCAATGCAATTTCATGAGCCACGGAAATGCTTGGACTAACTTTCACCTTACGTATCTTGAGATAGGCATCGATCAGCTTTACTCTGTAATCAACATCGTTCGCAGACGCCATCAGACAAAACTCTTTGCTACTTCGATTCAGAATAACTTTCAAGTCAACAAAACTTAGCAGGAGACGTTCGGTAAAAAATACGTCGCTGAATATAGGTCCGGTCATTTCAATAGTTCCACTTGTCTTGCTGAATGCATATCTTGCTTTAAGGCCAAGGTTGGCATTGGCGGCTGCGAATGTTGGGTCTGCAACGTTCATTTTCCCCGCCGTGTCTTTATAAAACATAGAGCTGGTAATTTGTGACTTTTTCGCTGACGGATTATAATTGAGGAGGGTTTCCAGATATGCACGGTACGCGTAAGTTCCAGTGGCTTGTGTCACTTGCTTTTCTTTCAAAAACACATCGACTTGTTTGAACAGACTGTGTAGTAAATTGTTCACAACTCCGACCTTTTCGTCTGCGTCAAGATTTGCACCATCAGCTTTAGTCACTTTTGCTCTCACCACAAGAATCGTTGTTGATAAATCGACATAATCTTCAGTGCCTGGAGACAGGAATGTGATTGGACCACCGTCTGATACACTGGAAACAGGTTGATGATCTATCCAATGTCCTTTTTCCAAACTGACTTGTGTTGGAGGTATAGAGAACAGATCGAGTTCTGTCTTTGTGCATTCTTGTGACTTGGAATGTACGAGATACATGTTTATCCGAATATGTCAGGAGCTGTTTTCCGCTTCTTGGTCTGACTGCTTATGGTAATAGATGTTGATGCCTTTCTCTTTTTAACTGTTTTTCGCTTCTTGGTCTGGTTGCTTCTGGTAGTGGATGCCTTTCTCTTTTTAGGATATCGTAGACTTTAATTCAGCGTCGGCCACGGACATATAGAGACAAATTAGGGTTGATTCGCGTGTGCCTAAAAGATATAAACAAAATCTCGACGTTTCGAGCTAAAGCCCTTCGTCAGGAGAAATTAGTAGACAGATAAACACATTACATCAGCTTTTATAGCGTTGCTATGTAATGTGTTTATCTGTCTACTAATTTCTCCTGACGAAGGGCTTTAGCTCGAAACGTCGAGATTTTGTTTATATCTTTTAGGCACACGCGAATCAACCCTAATTTTTCTCTTTTTAGCTTGCTTTGTACGTTTTCTTCCACTTCCTGTTTGAGCATAAGTTTGAAGTCGATTAACGGCTTTCCTTTTCGCAACATTGGCGGCCTCCACTGTTCGCGCTTTTGCTGCTTCTTTCACATTTTTACCAGAGAGAACGTCACCCACAAAGTTCGTACCACTTTTCAATGCGATATTTCCAAGAGCTTTTGCTCCAGTTTTAATCATGGGCATGACTGCTCTTGCAACGCTACGAAACAGGCCACCGAGTCCATAGCCCATTTGTCCATGACCCACTTGCCATGGACTGCCTCTGAAAACAGGCATTCCACGTCCTTGCTGTTGATCAAGATAGTAACGTACGTATGGATTATTCATCTTTAGGTAAAATAAGTATGCTGTCTGAAGTGCAGTGTTGTCACCACCTTCCCGTGTTCAAATGGCACAGGATCGCCTGTGTCGTACCTTAAAAGAATTTCCATGTCTTCGAATGATTTGGTTTGGACAGGTACGTATTGAATGTTTGGGAAAGATTTAGTAATGACGTCACCAGACTTTCCCTCAACGGGAATGCTTCTGAGTAATTGGGGGCTCGTATCTCCGACGTTCTGCGGTTGAACAATATCACAATAAACGTAGATGGTCGTCATCCCAAACAAGTCTGCCACATAAGGACTTTCGGTCGTCTTTTTAAGTATTTTTACGTCTCCTCCAAACCCCAAGATAATCGACATTTTTTTATATAAGGCTAGTTCGTATGGAGTTTTCAATTGAACTGTCACTTTGCCGGTGCGAGCATTAAACGTTAACTTAATGTTGTCGTTAACAGCTTTTGCCTGGGCTTTATTGATGGCTTTGATAAGATCTTGCATTGTTTCGTAGTAACCGTAATCAATTTCTGTCGTCAAAAAATATCCACCTCTGTCCTTGTGATAAATATGACTGCCGACTCCCCTTGCTAAAGTATACCACGAGTTAGGGTAAGAGATGGAATACAAACCAACCTCCAATCGCCATTCAAATCAATGGTTTGTGGTAATTTTACACGATAACTAGTCGTTTTGTTATCGGGAAAGACATCCAGGGATGCATTGCTAGGAAGCGTAAGATAAAAATGTGTTCCACTCATTGTCACTACTAAAGTATGAATAAAAGACACGCAACACAGACGCTGGTTTAAATCTTATTTAATTGAGAAGTAGGTACCCACGAATTAAACTTGTTCGGGTACCCTAACCATTTTACAAGATATTGTACATTGTTGCCTCTACCACGTTTCTTCAAAACTTTTTCAACTTCGTAGACGTCATCCTGCTTGATAACCTTTTGCAACTCTTTATCGTAAAACGTTCCTTTCAGTTCCTCGCCATCATCATCTTTCAACTTATACACGGGAGGATCACGAGGCACTTGTTTGCTTACGGTAAAGATTTCTTTTGAGAAGTTTGGCAAGTAACCTTTTTCAAATTTACGTTTGATTTTACTAATTCTAACTTGATCACCAATCTTAAATTTATACTTTACATTTTTCACAGCATTATGATCATCATACAAAGTGTGCCACACTTTCTTTTCGTTTTCAACAGTAACATCTGCTGGTTTTGTTTTAATACTACGATGAACACTATGATTGTAGGAATACACTAAATCAGGCAACATGTCAATGTATCTCATTGTTTTCTTCGCTGTAAAGTATCGCCACATCTTCGTCTTCAGAGTACGAATCAAACGTTCCACGATAGAGGCTTTCGTTTCGTTGTACGTGTTGTACAGTTCTATGTCTTCTTCTTTCATCAACGCTCGAAAATGTTTGTTTAAAAACTCTGTTCCTTGATCAGTCATGATCTTTTCAGGCTTGCGTCCAGAAGACAAAATGATTTTGAAAGCTTCAACCAGAGAAGGACCTGTTTTATTTTGAAAACACGTCAATGCAAACGAGCAGATATCGATACCCATCGTTAAGCTTTTGCATGGACTGCATATCCGCTAAATCCATCTGCCATTGCTGGTCGATGCCACCCACGATCACTCGGTTTCTTTTAAAATTGAGACGGATCGGTTTATGTAAAGTGTATGCATCCTGTTTCATCAGCCATTCTTTAATTTTCTTATGACTTATATCAAATTGTCCCTCATTTTTCACGTCTTTGTACAAACGATCCACTCCACCATATCCCCCTGAACGTTTTTGATCGTAATAGACACGTAATCCTCCATGTTCAACTATCACATATAGAATGAGAGAAATCTTTTATTCTTCGACGTTTTGAATACTGTTAGTGTGTTCGACATTTTGAATACTGTTAATGTGTTCGTCATTTGTCAAAGCATCGTTTTCAACAGGTTTGTAGTTTTTGATAGTTTTACTGTTATATCCCATCTGTAAATGTCCTTCGAGATTGAGATCATTGCGACCAACACTTATACCTACTCTAAACATTTTCTGTTTGTTATGATTTTTATTAATCTTTGGATTTTTGCTAGCAGAGTGACCCATGTTTACACTGTGGCTTCTACTTTACTCTGAAGATACCAGACTTGTACGGGTGGTATAAAACACTTCAACCTACGAGAAACTGTCAAACATTCTCTGATAGTCGTCAAGTAAAGAGCTAATCATGTATCGTTTGTCTAAACATTTCGACATTGAATAAAGAATTAGTTCTTCATCATCGTCAGAAACGTATTGAAAAGAAACTGTTGAAAAGTTACGCTGCAGAAATCGCGTCAATTATATCTCGCCTTGTTGTTGAAAACTGCAATGGTTGCATCATTGATCATCCGTCCCAAACACAACATGACTGTCTCATGATGGAAAAGGATGAACAGTTATGTTTAAACTTTGACCATGCTTTGGAAAAGATTTCAGAAGCAAATGTCATGGAGGCTTTTACCGAAAGTTTGAATGATATTAAACCTAGAGTGAATGGTCTTGAAATGCTCAAGTATACATGTAATGATTGGAGAACTGTTTTTTGTGCAGATCAGAGACGGGTGCTAAAACAAGAGACCTTTAAGTTATTGTAACTGAACAGGAAGTGTAACAATCATGATTGTATAAAGTAACACGGTTTTAAAATGTGTCTTCAGTTTGCAATATGCATGGGAAGAGTAAACACTGTGCGCTGTCTCGTAAAAGATCGTCAAAGAGAAACGTTTTTGTCTCGTTACGCGCGAAATCAGTTAGGACACACGATCGAAAAAGAACCATTTTGGGCCATAGGAGAAGTATAAAATATGTTACGCGTCAGAATAAAACCACATCACACAGAATGGTGGACTCCTTACGTAAACGAACAGACAACTATTCTACGATGTTCAAACGATCCAAAGTGGTGATTAAAAAAGCAGGAAAGACATGTAAAAGAATCGAAAAAGAACTTCTTATACTAAAACACTAAATGAACATTGTAAAGCTGTGTAATTAAAATAAAATCAGAAACAATAATTACTTTCTGCTGTTATTTATTTCTCTGTAAAATTGGTTGTATACAAGGTTATAAATATTTATCTAAAATTAAGTGGAAGCATTCAAATGTAGCGATCTTTACCAATTCCCTATAAAAACACTGCGTTATGTCTGCTTTTGATCACAATCGCTCGACAGCGTCATAGCAAAGTGCACACAACATGACTATCGGCATACTGTTCATGGCTAAGAATCAACTTGTGCTTCGTGTCAATATGTGTGCCTCTAGTTTTGAATATAAAATCTTAAACGATTTGACTGATGAAGAGTTTGAGAAAGGGGTTCCCGTTTATGATGACGACGAAGATATATATGTATATACTAATGAAGAGTTTATTGAAAAGGTTTGGTATGCATGTGTCAAGCATAATTATATTTCTGAAGATTACGACGTCATGGGAAAGTTTCTTGACGAAATGAAAGTCACTCCATAAGCAAAAAAATGTAACAATTTGAAAAATCTATAAAAACCCGGTATCGTTCCTGATTTTCATCAGATCAAACAAACATTTTAAAGAAGCAACATGGTTTGGAGAAACATTGTAACGCATTGGCTTTCGGATAAAATTATAACGCAAGAGGGAAATTTGGCAACTCTGGATTTGATGCGACTTTTGATAGAGAAGAATATAATACCAGCAACGCTTATCGATAATGCGACGTTGCACTCAATTATGTTGACGCAAATCATATTGGAAACATTAACGGGTGTATCGGTACCTCGAGCCCCCCAGGGACCGAACTTTACCTATCATATGAACGCTAAGGAAATGATGATGAGGGATTTGGCTAGAAAAAACGAAAAACAAATCGCAACGCTAGAAGAAGAAACGGGGGTGAATTTGGATCATTATCACAAACTAAACATTGGAAATTAATAAACGATCCTGTAACATTTATTTCAAACTTTTAACAACAATTAAGCATAGAAAACTTTTAATTATATTTTAAACGTATAACTATTTCAATAAATAGAACGGTTCTTTGTATTTAAAATCCATAAGGTAATGTTTTGTAATCATCAATAATAACACGTTTGTTATATACAATGCGATAGTCCTTTTTCATGCATGCGTTTGGTCTCAATGTTTTTTGTTTTCGTATTTCTTGTTATCTTGTACGGGATATCAACGGATACTTGCCGGGTTTCTTTACATACTGCGCGCAAATGCATCAACTCACGTATAACATCAATGTTGACTTTCTTTAGCGCAGAAGTCAGTCATTCCCGGGCTTGCCCAGGTTAGGACGTCTAGTCAGTAATCGGGCCATCGGGCCGCATAGTGCCTTATAGGGCCAAATCGGGCGTGAACGGGCAAAATAAAATATCTAACACACGTAAAAAATGAGTCAGTTATTATTAGGAACTCGTTTAGCAAACATCTAAGTATGGGTCGTACACGTAGGAACTGTCCTGTTTTTGGTTGCGGTAGTACAAATCTTACCGACTAGCAAATCATCTCGACCAAGTACATGGCATGGACACAGAAGAACGCAAGAAGTGGTTAAAGTGGAGTAAGATAGGAATATGTGTACCTCGACAGAATGAAGAACCAAAGGAATTCAATATGGAGGAAAGTGTCGAAAAATTATTAAAGCGACAAGAAGAGATGGAAAGAAAATTTAATGTTTACTTACGATCCGCCAAATTAAAGCATGGACAGTACAGTAAACGAGAACATTCTAACTCTGGGGAAACAAAGAAAGAACATAAAGAATGGTTAACATATTAATTGGTGTACTACTGGACTACGAGAAAGTACCACTGTTGCCAGCGCGCAATAAACGCAAAGTGTTTAAAGTCCTGTACGTCAAACCAGTGGAGCATAAAGGACAAAAACGTAAACTTGTGCTAACGGAAGACGGAACATTTACAAAGTCAAACGATCTAAGCTAGAGAATACTGTAAAAGCTGGACAATATATTGGATCAATGCGAGCTTCCAAGGTCATCTGTAAAGGTTAAAAATTAAGATCATGGTCGCACGTGAAGTGCACGTGATAATAAGTGTTCTTAATTTTTTAGGAACGTTCTTAAAAATGTCTGATTTTGCTCTGTATATTTTGAAAGTGCCAAAGGCAAAGGGTTCAGTTGTACACTGGCTTTGACTATGGAATGTTCAAACAAAATGTTTCGCCAGGGCCGTAGTGAGGGGGGGTATTGGAGGGGTGACGCACCCCCCCAACTTTTTTGAAATATTCGGAAGATTGAGTTACTCATTCGGAAAACTACGGCAACATTGGTTAAACAAAATCTAAGTCAGTAAACAGCAAGAGCGTTTACAAAAATAACAAAATCCTAACATTCCCATTATCGCATGGATACGAAATCTATATTTGTCGGTTTATTAAATGCATGACACCTTTTGCTTTGTCTAGTGTCCATTATTTCCGGATTTTAAACAGGCTCACGACCGCGCAGGGTGTCCGTTTTCACTTCTCCGCAATCTGGCCAATTTCCGTAAAAAACATTGTTGGGGAAATTTTCACAATTCACGTGCATATCCAAGTATCGAGTTTTGTCTAACGTTATGCATCCGAAAAAGAAACGCTTTAAAGTAGAATGTCTCGTTTGTCACGCTACATTTGACTCGGACTATCGGAGGAAACACAACGAATTGTGTCATAGCGCTCATCTGAAAGCGCACAAGCATATTGGGTTTAAAGTCGCTGGCGCACCAGATTACCCATTTAAGGTGCGTTTTATTATTACATTTTGTTACTTTTTAAGAGGTAGTTAGGTAGTAGTTCAGTTATGAGTCTATACCTATGATGACTGAATCGATATAGGGCTTAACAGTTGGTCCCGAAGACGACTGAATTAGCGCAAAACGTTGCCGTTGTGAGTCTGGCAGTCTGTGTGGTTGCCTGGTTTACCGGTTTATTAGATATGGTTGTTTTATACAATCATACATTTAGTGAATAGGAACAGTGGGAAATGACTAACATGAGGGCATTAGTCACATTACTCTGTTGGAAATCCTAATCCCGTTGATGAATCGTATAATTTTTGCATTACGATTTATGCTCTTTTTAATTAGAATAAATGTATATTAGACGATTAGACGTATATAGTATATCGACTCCGCGGCACCGCGCCAGTGTCAATTGCAAAATGTGAGAATGTGAGATTGTCAAATGCATTTCCTAATAACAGGCAGATTTGGCTGACGTTCATGCAAACTTGTGAAAACTGCAATAACTGGCTTACCTATCAATTTAACTCAGAGTCAGTAACTCTAGAAAGCAATTGTTATTACAAATTAACTATCATAGGGACATAGCTATAATTACGATAATATCGGATGTGAGAAAGAACTGATACAATCATAGTATTTTACTTTAGTTAACATTAATTTGGTTTACTACACTACAGGCAGCTGCGCCATCAAGTTCATTACACAAATGTAGAAATGTGCAGGCAAATTCATTATTGCTCTCAGAATGCGGGAAATGCCATTTCCGAGATCCTATAATTGAAAATTGTTCGGGGGAACATGCCCCCGAACCTACCCCTACTTATTCCTAAAACAATTGTGTGATTCTGCTAGCTACGGCCCTGTGTTTCGTCTATTGGAAATAATCTATACTAGAGCCGTAGCATGCGAAATTCAAAACATACGCCGCGAACTCTGTTGTGGCTGTAAAGTAAATCAACAAGACTGTTTAATGATGAATGAATACGAAGGATGGCAAATGTACGGTTTGGCTGCTATAAAACAAGTTAACAGCCAACACTTAGTTTGGCAAGAGTTTATTGAAGTAACCAGAATCCTAAGTGTTAAAATCAACGAAAATATCGCAGAACATTTATTGTGCTTGGAGAAAGATCCTGACCCTAAGTTTGTCAAAACGTTACTGTACATATCAGTATCGGGATAAACACATTCAACCGCTACTATGGACACTACGCGATTTATCTACATGGAATCCCCAGACCGATCCTCTGGAAGCTTATGCAGAGTGTTATTTTAGTTTACCGCCTAGCTACACATACTTTGTCAAAGGAACAGACGTAAAATTTAAATCTCACGAAAGTGACCACAAAAAAGCATATCAAAACTATTTAGAAAATAAACTTCGAGAACAGTAGAGTAAAGCATCGTTACAAACTGTAAAAACTACGTTCTTTAATAAATCAATATTGCTCTCAAAATGTTGTTGTTGTTAAACTCAGAATATTGTTCTCAAAACACCACTCTTATCACGTTCCCAAATAATACACAAAACAACATTAGTTTTATAAACATCTCTGTTAAAAAATCAGCTTTACAATAACTTTAAAATACATACAATGTAACTTCATATATGTCTCACTGATCTTCGCTCCAATACGTAAGATAGTTCAAAATAGGCTGAAACTCGTAAAAGCCCAAACTCTGCTTCAGGTTCTTCAAAGAGTTATTTTATGATTTTTCCCAAGTTTTTATAATGTTCTTTCGCACGTTCGTAATATGTCAGTTTCAACATACGAACAGCCTCAACAAATCGCTTGCTCAGGATTCCCCACTCCAACACACGCTCCACAGCCTCCAAGCCACACATTAACCATCCTTCTTCCTTCGATAACATAAGGCACTCGTGTCTTCTTTGACTAGGGTGATTCACCTCACAACCTAAACACTTTTCTTTACAAAGCTCTCCGGCTTCGCAGGCAACAGCTTCGAAAAATATAGCATTCATCAAATCACACACGTTTTTCACCTCTGCTTCGTCCACAATTAAATCGCTGGCCGTGAACACCTCTTCTTCCTTTGGGGAAATACTCATAGCATTCATCAAATCACATAAGTTTTCCATCTCTGACTGCTTAAAAAGTCTCTATGAAAAAATAATCTAACCTTTTCAATTTATACTTCACTATGTACAACATTCGTATGCCATTTTGGCGGGAAATACTGTTTTTGTTAAAAGTCTATTTATTCGCCAAAGTTTACATAAAGTTTGTTAAACAACATACCTTTAAAAGCAGGTCTTTCGAAGCATAACTAATCGCGAAACGAATTTACCATGTATTGTTCTTTTTGTTTTTAAATACGTTATTGGAAATGATCAAACGTTGTAAATGTGTAATATTGATATTTCACAAGAGATTCCAAGTTCAACCCTGGAGGTTACGCAACGCTTTATGTTACGTCATTCATTAGTATTCTTACTTCCAAGTGTGACATCACTTCCGGTATTCTTACTTCCAAGTGTCAATTCACTTCCGCCGCTAGATGTATGGGTACACCTACTTGTGTGCTACGTGTAATTACCTTATCATTTTGTGATATTTTGCCATCAAATATTTCTATTTGGCTATTATTCACCGCAGAGTTTCTCGAGTATGATACAAAGATGGCAAGGTCGAATAAGAGTTTAAAACTTACAAGTAAAATGATCCAAAACCTTGAAGATCGGCCACGAAAAGGATTGCATAAGAAAGGCATTTCTTCTCTTCCCTGAGTTGTGGTAATGTGATCGCTTTCAGTTATGTAGACTTTCGCAAAGCTACTCCTTCGATTTCGTCTAGTCACTCGAATATAATGATTTTAAAAGTGTACTGTAAACTGTGATCATGAGTTTAGCAACAAGAACGAAGAAAGTTTCGAGGAAGTAATTTCCGGAAAAGTAAGGAATTTTCTTGCATAGTAGAGGTTGACTTGTAGCAAGTCTATCAGTTAGGCAAAGTGCAGGCTTTGTCTTCATTGATTGTTCTATGCCTTGTTTTGTATATGCCAAAAATAACTGATATTCTAAGATTTTGTTCGAGATAAGCTATTGCTTTATTTTAAGCGAGGTACACAACAAATCATGTATAGATTTATATGAAACAATTGGAATCGTGTACCTCGCCTGGACCCCTTAATTCATAGGACCCGAAATAATTGATGATTCAATTATATATGCGATTAATTCAACCATGGATTAGTTTTGCAAAACCAAGCACAAGGGTTATTACAAGATAAATTAATCCACACATGCCGTTTTCCATCACTTTCACAAGTCCAGTAGTTTTAGTTTAAAACTTAAGTAAGAATATTATAAATGTCTGCAACGCAAATATCATGAGATAGGCAGATAAAAAAAATAGACGGGTATGCATGCTAACATGAATAGACAATAGGAAAAATTGACGGGTATGCCAATCGAAATAAATATCCCAGCTGGATCAATTACATTGTAGGAATGTTATGTGAACGTTCGGCAAATATTGTGAAAATGTTTCCGATGAACGTCCTGTTCTCCTGGTAACGTAAATTTGTTCACTCCAGGAAACGTCGTCACAACGTTAATGAATAACTTTGGGACTGATTTATATTGCTAAGACTTCGCTACAAAATTCGTGTTTTAATACATATATTTCATATAGCAGGGATTATTTTAAGGTGCAGTTATTTAACACCCCCCCCCCCTGGCAAGTGCAATTTGCCGCTCTTTGCTTGTCACTCGTAAGTTATAAATTTGTCAAGCAAATTGTTAATAAATTAAGTGCAAAACATTATTTTCTTACCTTTAAAAAGCTTAACCCCATATTTTGTTGCTATAGTTTTGTGTTTTGTGGAATTAACTGCATTATCCTTTATTTCTTTTATTTCATGGAGAGAAGTCACTGAAAATCGACTTTGGGAAGCCATTTTGAATGAAAAGCATTATTTACTACTCCAGCTAGTAAGCATCAGTGGCGTAACTACTATGGGCTCAGGGTGTGCGAACCCGCGGGCCCCCTGGCCTAAGGGGGCCCCTGTCGCGGGCCCCCTGGCCTAAGGGGGCCCCTGTGAGATTGGAAGATTATTATAATTCTATGGATAAAACAAGAAAATTGCACAGGCCACATCATAAACTTACATATAAAAAGTTTCAATTCAAAGGCTAGAGAGCGAAATCGTACCAGAGAACAAGAATATTTGAGGCGAAAAGTACATTATCATTGATGATTCGTTTCAAATCAATTTCTCATGTGCGCGCGTGTAATTTTGAAGTATGTCATTTTAACCTAATCCGTGGAAGCACTGGAATTTTAAACTTAAATAGTGGATGCGTTCTTTTTTACAACTGATAATATAATTACAGTAATTAATATTTAAATCATTATTTTAGTTTTTAGAATAATGTTTTAGATTTTAGTACGGTTATGGAAGGGGGCCCCTTTTAAATTTTTACCACGGGCCCCTACTTGTGCTGCTACGCCACTGGTAAGCATAATGCCTCCGATTTACTGCTCAGCCAACCAACGAAAACATTTGAAAGGCATTATTTACTACTGAAATTATACTAAAACCAATTTGTGCAGTGATAAATGAGATTTGTGTAGTCGTTAACGCAATTTTGTGCAGTAAACTGTATATATTTTCAGGCAGAGCCAACTACAACCAACTTATCTGTAGTCGTTTGTCGATTAAATTGTGCATATATATTCAATAGGAACAAAACGAATCCATTGATGCTTGCAACAATTATACACAGAGTGAATGTTGTTTCAAAACTTGGGGATGAGGTTGTAAAAAGTTGAAAAGTGTGTTACAAAATCTTGAATATTGAGGTGTAAGCTATGATAAAAATCCCTGCTAGGAAACACGGAAAATGTACTTTCGAGTTCTTTGTCGTTTACCCCATAGTCCTTCAGTTTTTCTATTAACAGGCAATGATCCACAGTGTCAAAAGCTTTGCGTAAGTCTATAAAGACTGATCCCGTCATCAACCCCTGATCCATGCTTCGACGAATGTGGTCAGTTAAGGCAATAGCAGCATATTCTGTAGAATAGCCCTTTCGAAATCCGCACTGAGAAGGACTGAGAAGGTTGTTCGTTGTAAGAAACCGGCACAACTGTGTATGAATCGCCCTCTCCAGAATTTTAGAAGCCGTCGGAAGAATAGAGATGGGACGATAATTATCAATTTCAGTTTTTTTCCCACCTTTAAACAGTGGTATAACTCTGGCGATTTTCCAGTCACGTGGTACACAGCCTTGCGAGATCGATAAATTCATGATAGAAGTAAGAGGTTTCGAAATTACTCTAGCTGAATCCTTCATTAAATGGGACGGCATCTGATCTAACCCAACAGCTTTGCTCGTTTTCAATTTACGCAACTGAATGAATATAAAGCTGTTCTGCCTATCCGTACAGCAGATGCAAAACGAGTACGACCAGCGAATAATATGGTTGCTCTGTTCATTGTTTCAACAAGTCGACCGACAGTTCCAAGAAAAAACTTATTGAAGCTCTCAGCAATGGTTTCATTATTTGTGATTGACTTTCCTTCGATTTAAAATTTGAGGAAACAGTTTTTGTTTCACCAAGCATAATTTTCTTGATAGTTTGCCAAAACGCTTTCGGCTTACCTCCACATTCCTTAATAATTTTTATATTATATCTACTCTTCGCAATTTTAATCGATTTTGTTACTCGATTTCGATGTGATTTATAAACTAACCAATCTTCTGTCGCATTCGAGCGTTTTGCTTTACGCAACAGATAATTTCGTTGTCGAATATCTCTCTTTATTTCGCCTGTTAACCAAGGACAGGCATTGCCGCGAACACGTTTTTCCATAAGTGGTGCATGCAAATGAGCAACAGCTATGAATTTTTCTTTCAAGTTTGACCAAAGTTCATTAACAGACAGGTTAATATCCGCAGTGGGATTGCATATTTGTTCCCAATCAACGTTATTTAAATCAGAACAAAAGGCTTCACTGTTATACTTTGCATAGTTCCTAAACAATTTTGTTTGTGCTGGAAATTTCTTGCAATTCATTTTCCTTATGCAGTATACCATTTCGTGATCACTAAGGCCAGTGCTAATAACTCCAGTATGGCTTAGATTTTTCGGGCTATCCCAAGTGCAGTCATGCGTAATATTGGCTATAAAACAATGATATCCATTAAGTCGGGATCAGTTTGTTAAACGCTCTGCCCGGAAGGTAGCTCAGTCAAGACAGAAGAAGCTCAAGTACCAAAATAATGATGTTCAAGTCTTTCCAGCCTACCCAACCAAAGTTGAAAATCAAATCATTGAACAAGTGGCACACAACCAAGTCCAAGCGCCAGCTGAAGACCATTGGCATTGCCCCTGCATGTTGAGGTCTGTACTTTGTTTTACGCAAAAATCGTAATCTCTTTGTTCCTCGGTTGGGGCCGAACGAGTTGGTTGTTTTAGCACCAGCTTTGTGAGATTTTATGACCTATCGTAATGAGTGTAAAGATGAAATGGGTCGTGGCCCTTTCAGGAAATGGTCAGCTAAGCCTATGCATGTAAAGCATTCTGTAGGACTAGGCGAGTGTAGCAAGCGGTGGTAAATAAGACTCATCGGACGTGTCGCTTCATTTCCCATGGCACAGGCCACATATACATACTTGCGGTAGCCAAGCGTAACGTCTAGCCTGGTTCAACTCATAGTCATAGACGCTTTAAATTTAGGCTTTGCATCGGTTTAGCTTTCATGAATTAGGCCTTTTATCTTTTACGTGGGGAGGTGTACATTCACATGGCGGTTTCAAAACCTGGTTGGGGCCAGAGAGACAGAATCGTCTATTACTGTATTCACTGAATTTGGTCGGGGCCAGACCAACGCCGATTTTCAATTGTTTTATTCCAACGCTAATTGTGTCTTGGTTGATGCCAATGTTTATGAGGAGTACAGAAGGAAATTTCCCACCGTTTTGAACTGCTTTCCATCGAGGTTAACACTTGTTTATATACTCAAAGAGAATGCTTTGATAAACGGCGTTGTATTTAACCGTCGCATCATGTCACACTGAATTACTTTTGAGTTTGGCCTATTACTATATGCTTTATTATTGACTTGGTAGGTGCCGAGAAGTCAATTTAGAACATGGAATATTCTATTCCGTGGTATTGGTCGAGCGGTCGCTGCCATTCTCATTGTGTTGGCATGTTTCTCTCACAACTAATTGATCTACGGATCGGGGCCATTATCAACCGTGCTAAGCATGTCCATGCATAGACTTTCGACGTATTGATTGCGACCAATCTTAAAATGTGCTTAAAAATGACGATTCACGGCTTTTTTATATTGACTAGGCGAAATTTCCAACGTTTGCTTTGAATATAGTAAATATACACCGGTTTCTGTATTGGTTGGGGCCAATTCGCAAGTGCGTTGGACTATTTGTTTTATACCAAAATTTACAAGTGTGTTAAATTAAAGTGTTAATCCGTGATCAATTCACAGCTACTAATCTATGTATTGGTTGGGGCCAATGTACCAGCGCGGTGAACAGTTATATAAACTCACAACGTCACCGTTTATGTATTGGTTGGGGCCAATTTACACGTTGTTTGAATAGTCAGTTCACAGTTATTGATGTATGTATTGGTTGGGGCCAATTTACAAGTACTTTGAACGGTTAAACTAAAAACGTCACGGTTTATGTATTGATTGGTTGGGGCCAATTTACACGTTGTTTGAATGGTCAATTCACAGCTACTGATGTATGTATTGGTTGGGGCCAATTTACAAGTACTTTGAACGGTTAAACTAAAAACGTCACGGTTTATGTATTGATTGGTTGGGGCCAATTTACAAGTTGTTTGAATAGTCAATTCACAGCTACTAATGTATGTATTGGTCGGGGCCAATTTAAAAGTACTTCGAACAGCTAAACTAAAAACGTCACGGTTTATACATTGGTTGGGGCCAATTTACACGTTCTTTGAATAGTCAATTCACAGCTATTAATTTATGTATTGGCTGGGGCCAATTTACAATTGTGTTTCAATATTAATTAACTCACACCGTTTAATTTTATTGATGTTATTGGAATACTTTATAGTATATTGATAAGAATGCTATGCCCAACCATTGTTGGAACTAGGTGCGGGCGTCTAATGCCTTTTATGCCCATAGGCGTACGGGCACAACTTTCTTTGGGGGGGCAGCCAAAGTTTTGCCCGAATTGATATAACTTTGTCCAATTGCCCGAATTTCGATAACAACATATTCATAACAATAATAACCAATTTTATTTCTATTTAACACGTAAAGTATCTTTTTTGGGTGTCAACGGGGAAGGGGGCATTCAAAAAATTTTCTGACAATTTTACCATTACAATTCAGTTTTTACGTCCAAAACTCGGATTTTTATGATTAAAATCAAAAATTTTTCAACAACACGCAAACGATGTCAATAAAAATTACTTTAAATTATAAAATTATGTTTTTTGCTTTAAATACAAACTAAATAAATCTATTTTGCCCGAATATTCCTTAACCATTTGCCCGAATTACTTCAATCTACAAATTTTTGGGGGGGCAGGTGCCCCCCCTGCCCCCACGTGCCGTACGCCTATGTTTATGCCCCTAGGGGCTGCCTAGAACCGACAATGGAGTGGGCGATCGATTATTTCACTCGGATGATTATTTCACTAATGTATAATTTTCATTCCCATCTTATCCCTTTTGACATTAAGACACCCAAACAGAGTGATCAATGGTGTGATTAACAGAGCTAGCTCGCCCACTACTTTTGTCGGCTCTAGGCCTTCTCAGTGTATGGTGTCAAGTGGCCAGGGTAGCGGGATGCAATCGCCCGCGATCTATTATCATTTTTCTCCACGGCACTCGATAACCATTGTCAGGAAACGCAACGTTGTTCCTTTAGGCCTTTAAAAGCTCAATTGCGTGACAGGACCATTATTCAACCTTTTCCCCCTGCATGATAATACCCGAATCGCCCGTACTGTGGAAAATGCCAGCATCAGCTTGATTTTCCCCCTTCTGCATCACCTCGTTGAGATGTATAGTTTTGGGAAGGGGAGTAAGTTTCGAGATAAGAGAAGAGTTTTGGGATTGGGTTTGAGTTGCGGGTAATGTTGGGATAGGTATTGAGTTACGGGTAATGTTGGGTTAGGGTATAGGCGGTGCCCTATTACACGGAGATTACCTGGTTAGATATGAAGGAGGTGTTTCCCGGCGACAGAGCTCGCATTTCCCAAAACTCCCTGCCTGTGAGCCAATGGGAGCAGGAGGGCAGTTGGAATAGATTACTATCCCAAGTGCAGTCATGCGTAATATTGGCTATAAAACAATGATATCCCATTAAGTCGGGATCAGTTTGTTAAACGAGGCGCCCGGGCGTGTAGGTAGGAAAGCCTAGCCATTTGGCCATTGGGGGCTGGTATATGAAATAACTTCTATCCCTGTGTGATTGTATATATTTGGGCCCAAAGCCTAAATAGTACACTTATCTACGCAGTTGAGGAGGAATAGTATATTGCAATAATTTTGTGTATGACAGGTTCGGTTGACGGTATTCGTCGTTTTTCCCCACTTCCCCTCCCAAAATAGACCGTTCACTGCCTCGCTCCTCGGCTCACGGGCTCGCATTTCCCAAAACTCCCTGCCTGTGAGCCAATGGGAGCAGGAGGGCAGTTGGAATAGAATACTATTTGTAGCAATAATATCTAAAAGAGAGGCTGAGCGCTGGGCAATACGAGTAGCATCAATAATACACTGTTTAAAATTCAACAATCTGAAAAGCAATTTTAAGTGTTTAGATGAACATGCATCTGACCCAGGTGAAGGTTGCAGAAAATCATAGTTAAAATCACCAAGCAATATTATTTCTTTCCCATCAGCTGTAGCAATATCCAACATACCTTCAAGTTTCGAAATGAAATCTTTATCATAATAACGTGACGAGTTGGGAGGTTTGTAGAACGTCCCAATTAAGATTCCACGCGATTTGGGGAGAAATAATTCCAACCACGGACCCTCGACACATTTCAAGATCATCTCTTCTCACTAAAGACAATTCGTTCTTCGCATATACCGCTATTCCACCGCCTTGATTCGCTCTGTCCAATCTAAAAACCTTGTATCCCTCGATGGAAATTTCAGAGTCCAAAATTTGTTCGTTTAACCATGTTTCACTGAAAGTCAGAAGATGTATTCCGGACTGAACAGAAGAACAAATCAACCGTAACTCGTTAATTTTCTTGGTTAAGCTTTGTATATTTTGGTGCACAATCTTAAGGCCCCGATTTTTAACTAGATCGGCTAAATCAGGCAATAACGGAAAAGCACTATCGGCAGAACTGTTCGAGGATCGTACACCAATAGAACATAGGGAATAATGTTTAGACTGTTCGAACTCAGAGCCAAGGCAACTTAGGTGGATATACGAATCACATATCGAGCATTTTGCATTCGCCTGAGACCTTCTGATAGCCTTATCGCAAATAGAACAGGTCAAACCGCGATTACTTGGGCCAGGATTCAACGATATATCGTTACACTGTAATAAGACATTGACCAAAACAATGTTACTCATTAACTTCATAAGCTTCAAACCTTGTCGACGTATCAATCTGAATTTTCCAGTAGCCAAGCTTCCTTCTCGAGCGTTCTTCGTCTTCTGCCGTGGAAAATTTGGGCGGTTAATTAGATGATTGACTCTTGTTTGAAGCATAGGCTTTTCACCATTATCATCTAAGAATTTGAAACTCCTATCAAAAATAGTCATCAAAAATATAAAATATAAAAATTTGTTGACGAGCTGCAGATATGCGACCGCCATCTACAAAGCATGAGTTTCGGATTGCTTCGGGAGGAATTAGTAATAAAATAGGACGTCACAAAACGTCATCAATCTATTGTTTTACTTTGCCACAAACATCCAAAAATCTCAAATTCTCATGCTTCGCGGAAAGTACTGGGACGAGTTGTGTAAACCTGCGGACAGGCTCAGATTACTATGCTTAGCAATTAGCAATTAGTCCGAATGTTTCCCATTGAGAGGGGGAGGGCGACAACTGCGCCAGGGACTGCACCCCCCCCCCTCTGGCTACATCACTGACTAGTGCTTTCGCAACGGTCGAGGGGAAATTCACCCGCGCTCACCACTGATCTGAAAATATAGTAAATGGATCGAGCTTCTATACCTATGAAAATTGAAGCCAGTTTAGATTTGGCGGCCATGTTGGAGGGGCCAGCGATGGCCGTCGTACAAGCAGTGCAGTACGAGGAGATATTTTCAATTTGCGCTGTGTTGGGCGATGGAATTATTGAAGTTTAATTGGAAATATGGAAAGGAGTTGGTATATTGTTAAAAGTCACCGATTTGGTTTGATTTCGGGCGTTTCTCGGCGAAAAAACTGTTCGCGTGTGTATGTTGTTGTCAGCCATGAGTGAGCATATTCACGTGAAAATTTTGGAATAAATCGCCGTACTGTGCCTCTCGGAGTAGTAATCAAAGAAATTACAAGAAAGGAGACAGTTCCACATGTGAAAGTAATACGGGGCAAATAGTGATGGTGAAAGATCGACCTTAAAACGGGTTTTTGTGACGATTAAAGTCGACGAACTTTGCGTGTTTTAGATACAAGAATTAACAATTGATTGTTGTTGCCCGGACGTTGTTCATACTTGTATAAAATACGACAGTATATTTAATAGGTCCAAGAAAATAGTTCATTGTTTGCTGAGGCGCAATAAATAGAAAGTACTTATGCTGTTACGCATTTTTTCTTGCATTCACTAAATTTAATACACTGGTCAGATTGATAGAATGTTCCACTACAAGGTTGCACTGTCAATAGTTGGATTGCAATAAATGCCACAACAGCATACATAGGGCAGCTTGGGCGACAAGTACAAAGTATATTGTTCACACTGTATGCACCAAGTTACCAACACAATAAAGTGTGTCACAAATTTGTCTACTGTGTCTCAAGAGATTGATTACATGTCATCTATATAAAGCATCATGCTGTGGCATTTAGTTTCCTTATGAATTAAATGAACAATTTATTTACAACATGTATTTTAAGCTTGAATCTGTTTTGAGAAAGCAGGGGTGGTGCTAGTGGGGAACACATGCTCTGTTGGGAACCCCAGGGATTGTCATATTCATGATCAGTTACTGTATTTGAACTACAAACCACCATATAATATGCATTACGTCTTGGTTCAAAAATTTATAGACTCCCTTTCCAGAATCTGAAATTTAAATTATTTTTCAGTATCCATTCCAACTGAGTTACCCATTCCTGACCATCTCACTGTTACAAGTAACAATAACAACATAAGACACAACAGTCAACAACTAGACACTAAATAAGTTGGTATCATGATACACTAAGATGCATATAAACCTTAAGCAAACTTCTATGCACTTGACTTGAATGCTGATTAAAGACATTTAATGTTATACCAATGTTTGAAATTTTGTAGTATCCAGTCAGGATACAAGTCATTCACTATTTAGTATCCAACACCAAATTTTAGTATCTTGTGAATATCAGGATACTGCAAATTTCAGACCTTGCTTAAAAGGATGGCCTGATATATTTAGCCCCTGTTTTTTTCCTGTGCCAAGGAATTAATGACACCATAGCTGACAAGTAGATCAGGAACCTAATGGTATAAATCTAGTTTAAAGACATATTAAAAAGAAATTTGAATTAATAAAAGCATTTCTCAATGAGAACTTGTTATTGTCAGTTATCATGGTATGCTGATTTATTGCACACAGCTTTTTGCAAATTTTTTACAGGACACAGAATGTTTCAGACAGGTGAAATCTTTCACAGAAATTTAAAACATACTTTTACAAGAAATATACAGTATAAATATTAAAATAGTTTTTATTACTTTACTACAAACATCATATTAAATTTGAAGCATGAACTGAGCATAGAAAGTATACTATTATTTACACCACTAATAAATTCTAGATGTCCTATATGGCGACAGTGCATCATGGCCACTTACGCGTAAAGTTTCTGTTATAACATTCGTTTTCAGCCTGATTCAGTGATTCCTCATTATTTGTACACGCAATATTACTCCCACAAGACGTCCTGTCTCGTTTCTTGTTTTACTATGGAAGGCAAAAATAATATTGTTGCTACAACACGCAAAGTTCGTCGACTTTAATCGTCACAAAAACCCGTTTTAAGGCCGATCTTTCACCATCACTATTTGCCCAGTATTACTTTCACATGTGGAACTATCTCCTTTCTTGTAATTTCTTTGATTACTACTCCGAGAGGCACAGTACGGCGATTTATTCCAAAATTTTCACGTGAATATGCTCACTCATGGCTGACAACAACATACACACGCGAACAGTTTTTTCGCCGAGAAACGCCCGAAATCAAACCAATAATTCCATAAACTTCAATAATTCCATCGCCCAACACAGCGCAAATTGAAAATATCTCCTCGTACTGCACTGCTTGTACGACGGCCATCGCTGGTCCCTCCAATATGGCCGCCAAATCTAAAACTGGCTTCAATTTTCATAGGTATAGAAGCTCGATCCATATACTATATTTTCAGATCAGTGGCGCTCACTCATTTTCCATTTTTCCCTAACAAAATTGGCGGCCGACAAAATTCGTTTTCCGAAGAATCATAGCTTAGAAGCCAGGTGAATTTTCAGCAAAAGGAAACAGTCTGAATCTGTACTCTTTGCCGTAATTCCGGGTCCCTAAAATTGTCCGGACCTCGGTCTGCCCCAGATTGCCAGGCCTATTTTGTTTATCGATATAGCTTTACTGGCTGCTGGTAAAAGGCGACGAACATAACAACTATGCATTTTCAACAAGTCTTTAATTCTAAACTGATTTTCCTAATAGTTAATAGCAAACTTTTCTGAAAAACTGTGATGTTCAGATTCAAATCGTGGCATTTCACTCAGATACAAACCATGGACGTTTTAGAATTACTCTATCTACTAATATTATACTACGCTTACAATACTCCAGAGTGCGCTGAAAACGGCGCAGAAAAGTACCAATCAGCGGTTACGTTTACACAGTAACCGTCACTTTTGCCGCAACAACTTGAGCACACATTCTAAACGGAGCGACATGAAAACGGAGCGCTTGGCGGCATCGTGTAATCGCCATTGACATATGTATATATGGACTGCTTGCTCGGCCTCAAAAGCCTGGTCACAAGATGGCGGAAATATGAGAGTATTTGCTCAGGAAGTCGACCACTGACCAGTATTCAGAGTGGTCTGTTGGCGATTATATTTTATTTTTGCCGTATTTTTGTTATTTTGTTTAAATAGTGATTTTAAAAAAGGTTTTGGCTTTGGCCGTTTTGAGATGCTTTAATTTTCAACTTTTGGTTTATGGGGGTGAGCAAATACACCTCAAACAAATGCACTTAAGTCTGAAGTTTGTTCTAATTTCCTTTTTGTTCAAAATTGTTTGTGCGAAGCCTTTTCAAAGGCTTTTTAATATTTGCGATATTTTGTTTTTCTGCACTCCTGCAAACATTTATTTTTTCTCGAGTTTTGACAAGTATATTAAGTATTTAAACAACTTTATAGACGAAAAGAGAATGAACTATATATCCCAAGTTGTTTTTGTTTTGTGTTTTGACTAGAGATATTTAGTTTTTACTGAAATTTTAGTACAATTTTGAAAGAAGGTGTAAATTTTGCACGGAAAATATTTTCGCGCGCGCCAACAGTCCTATTTCATTTTAAGTAAAAAAAATCAGTCTGCGTTCATTACCATTAGCAATCACTCTCATATTCGTCAGCCTACGAGTGATGTTCAATTTGCCACGCATGTTGCCTGATTAAAAGTATGAGAGGAAGCAATCCAGATATATATATGTCAATGGTAAACACTGGCGCCGTCATTATTTCGCTCCACTTTGGTTCTAAGTTGCCATACCTTCCGCTCTTAAAAAAAAGAAAAATGAAAAGAAAATTTTAAAAAATTGAAATTCAAACCGTGTCCGTTCTGCAGTTGCCATTCAAACAGAGTCCGTTCTGCGGTTGCCATTTCCTTCCGGAGTGGTGTAAACGTAGTCTACGGCACGGTTGGCCAGGAAGCTCACCTAATTGGGATGAATTATTTCTGTGTTTATATGACTGTTTCTATCCCATCTTATATCCTTAATGGTCCTTCCTTAGCCTTAGGTCTATTAATTATTATCTTTATTGTTGATATTTTCTAACTATGCCACTTAATAAAAGGTCAAGATCCCACCTAGCACGACGTAAGATCCCATCTAGTCGGGCTGGCTTCGGTCTCTCATGAACACGCAATGACTTTTATCTGCATTAACAATGACATGTGGATCTCGAGCTGTGCCCTAACAATAAAAAGGCATACTTAACTATCTATCAATTGTTCTATCGTTGCTATTCATCAACAATTTTTGAGTGCGGTACCATTATGACATAAAGCTTCGATCCTACCATGTAAATGTTGCATTGTGCCGGTGTCAACACTATGACCAATTGCAATTAATTTCAAAATATCGCAGTTGTTTCTCGAACGGATCACTTCAGCCATATTATGGTTGATTTCAAACGACACAATATCAACCACCTTAACCTTGAAGTCTCTCATGGCGACCCCAACATAGGCATCATCGGTGTGAAAGGGCTTTCGAATGTAGACATAATTCATTAGACTACCCAATAAATCCATAGACATTAGTATAAAAGCACCAGCGTTGAACGGGGGAAATACGGTTTCAGCAAAATATTTCTTGCTTATACTCCACTTCCCACCAGCCGACCGGAAGACCGCTGAATTTGGGTAAGTCTCGCCGCCATAAAAGCGAGTGGGTGACCCCTGCGAAACGAGGTACTCTATAACTTTCGGTATTCGCATATAAACATCATCGTCCGTTTTAAGAGTGTACTTTGTGCCGAGCAATGAAGCCCAAAGCTGCCCCATGTAATATTTCAAAATGTTATTCAGATAGTTATCATTGATGTCACCAATTAACATATCATTGTGTTCTTTGGCTTCCTCGATATTCCTTTTATCATCGTCCCCTCCGGCTTTGCCAACCACAAACACTAAAATCCATCTCTTGTCTCTTAACTTTGTGTTGTTCATGGCGTTTAAATGCTCACACGTCTTCTTGCTTGCCCAGGTTTCGCGAATTTTTTCTCTCCGCTGTCTGAACCCGTCGCCTTTTGCACCGGAGTTGACAAGAACGACCACATAAAAATCTCTAGGTCTTTCGACAATCGGTTGTACTTCTGGATAAACAAATTTAAAATCGATCCACGGTTGATAGTCGTTGACCATGTCTATTTCAGTCGGCTTCTTCGTGGGCGTTTTAGTCGGTAGTACTGGCTTACGAGTGTTCAATGTCTGTCCAATTTCTAACACCGGTGGAAGCTGACTGCTACGTGTAATTACCTTATCATTTCGTGATATTTTACCATCAGATACGTCTATTTGGCTATGATTCATAGCAGAGTTTCTCGAGTATAATAAAAAAACGGCAAGGTCGAATAAGAGTTTAAAACTTACAAGTAAAATTATCCAAAACCTCGAAGATCTGCCACGAAAAGGATTGCATAAGAAAGGCATTTATTCTCTTCCCTGAGTTGTGGTAATGTGATCGCTTTCAGTTATGTAGACTTTCGCAAAGCTACTCCTTCGTTTTCGTCTGGTCATTCAAGTGTACTGTAAACTGTGGTTTGAGTTTAGCAACAAAAACGAAGAGGTTTTCTTCCATATAGTAGAGGTTGACTTGTAGTAAGTCTATCAGTTATGTTGTGATCCTTTCAAATTGTGGTCATTTATATCCGATGACTTGTCTAGTGGGGTGTTCCCCTCTGCTAAGCAAAGTGCAGGTATTGTCTTGATTGATTAGTACTGATAAACATTAATAACATGTTCACGCTTGCTGAGTATTTAGGTAACAGTTTAGTATTCTATGCGTTGGGTTCTATATGCCAAAAATAGATCATATTCTAAGATTTTGTTCGAGATCAGCTATTGGTTTATTTTAAGCAAGGTACACAACAAAACATATATAGATTTATATGAAACTATTGGAATCGTGTACCTCGCCTGGACCCCTTAATTCATAGGACCCGAAATAATTGAATCAAATTAACGCAATATATGCGACTAATTTAACCATGGATTAGTTTTGCAAAATCAAGCAAAAGGGTTATTTACAAGAGCAATTAATCCACACATGCCGTTTTCCATCACTGTCACAAGTCCGGTACTTTTAGTTTAAAACTTAAGTAAGAATATTATAAATGTCTGCCACGCAAATATCATGAGATAGGCAGATAAAAAAAATAGACGGGTATGCATGCTAACATGAATAGACAATAGGAAAAATTGACGGGTATGCCAATCGAAATAAATATCCGAGCTTCCACAAGTACATTGTGGGGACGTCATCTGAAAACAAATATTGTGAAAACGTTTTCCATGAACGTCCTGTTCTCCTGGTAACGTGAATTTGTCGATTCCAGGAAACGTCGTCACAACGTTTATATTTCTACAATTTTTCTTTTTGTAACTAGATTTAACGGAGATTGGTAAAAGGATCACTAACCACTCATCAGAAATTTTTACATACCGTTTAGAACGTGCCTTGAACGTGCCTATATACTATGAATTTAGCAAATATATAGCCAAAATATGAGACCCTGTTAGGGGGGCTTAGATTATAATATAGTCATTTATACTTCATACTTGAAATATCTCGAACGTGCGGTGCCAGTGTGGGTATAGAGTATAGCAAATGCGGCGATTGATTGTTGTAGACACCTTTATATACCAAAAACTCGCACTTGTAGCAATTTTTGCCCTTAAGCGATAAATGTAATAAATATTGATATTGACAAAAATGACAAACATGGATCGATGAGATCGATTTTAACCATCCTGAACCAACTAAAATCAACTAAGTTTAACTTAAGTACTGGGAAGTACTGGGACGAGTCGTGTAAACCTGCGAACAGGCTCAGATTAGTGTGCTGCCTCCCAGTAACCTCTGAGCTATGGCTATGCTTACACGAGAAATTTATAATTCTTTATTATCCCTAACTCAGCTCACTGAACTCTAGGAATGAACTGTTGTCAAACTGTAGGCAAAGACAAAACATCCATTGTGTAACCAATAGCTGCATGTTGATAAAGCTGCAATCCTAAACGGCTTGTGCAAGTGATGTCACAACTCGAAATTGTGTGGCTTCCGGTTTTTTGGGTGACAAATTCCACCATTTTCATTGGACAATTTCAAACTAATTAAAATCAAATTCAACATGGCTGACAATTTTTTACGTCAATAACGCCAACTTTCCTGAATAACTCGAGTTCTAGACATGCTAAAGCAACAGACTATACGCCACAATACTCATCGTTGTTCAAGCATTCTAGAGAGGTATAGATGATCTTATAACTCTCGGTATTTCGCGAGATATAAAAGAAAACGGTACTTCGTGAAATCCACGATTTGCCCCCCAAATTGTCGGTTATATAGCATGACGTAATATTCTCGCGTGACTGGACAAGCCGAATACATCTTTTCAGTTACATCTCAAACTCATTAATAATTCATAAGCAAAACACAAAGGAAATCACCACCGTATCGTTGTCTTGATACCACGGTAATAAACACCCATAAATTAACTCGACTTTCGCGTTGAATTTCTCTTTAAATACTGGTTTGTTTGAGATGTTGTGTAAACAACTCGTTTCTCGTGTTTCATCAGGGGACCAAACACTCGAAAACAATAAAACACTCGCGCTTCGCGCTCGTGTTTCATACCGTTTTCTCGTGTTTGGATCCCCTGATGAAACACTCAAACTCGTTGTTTACATATAACGTCAAACATGTATATCAACTGTTATCAGTAACCTGCTCGTGAATAATTACGAAAGTACTTACATTATGCAACGAGGAAAGCGACAGGAAGAGTACAAGCATTTAACTGAACAAACCAGAAAACATTGTTGCGTAAACATTAATTTGTTTCCTAAGCCTGGCCATTCCTGAATGTATTGATTTTATTGCAAATTTTTCTAATACTTTTTGAGTAGAGTTGACGTGGACCAAAGTTGATGTGGGCCAGGTTATGTGTTAAGATTTAAAGGTCTTCCATAATATGGAATGCAAAACCTTATATAACACACACTGGCATCACCTGAGACCGCGGACGCATGGACCCAATATCTTGTCATACATACTCAGCTTTCTAGTAGTATATATATATATATAGTCTTGGAACTGTATATGAGTTTGTATGCATTTCATTTAGGACAGATAAACTCAATTGTTTTAGGGTAAAATGACCATGACGGACAACATGGCATATGTGCTAAAACCCGAATCTGGGACGAAATGCCCGAAAATGACTGCACCCAGAAACAGCACTGCCGGCAAAGCTCTATCTCCTAAACCATCAAAGGTACAGATTTTCTGAAGTACTTATAGTTTTACTTTTAGGGGTCGTCATAAGAGAGTGAAATGTGTCTAATTCTAACATTTTACAAGAAAATGACCATAAACCATCCCAGGTCAACTGCTTATTGTGCATTACATCACTTCATACACCTTAGAAAAGCTATATTTTCTTATTTCATAAATCTTTTGGTCATAGGATGAAAAACTATACTTGTTTCAATATAATACGAATAGATTTCACGAGGGTTGATGCTGTTTTGTTGAGATATAATACAGTTTATTTCACTAACCCCCCCTTGACAACAGGATTTCAGCCATAATTTTCGGTGTTTGCCAGTTATACCTGAACATAACGATAGTTGACTAAAGAATAATCCAACCAAGTTTCGTCAGGTTTTGAAGTAGTGCAGTGTACATTATCTTCGATATTGTAGAAGTGATATCGCGCCAGTACAATGTCTCGCCGCTTCTCTTCTCGATTTATCACACTTTTTTGTCTTCAAATGTATTTGGATTACAGTATCCACAAATTAATCGATTGTACAAAGGTTCTAAACAAAAAATTAAACACAGAGCTTCCAAACCGTTTGAGTTTACTACCCCAAACGTTTAATAAACATGAATAAAAAATATAATGTTCAAAGTAATTTGAAAATCACGCGCAATCTTCACGAAAACACCGCGTGGGCTAGATGACAGGGGGGTGAATTATTCTCACGAATAGTTGAAACTATAATTTGAGGCATAGAAAACTTTTGAAATTTTGGTTCAAAAAGATTTTGTAAGTTTCTGGCTTCTGTTTAGCTTACGAAAACCAGAAAATACAATATTACGCAGGAACTTACAAAATAGTTTATCAAATCCAACTGTAGTTTCAACTATTCATGAGAATAATTCACCCCCCTGTTATCTAGCCCACGCGGTGTTTTCGTGAAGATTGCGCGTGATTTTCAAATAATCAAATTACTTTGAACATTATATTTTTGATTCATGTTTATTAAACGTATGGGGTAGTAAACTCAAACGGTTTGGAAGCTCTGTGTTTAATTTTTCGATTGGAACCTTTGTACAATCGAGTATTTTTGGATACTGTCATCTAACTACATTTGAAGGCCGAAAAACTGTGATAAATCGAGAAGAGAAGCGGCGAGATATTGCACTGGCGCGATAATTGAGCAAACCGTTACTTCTACAATATCGAAGATAAAGTACACTGCACTACTTCAAACCTGACGAAACTTGGTTGGATTATTCTTTAGTCAACTATCGTTATGCTCAAGTATAACTTGTGGATAATATGTGCGGGCTTCTGTGATAAAAAGCAAATATAATGGCAAAACATGGCTGAAATCGTGGTGTGACGGGGGGTAAGTTAAATAAACTGTAGACACATTTCACTCTGCTATGACCACCCCTAAAAGTAACCATTCTAAACACTATAAGCACTTTAGAAAGTCTGTAGCTTTGATGGTTTAGGCGATACAGCTATGCCGGCAGTGCCGTTTCTGGGCGTGGCATTTCGTCCCGGATACAGGTTTTGGCACATATGCCATGTTGTTCGTCATGGTTATTTTACCCTAAAACAGTTGAGTTTATCTGTCCTAAATGAAATGCATACAAACTCATATACAGATCCTAGACTATAGAGTACACATAAGTCAGGCATATTACAATTTTCCACAACAACAAAAAAGTTAAACTGTTTATCACTGTACACTTTCACTTTATCACTGCCCAAATTGGGTATCACTGCATGCACATGCACTAAAATTAGGTATGATTTTCACTTATAATATGTAAATGAGGTCAATATTACCTCACTTTGGTTTCACAGCAACGAACCATGAGAATAAAAATCTTCAAAAAAACTACTGTATTTATTTATTTATTTATTTAAAATTATTTGGAAACGGTAGCCCTTCAGCGGTAAATGAAAAACTGATTTTCAAGGGGCCGTTTATCAATACATACATTGATTAAGAATACAAACACTTACTATATTAAAGTCACTATTGGCTTCTAACTATATACAATATTTCAACTATTTACAACAATTTTATCACAAAAAAGAATTTGATTAAGTTGTCGATGTGTTTCCCTCCAAGTCCTTGTAGTGATGATTTATTAAAGTCTTAAAATAAGACAAGGAAAGTTGATCGTATACATCGACAATTTCAGCTGGAAGGCTATTCCAGGATACAGCTCCGCGGTATGAAAAGCTATTTTTCAAAAAGTTTGTGTTTGGTTTTTTCAAATAAAGTTTTCGGTCATTACTTCTTAATTGATACGTGTCATTATGACTGGCGACAAACAAGTCTGACAGGTAGTCAGGCTTTTCACCCCGTAATGCCTTGAATGTCATAATGTGTTCACGTTTTTTAAGAATAATTTCAATCCTTTCCCATCCTAATTTTTCAAATATCTCGGTTGATCTTATTTCATAATTTGAACCCGTTATCACTCGAGCGGCTCACTTTTGCAATTTATATAGTTTTCCGATATGTGCACAACTACCATCATTCCATACATTCGAACAGTATGTGAAATGAGGTAGAACAAGTGCATTAAACATGTTTAGAAGTGTATCTTGACTTACAAATTGCTTTGCTCTTCTCAAGAGAGCAATTGAATGTGAAATTTTCTTGCATTGTGCATCGTTATGTTCCTTCCACTTTAACTGTTCGTCAATAATGACCCCAAGAACTTTCTTACTTGGAACCTGCTGTATAATATGGTTGCCAATAACTATTTGAGGATTACTTGGAGATTGTTGTAATCTCTGTCTAGAGCCTATCAGCATGCATTCAGTTTTTTTCCTGATTCAATGTTAATTTGTTGGCAATTAGCCATTTATGTACGTTGTCTAAGCCGTATTAATTTTGTTTTCGATTTCTGTGGACGATTTACCTTGACAAGACAAGTTTGTATCGTCCGTAAACATAGAAGCTTGTGTTTCTTCTAGGCAGTTAGGGAGGTCATTAATGTATAATAACCAAGGTTTGATCCCTGGGGAACACCGCAAGTTATATTAGCAACTTCCGACATTGTATTTTGAAGTTTACATATTTGTTTTCTTTCAGAAAGGTAGGATTGAAATAAGTGTAAAGCAGTTCCTCTTATTCCGTATTGTTCTAACTTTGAGATTAGAATTTTATGATCAACAGTGTCGAAAGCTTTTTTGAGGTCTAGAAATAAAAAGCCATTAATCAGACCTTTGTCCATATTAACAAGACATTGGTTAGCAGAATGTAGAAGTGTAGTTTCGGTTGAGTGGAGAGGACGAAAGCCTGATTGTTGGTTCGCTAAAATTTAATTTTGTTTTAGGAAGTCAAATATTTGATTATAAATAATTTTCTCCAAAATTTTAGCGACAACAGATATTATGGAAATAGGTCTGTAATTACCACAATCGGTCTTTTCTCCAGACTTGTAGATTGGGGTAACTTTCGCAAGTTTCATATCATCTGGAAAGATACCAGTGTTCAAAACAAGATTAAATAAGTACGTGAGTGATTCAGTTATGGAGTTCCCTGCTGCTTTAAGTAGTTTACTAGAAATCTTATCAAGGTCTGGTGCCTTAGATGCTTTCACCTTCTTTAACACACTCGCCAATTCTGCCCTAGTAATATTATTAAATTCGAAAACATTTGTTCCAGGAATCACATAATGTAAGGGGTCGATCTCTGATGGTGGTATATTTTCTGCAAGTTGTGGTCCTATCTTACAGAAAAAGTTATTAAATTCATTTGCAATATTTTTATCACCTGTTATCTTATTGTGGTTAATTATAAGCTCATTTATTGAAGTGGTCTTTGATTTCTTATTCAGTAATTCATTTATGATTTTCCAGCTATCCTTACTATTTTCTGTATGACTTTAAGAGTTTTTCGTTTGAGATAATATACAGTTTCGTGTCATATGTTGTCATATGCCCGACTCATCTCCAGTCGTGGAACACGACAATGTATATATAACACGCTTGGGAGTATGAGGCGCGCGGAGATGCATGGGAAGGGCGAAGGAAAACAAGAGCGCGCGGGGGAGGAGATGAGAAGGGGGAAAGCGGAGGAGACCTTTTCGCTGCTCTTGCATCTCTGCGCGCCGCACACTTCCACGCGTGTTATTCTTAGTGTTCGTGTTCTGCGCTATCACTGAACTCCAAATTAATTAAATCGAAAACTTAGAGACGACTGCTCCTCTATAGGAGAAGTTTCGTTTTAAAAAATATGTCTTAGGTTTTGGCAGGTGAAGCTTTTGATGGTTATGTCGTAGTTGGTAAATATTGGTGTTAAATATTCTGAAGCCATACCCTTAAGTGCTTTGAAAGTCATCACCAATTCTCGGTTTTTTAGTATTGATTGCATTCTTGTCCATTTGAGTATTTGAAAGATTTTAGAGGATCGTTCTTCTAAGCCTGAACTATAGTAATGACCCGTGCAGCAAGCTTTTGTAGTTTAAACATTTTTTCGGCGTGCGTTTTATTACCATCATGCCATATAGTTGAGCAGTAGTTGAAATAAGGGAGTACAAATGACTTGTACATCATCTGTAGGCTTGTTTGAGGTACGTAAGGCTTTATCTTTCGTAACATAGCTAAAGAACAAGAAATCTTTTTGGATTGTTTTTCTACATGTTTTGTCCATTGTAATTTATCGTCTATTTCTAAGCCTAGGACCTTTTTCTTGTAAACTCATTTGATTATATGATCTCTAATTTTAATAATAGGATCATTTTCTATCTGTTTTAGGCGCTTTTCTGAGCCGATTAGCATATACTCGGTTTTTTCTTCATTCAACGTTAATTTGTTTGCATCTAACCAAGTCTTAACGTTTTGGACTTCCACTCCCAATTTATATTCAATTTCGGAAGAAGACTCTCCAGTTGTAGTCAAACTTGTATCATCAGCAAACATGGCGGGTTCAGTTATTTCAAAACCATTTGGTAAATCATTTATATAATTTATAAATAGGAGTGGCCCAAGGTTAGATCCTTGTGGGATGCCGCATGAAATGTTTTGGAAGGTTGATAGCGAGTTATTTAATTCAAAAAAATAAGTAAACATTACAAAGTTGCTAATCTAATCCTAATAAATTACACTAAATTTTGATTTAGGTTTGGCACATGAGTGGAGCGGCGTATGAATCAATGTCGCTCTAACGTCGCATAATGCGACAGGCTCTGTCGAACTTCTGCTGAACTTATGTCGCTCCAAATTCTGCCGTACCTAATTTATTCATACGTCGCTCTTCTGTCGCACCTAATCTAGTCGTCATTTAAGTTCGGCGCATGAGTGGAGCAGCGTCTGAAACGGGCCTTAGAAGCCTAAAGTTGCATTTTTCGCAACTGATAATTCTAATAATTAATTATATTGGTCAAGCGTAATGAAGTGATAAGGTGCCTATATTCTGACGGGTAAGTTCTATGGTGCTTGAATTCTAACCAATAGCAAGTCATACGGTAAATAATATATGATGCATACATAAATATATACAACACTATTCTAGCTTCTTGCCTTCAGCTATTCTGGCACACCATAAAGCGTAGTAAAACTACTATATTTACTATTTTAACCATCTGCTGTGCAAGTTTCTAAATCGCTTGTCTGGCGAAATTTAAAGTAAGTTCCATAATACTTCAATAATAGGTGAACACTGGCATGTAACTCTTGTTCTCGTTTGATCGGGGCATGAGAGTTGATTAAACCCTCAATCAAACCCTCGCTTTCCAACTCCCATGCAATCTCATCCCCGTTTGACAAGGGTTTACATTTATATTGTTTCAGTTGACACATTTTAAGTATTTATGCAATATTAGGTCTGCCCTGGGACTTAAACTCGCCTTAAATCTCATCGCTTAAAATCCCAATTTTTCCTTAAATCGCCTTAACTCGCATTATCTCGCAGCGAGTTACATCAACTCGCCTTAAATCGCATCGCTTAAAAGTTCCAATTTTTCCTTAAATCACCTTAAATCGCATTAGCTCGCGGCGAGTTAAGGCGAGTTACCATCCCAGAGCAGGCCTAATATCCATATAATGTCCATAAAACGTCCATTCGCACTTTCGCATACAGCCAAGTTTCTTAAACTGGATTTGGTACCTGATTAATGTTGGTTTCTATGAGTGCTACTCAAAGGCGTTTTCGAATTAGTCTATTTACACAGGTCTTATCTGCACTCCTTTGAGTTACTGTGGATGGTATAGCGGCCACTTCTAGACTGGGAATGCAACATTGTGCAATGGGCGGGATGAAGTACAGGTAACGCAGGTGTAACTATATTAGGAAGCATCGCTACCAGACATGGGGCAGGAATCTGCCAACTTCTACTGCTTTTATATATTCATGTTGGGTCAGCTCTTATAGTCGTACTAGCGAAGACCGCTGTAAATAGGCTCCTACTCAGACGTTATTTGAGAAAAATGCATGACAAACCTAAATATACATCTGCTTGTGTGTGCTCTTTTCGGTGTTGATGAAAATGTTTAATGATTTTTGTGTGTTTACGATATTAGACCCTAAATCCCCCTCCGTATTGACACCACAGGATGTGCATGTGACGTGATATTCAATCATTCTAAAGCTGGTGTTAATGTTAGCTTAATCTTAAAACTCACGACTTTTTACACAATACACGACTTGTATTTTATTGCATTGTATAACATTGTGTTGTGCCGTGCCCTGTTTGAAATTGAAAATTTTGAAATGCAAGTATGTTTGAAATGCAACTCAACCAGGGCTCTGACAGCAGATTCTATCATGTGCTGCAATTAACAACAACTAATGTTCATTTGTAACTTTGTAACTGTATAATATACCATGTAATATGTAATTGTAAATTGGGACCGCAGTAATTGGCGTAAGCTGTTGCGTGAACCCTGCCACATATTCTTTCCAAGTAATTTTATAGTCCTATATCATTGTTATGTTAGTGGCAAATCTAAATAAATAAATAAATAAATAATGTTTTATTATATACACAAGCTCTGGATATGAGGTATTCTGCAATCTGATTGGTTCTCTACTAGGAGGATATTAGCTCATATCCTGCTAGTAGAGAAAAGTAGAAAAATGGCTGGCAGATTTGGACAATTAAATGAAGAGGAAATTCAAGTTTTACTTGAAAAAAGTACGCCAAAATGTTCTGTTCCTATCCAGAGCTTGTGTTTATAATAAAACAGTTATTCTACTCACTCTCGAGTTCGTAGAATAACTGTTAAATAGCTTGCGAAGTACGTCGTTCATCGAGATTATTCCAGGCTAATTTACAAAGGACATATTTTGACCTAATATCATACGTATCTCGAATAATATTCTATTGCATTCAATTTGCACATTAAATTTGTTTTTAGACACGTGCTCGCGTGTTCTGGCAAATTCTCACGAACGAACTATCAAACGAACTTGCGGTGCCAATGTGGGTAGTGTCTATTAGTCTATATGGAATACTGCGACTCTTTTAGATCAATTTACCTGAAAATTATAAAATACAATAAGAACTTCGACGTTTCGAGCGAAAGTCATTCGTCACTAACTTCCAGACGAATGCATGGCCTTCGCTCGAAACGTCGAAGTTCTTATTGTATTTTTCAGATAGATTGATCCAAAAGATCCGCAGTATATCAAACGAACTATCTTTTCTACGCCCAAGTTCATCTAGATGTATCGCTGATCCGCGTTTCTACTTACGAGTTTCCAACCCTAAACGCCGACCAATGAACAGGTGCGAGACATGAACCCGTAACTTCTTGTTGTTTTAGGGAATGCTCTGACATGCTCACATGCAATGTCTGCTCATACAGTGACATTGCCGAAAGAACAACAAATGTGAAACTTATACCTAAAGTAACGGCACAGTCGATGTAATTAGAAACTGTGCCAATCTTGATCCTACCGACAAGGAGTGTCCCGATGCTGAATGAACATGTGATGGCAGAACCAAAAAAATTAGCTTGAAGTCCTGCGTTGCAGCGTGTTGTAAGACGGATAATTGCAACAATTATACATGACCCAGCAGTGCAACTGGTGTCATGGCGGCGAAGTTTACTCTCTGTGTGTCGGTGTTTGCTGGATTTCTGTATGCTTAACTTGATGTATTTTTGGATTTTGTTAGTAGTTTTAGCCCTGTAAATCGGGGTAAATAGTCTAAATAATCTAAATTTTCTGCATCTCGCTCGATATAATTGAACTGCGACCGCGTGTTCGAATTCTATTCCAGCAATCCTACCACCGGGCGTACAGCGGGGCGCACCTGCCCCTGCTCAGGTCTAAAAATATGTGTATAATTTTCTCTCGAAATTCCATCTGCAAATACTTTCAATAAATCAGGGCCTATAAATATTTTAGTGTGCAGTGATTGTACTTTGTGCAGTATTGATTGGAAAGTGTGCAGTGTTGGCCAGAAATATCAGACATTGAGTCCGCGGCACGCTATCGGTGTTGCCCCAAAACAAAAAAATTAACGCAAATAAAACACTATAAATTACATTGGGAGCCCTTTATTCAGTTTGCATCGATGGTTTCTAATTCTTGTCCAGTTTCGGCAACTTGTTCCAATCGAAATGCCTGCTACGACAACTTTCTCCCCTATTAGAGTCCAGTAAATATGCTCTAAACGCGATATTTGACGGCCGATTATAAAAAGAAGAAAAATAATTTTTATTTTGCCTCGACGGTGCCTTGTAGTAAAAGATTACCTTTAGCCATTTCACCCATTTTCACCTATATCTTGTATGAGCTATGCAGGGAAGTTGTTCCAAAATCCAGTTCAAAACAAGTAAATTGCAAGCGACCGTAGGCCAATATCGTTATGCGATCGGACGTCCGCTTTGGAAAACAAATGTCCATTTCTCAAGCAGAAAAAAACCCATAAATACTGGGCCATTCCATTTAATAACACACCCCCCCCCCGTTGACGAGATTTTCCGAGGGGGTCTAAAATTCCGAATCTCCGAGGGGGTACAATGGGAAAATTGGGAAAACTTCCGAAGGGGTAAAGAAAATTCCAAATTTCCGAGGGGATTTATAAGAACGACTACCTGTTGACGAAAATTTCCGAGGGGTCAATAAAATTTCGAACATTTCCGAGGGGGTCAATAAAATTCCGAACATTTCCGAGGGGGTACAATGGGAAAATTTTCGGACATTTCCGAGGAGGTGAATAAAATATCAAACATTTCCGAAGGGAATCGATTAACTTTAAATTATTTCGGGTTTAATGAAATACCATAACAAAAGGTGTGCTTAAAATAATATATTACATTTGAAAATTTTTCGTGGTGTTGGGGCAACAATGTAAATGGTGTGTACGCCTTTACAGCGGCAATATAATAGAATCAAAGGAAAGCACAAAAAACTAATACAGTAGACTTACAATTTTAATTAGTACTATACAATCCCCTATATAGCGCTAACGACAAGCGCTATAATAGCCTATATATAAATATAACTATAACATCAATAAATCTAATTTACATGCATTAAGAAATGATCACCATTTTAGATTGTATTTAGACACATGTAATAGTATTAAGGAATCCAACGTGAATTTTTTTTACAACATTTGATCACAAATATATTGCAAAATTTTTGGTATATATGCGTACTGTATATATATGCGAGTTCAAGCCTTTTAATCCTGTTACAACTAAAAATAATTGTAATACTAAACAATATTACGTACGTATATCAGTAAAGAGACAACAGTTATAGCGATGATGATTATGATATATTTATAAAGAACGACGTTTCGATATCATTTTTGGATACCATAACGTCATCACTGTTATCTATAAATATACCCATGCACGTTATAAAATTATAAACACTCAAACAGTAAAAATAATTATATCGAAACGTCGTTCTACAAAAAGATTTTCATTATAATCTATAATTTTAGAATGTCGCACTCAAATATTTACTACTCAAGGTTACTCCACATGATGAAATGGCGTTTTACAAAAATGCTCACCGCGCGCTCAATTTTTACGCTTTTGCCGTCAAATTTTGTGTACGTGATGATAAATCATTGTTGTAACCAGCAATTTAACAAAAATGCTACATTTTAAAACACTGGTTGCTACGGGCTACTTTTGAAAATCTGACCTCCTTAGCGTCACGAGATTTGCACGCCGCCGATTTAACCCTAGGACCTGCAAAACATCATATTTCCCATCTCAGATAATCAAAGAACAAAAGGATGTTCGCATTTTTTGACAGCTATTGTATTTGCTTTGATATAAAGCAGACAAGTTGACTCACACAAATTTTGTATACACGGTAGAACGGATGCCTATAACTCGAAAAGTATGGCGTTAAACGAAAAACGCGTGCATACTTTTGCTCCTTAACTGTTGTTCTACATTGTGGCAAAGAATCGGATAAAACGTGCACGGTGCATTTCTCTTTTTGTGAGGACAATCTGAGATTCGGTCTTTGCTAAAATATTAATTACTACTTGTTGTATCGGAAATGTCTTTTTCAGCTTTAACGCGTTTATCGAGTTTTACCTTTTTGTACTTGAATGCCTTGTTCAGTGCATCTTGAGCACGTCTTAATTCTGAAAATATGCCCGGCCATCAAATACTTCTTTAATTTCTTCATGATCATATCTACTTTGAAGTTGTTTTTTTTCTTTTCTGGTTGTGGATACAGCATTTATTTCTTTTCTGCAACTTTCAAGTTCCTTGTCTTTCGTCAAAACCTCGTCATGAGCCATTTTCATCCGAGCCAAGTTCTTCGCAACAGTGTTCGACTTTTGTTTTTTACCTCTCTCACACGTGGCGCTATCCACATCCGGAAATAAATCATTTTCCCACATCTCGACTTCCGGGCTTCATCCTGAAGAAGCGACGTTTTTCTCAGGATCCATGCGACATCAATCAACCCGTATATTTCTGCTTTCCCTAGATCGGCAGTTTCAGAACGAGAACATAGGAACTCAGTTTTCCCGTTACAAAACTGCCATCTCAATTTATCGAGTCCGGATTTACTGTTGACTTCCTTCTCACTGTATATTTTCAGTCCCTTCCGCTTGTCACGCGGAAATTGGACGTTCAACAATTTTGCATGAAAGTGTTGTTGGGTGGCTGTCACTTTGACTCTGTGTCTCTAAAATTTGATAGTAAAATACTAATTATATGTTCATTTTGCCTGGTCACTGTGCCTGATGGCACAGAGTTTGGTTGTAAGATTGCATCAAAAGCAAAATGATTATTGATTAAGAAATTGTATTCTTTTATTTGGATCGGCACGGATAGGTAGTACTATATAGCACAGGTAAATTTGCTACTGGTGAAATGTACGAACACTAAACGTAATGTAAAGTGGCCTTAATATTAAAAAGAAATAAATAGAGGCCAATAGATGCCTGAAAATTTAGTAGATTTTGATTTAATTGCAGATCATTTTAATTTAGGGATTTCAATTTTATGCATTTATCTATTTTTCGGCTTTAATACTCTAGCTATCCTTTTATTTCATTCATAATTTAATCAGCCACAGTATACCTTTAAAAAGTCTTTCTACTTGAGACCAAGTATTATTATTTTGTTATTCATATACTCTATATATATATACAGTATAATATGGACAAGCTGCTTACAATCGATTTTTTTCTTTTTTATATCGCTCTCCAAAATTATTTCCATGAACGATCGCCTACGTATGCTATCTTCTCCGTGTGTTTGGAAACAACTACTTTCGCCTAGCTTGGAATTATGCTGCCCGAGACTATCTCCGTCACGCGTACATTCATCCGAACCTTTAGAGTACGATGTTGATGTACCGAATCCCGGGTTCACCCAACTCTCGTACCCACCTACTGATGCGTCTGACAGATCAAAAGTAGACTCTGGTGACGTAACTGACGACACATTGGGCAAGAAAACAGATGGGGCAACAGACGAGGAAACAGGCAGAGATGCAGGTGCCGTCACAGGTGAAGTTACAGACGACACATCAGGCAAATAAACAGACGAGGAAACAGGCAAAGATACAGGTGTGGTCACAGGAAAAGCAACAGGTGATGCAACAGGTTTCCAATCTGCTCCAATTATGAGAATTCGTGTGTTGTCGAATAACGCCAAGCATTCGTCATCGTCAATTTCGGTGCCATCAACTCCGTCATATACCCTGCAATCTGCTGTATTAGTTATCCCCAATTTTAGCCTTCCTAAAATAGAAAAGGAAACGGAGGTCTTAAAATTAAAATTAAAATCTAAATTTATATATAATAATATAATATTATTATAATTATTCGAATTGGTTTTAGAAAATAATCAATATGTTATATGAATCAACACAATAATTTATAATAATACAGTGCCAAGTGCCAACTTATTGAACAGGTTCAACTTATTGAAATATTGAAAATTAATCATTGTTTAAATATAAAAACTATGCCGTATATGCGTCCTTGTATTGGCTATTGCTCTATTTTTCTGAAATGGGCAAAACGCCTGCAACGTCACAGTTGTTAAACAGCGTTTTGGAGCATCATCTTATCATCATATTAGAAAAGGAATAAATATAATCAATAATATAACAATTAAGGTATAATGCTGGCATTTACGAGAACCTGTCTGATATTTGCTGCAGCTATTTGCTGCGCCTATTCGACTGACTAGTTTGCGTCACCAGCAAGCACGCTAATCCGCTGCTAATCATCATCGAATGATTATAACTTGATGACTGATGGTCATGTAATTGAAGGCTATTTGTAAAAGACGGAGCACGGAGCAGCATAAAAATTAAAAATTTGATAGAATAAACTAATTTACTTATTTTATGAATTATTACCTATAACCTCGTCTATAACACTATTTTTTTCAGATATAAAGGGAGATTGCCTTAACTTCTCAGTAGTAATAGCTCGGGCTTAATGGACCCCGTTTTATGCGTAAAATTTAACGAGTATAAAATTTAACGAGTACTCTGAATATTAATGAGGTTTATAATTAATTCATTTCCGAGGATAATCCGAACAATTCCGAGTACGAGTTATGCATATTAATGAGCATTTATAATTAGATTCATGAAATAATTGAAATACTTAACGCCGAACATTGGGCTGCATATGAAATTGAAGCTATTAAAAAGTTCTATTTGATATAAAAACTTCAAGACTTTAGGCAAAATGGAAATACTTAAAAAATACAAAAACAACCGCAATTTTGTAAAATACGGCAAATTTTCCCTCAAAGTTTTAAGTATTTCCCTTTTACCTAAAGTCTTGAAGTTTTATATCAAATATAACTTTTTAATAGCTTCAATTTCATATACAGCCCAATGTTCGGCGTTAAGTATTTCAACTCAAAACTCAGAAAAACTGAATTAAGCTGGCTTCAATTTCCCCCCTGCGTTAGCGTTCCAGTCTATTATAGTTCAATGCTTGGCACCAGCGCCGCCATCTTGGATTTTATTGCGCTGGAGACTGAGTACGACTATATTATACCGCGCTGCAGACTGAGTACGACTATTTCGCAAGGAACTCTGGGGAAACAATAATTTGTAAAAATGTACGATTTTTATACTTTTTTATTTCTTTCATGTTTCTATCTCTATTCTAAAAACATCGTGTAAAGACCCGAAAGGTTTTTTTTTGTGAAATAAAGCTTACAGAATCGATTTACAGGTGAATATATATGAAATTTATTATAAAAAATGTTCTATTTACAAAGTATTTTACAAGTCTGACATAATATTACAGAATATTTATATTGATAATTAAAACTGAGATTCTTTATATTAGTATGATTTTTTATATTACAGGTGAATATATATGAAATTTATTATAAAAAATGTTCTATTTACAAAATATTTTACAAGTCTGACATAATATTTATATTGATAATTAAAACTGAGATTCTTTATATTAGTATGATTTTCTATAGGTCATTCTTCTATTTTGATCCATCATCATTGTTTAGGTTTTCACAACTTTGGCAAAACCATTCATCATCTTCGTCTTTGATCTTGGCACTTTCCCTACAAGTGAAGTTCACAATAAGAAGAAAAATTAACAACAGTTTTGTATAACTTTTATATAAAGCTAGACTGTAAGCTGACATACCAATGGTGCCAGGTGGAGCAGAAATCACACATTATCATATTCCCCAATTTGGCATATCCACAAGTGCTGCACATCCACTCATCTCGCAATCGTTTCACTATGAAAAACAAACAGCAGGTTAAGTACTGCATCAACTTTGGGATAAACATTTCGCCTATAATGTACATACCGGAGGTCGTTACTTTCTTCCAGGCATTTTCATCCAGATACGGCTTGATGTGTGTGAGGATATAGCCAAGTGCTTCAGCTGGTGGGTGATCTTCATCCAGTCGAATTTCATTTGATGTTACCAACTTTTTTCGTGAAATAGCTTTTTTAATTTCATTTTTGGCGAGACCAAGTTGTTCGCTAACTAAATTTATACAAACAGAAATACATCAGTCTAATAATACGTATAACCTTTTAAATGCTCAACCCCACCATTTAACTGACTTACTCTTTTTATCGACTGTGAACAGAGATGAAAGATCCTCTTGGGTTGGCTTCGCAAACCGCACATTGCTTGTTCGTTTTCTTTTTTTCTTCGTTGATGTAAATTTGCGTTGTTTTTCAGTGTATTTGTTTCCAGGAGAATTTGTTACCAATTTCAATGGTGACAAACATTTTTGTCTTTTCATTGACATAAACAAGTGTTTTGTTCAAGACAATGAGGGCCTCATTGTTCTCGCAATCAAATAGCTGGTCAACGAGTGTCAAAAGCTGCCTCTTGGTGGCTTCTTTCAGTGCTACATTATCTTGCGTTACTTTAGTTTTCTTTTGAATCAGAGATGCAACTAACTGTAGTTCTCTAGCTTTATAATCCGTATTGGTGACAGCAGTCTCAGCTGTACTGCAATCACCTGTGTCATTTGTTTCATCTTCCAGTTTCTTTGCCGACAAGTATGTTTGCAGTAGATGAATGTGTTTACAGATGATATTGTTTATAAGACCATCAGTACAATCACATATAAATTGGTGAGCACAAATGTTACACTCTGCACACCTTATTTGACAGGTGTTGTCCATGCAGTAATTTGCTTGTTTCAGTCCTGTATAGATTATATCACTCTTGCTACTTGGTATTTTCCACAGTTATGGCAAATACAATTTCCAGTAAGTTCTTCTGTTGCAGATGGGTGGTGCTTCTGAATGTGGCGCCTCAACGAAAACATTCTAGAATACACTTCATTACACAAAGAGCATACATATTGTTTCTTCTTTCCTGTGCTCTCTTTTGTTTTTGAATCAGTCTGAGAAGGTGTGACCACGGGGGAAGCTGGGATAGAGGACTTGACCACAGGGGTGATGAGGTAGATGGCTTGACGACAGGGGGTGATGAGGTACAGGGCTTGACGACAGGGGGTGATGAGGTAGAGGGCTTGACCACAGGGGGTGATGAGGTAGAGGGCTTCGACGGGGGTAATGAGGTAGAGGGCTTCACGACGGGGGAAGTTGGGATAGAGGGCTTGACCACAGGGGGTGATGAGGTAGAGGGCTTGACAACGGGGGGAGCTGGGATAGAGGGCTTGACCACAGGATCCTTTGTTATTTTAGGAATTACATTATCTTCACTTAAATTGCCATTGTCATTTTTAGTGGCTGAGGAAACAGATTGTCGCAGTTTGTACCAGAATTGTGGGATGATATACAGTGGATTTACACGATTGCTTGCAATCCAACATCCAAGGACAAGTCGAAGATATTTGCTGTATCTAGTGGGATTGCTCAGATATATCGGTGGGAAATCTTTGGCTAGCTGATTATATACTGAGGTGATGTCTTTGAATAACTCATTGTTGTAACAAGAAATTGCAGCCATGACCATGACAACAACACCACATATGCTGCCACATCTCTGCAAGGGGTAATGTTTTGCACACTTGTGATTACACTTGTGTCCTCCTGTGCTGGGGCATTTGCTGTTGGGGTCATGTGCACTTGTGAACAAGTAATTGACAACATCATCTTCAATATCAACAGCTTTGATATACGTATTCACTTGGGAAAGGAGACTGTCCGGGACTTGCCAACCCAAGGAATCAGCATAAACAATTCGCTTTTCAGCCAAGTTAATGTGGCACAAGCTGCATGTCATTGCCAATGTAAGTTTTACCTCTTTGGTCCTTTCCAACATTTATGGCAAAACAGATTTGTGATGGTTTTACCCGGCTATGGTAAATCGCCGATGAGATGCAGGGGGTTTGTAGAGTGTTCCATTCAGATAAACAAAGTATGTTGTATCTTGGGTTTTATTTAGGTTGGCCATCAGCCAGCACACATGATCAGATGATACCCAACGGTCTGCACACAATGTGGACAATTCATCTGAAGACAAACCAAATGGATTGGAGACCTCATCGTATTGTTTGCAATACAGGAACTGCTGAAAATCTGCTATGAGAGAGGCTGATGGATATTCAACAACTGTCTCTGGTTTAACCAGAGCTGATGACATAATTGATACGGAAACTATTAATTCAATAGTCATATTAACATCATTATTAAAAGAATCATGTTTCAACAATTACGTAATCAGTTAAATATTAACCAACCTCTCATAAGCGGACACCTCCCGTAAGCGGACACCAGGTCGTGGTCCCGAGGGTGTCCGCTTACGGGAGGTTCGACTGTATGTAGTATTGTAAGAGATGTGTTTGAAAATTTATGTCAAACATATGAAGAGACATTATGACTTACCTGGCTTTAGTTTACAAAGTGAGCGATTTTTGTGACACTGAAACAGTGCGAGTAGCCGTTCGAATATGTTTAGACGATTTAAAACAATTTGATTTAGCGATGGGTTAGTGTTATAGCTTAACCGCGTGTAATTTGAATATCACTAATTGGAATTGAATAGCGAAAGTCATTAAGAAGTCATTAACTGTTGTACATGGGTGAACACATTGTACTTTAACGACATTGCCCAAACGCGTTTATGCTGAGAGTAGTAGTGTATGTGGTTTTCAACCCTTATTTTTAGGGGGGAGCAAGGGAGGAGCACATCATTAAAAATTCAAACATCATTAGCATATGGTACATTAACATGCAAGGGGGCCGCAAACACTAGCATATAGGGGGCCGCAGGGGGCCACACTAATTAGTATGCAAGGGGGCCCGCAAACATGAGCAAATAGGGGGCTGCAGGGGGCCGCGAACGCAACTCATCATTAAGCTGAGCTCAGCATTTTCGTCACAAAAAGAGCTAATCCTGACGCTTTTTATCACGATAGCTAGACGTTTCTATATATTTGCCAAGCGTTGTGTTCCAAACACAGTCCGGTTCGACAACGCGTAAATAATATATTCTCGTATCTAATATCACCTTATACGAAACGGCTTAGATAACTAATATAGCGACGCTTAACCTAGTAAAGTATTATTACCTTATGCGAAATAATAACAAGCAGAGATATAGCTTTCTAAAACGAGAAGATCTTAAGGTTTAATCGGCATAGCTAAGTTCTTATAGAGCAATACAAATATATGTTTGCCAAGCGATTGAATAAACATAGTTCTTACAGGGATTTAAGGCCTTGATACACTAGGAAAAGTTTCAGAAACAAAGTTTCCGAAACAAAAGTTTCTTGTGTATCATAAAAAATTTCCCGAAATTTTTGTTTCGGAAACCGAAAATTTTGTTTCGGAAACTTGTTTCGGGATTAGAGCAATGTTCTATTTTGCGAAATAAGTTTCTGAAACTTTTTTATGGTAGCCAATCAAATGAGCCATTTCAAGCCACGTGACCATGCAGATTTCAGGCATTGGAATTCATGGTAAAGATGGCCGCAGGAAAAGAGTTTTGGAATTCTGAAAAAACTGAGCAATTCATCGCATTATGGGAAAGCAAACTATGTCTGTATGACACGACAAAAGAAGAATATCACGATCGGAACGCTAAGAAGAAAGCAAGGGAGGAATGGCCGAAATGCTAGGGATAACAGGTCAGTCTGTACCTCGGTCTGTACTATATGTGTATGCCCATTTGTTTCGGAAACGTTTGTTTCAGAAACTTGTTTCGGAAACTTTGTTTCGGAAACTTTTCCTGGTGTATCAAGGCCTTTAAACCTTACAAAGTTTCAAGCGTTTTAGATGTAGCAGAGTGGGAAAAGCAGTAATTTTTAAGCGAGATTTACAAGCATATACAAACATTGTATATAAACATTTAGCGTTTGTTAGGTAATTACGGGCAATTAAGATTTTCTAGCTTAAAGATTTGAATAAATCTAGAATATATTATTTATAGGACGGGGAAATATTGTACAATGTACATACAACACACACAGAATTAATTTTAAAAACACATTTATTGATAATAATTTATTTTACATACAACACACACAGAATTAATTTTTAAAACACATTTATTGATAATAATTTATTTTACAGCGTTAGTAAGGTCTCCAATCTGAAATCTACCCAATATTAAATATATTTTTAACAAAGTAAATAAGGTCTGCTCTGGGTCTGCTTCTAAGAACGTATTATTCTTAACCCCAAATCCTAAGAGTGAATCATTGAATCCTAAAATTGAATATCGAGCGATGTTAGCTTCGAGCCGAGCTCTAAGACGTAAGGATAGGCCGAAGCCGAGCTCTAACATATAAGGAGTCTCGTTTATGAATAGGATTTGGGCAGGCGTTCATTTCGCCTCTCCCTTCGCTTTTTCCCCTCCCCCCCTAACTTCTCACCTGGCGCGCGCTCTCAAAAAAACTCCCTCCCCCACAATAGAACGCCTGCCACGCAGGCTACCTAATATGTGCAGAGAGGGAGTTTTGAAGTAAATTTTATTTAGCGCATGGAATTGTGGTCGTGCGCGCTTGATATGCGCAGAACACTAATTTTAAACTCGCTCAGTTCCATGTGCTTTTCGATTTTGACGGACGGAATCTTAAAGCTTTTTCAAGTCTATTTTGACCATTCAAGGTAAGATATTTAGTCTTTTGTTCATATGTTACGTTTACATTTGTTTACTCCTTTTTGGAAAGTTGGCAATCTCAATTTATATATCTATGTCATGAAACGCTGAAAGCGTACAATCGATCGCAGCTAGATTCTGTGTCTGTTCTATATATATAACTAGGGTACCTGCAAGGTAGGGAATGCTGCGGGACTGTTATTATTCTTTAGCTACTTGAAACAAACATGCAAACAAATATGCAACACAAATTATATTCAGTAGACGGTAATTATTGGCATTGATCCAGTGGCTTGCGCGCTGTCAGTAGATGCATACCCTAGCATAGTTTGCAGGATGAGACAAGCTAAATATATCACGAAACATGAAAGACATCAAATTTTGTAACATCTATTTCAAAATATCAATATTTTCCATGCATTGTTCTTCCACATGGAATTCCCACATGAAACCCATGTTTACTGCGATGAGTAATTTGACACTGCCACGCAAGGAAATTTGCATAGTCACCTACATGTAAAGCACAACTCATTTCAACTCATTGCCACTCGAATATTTATTAGTGCTGTGCGCGCAGAACAGTGCACGTGAGACCCTGTCTGTTCTGACAATAATATGTGAACGCGACTAGACAAAAATATTAAGTCCATTGTAAAATAGGAATAAAAACATATTTATATGCCTACAGTAGCCTATTTAATAGGTCAAACCTTGCACAAATCAGAATGATTCAGTCAGGCAATTTAGACGATCAATTGCATATCTGTGAGTTTGTGAACTATGGTTTGTGCATATTAACTATGGTTTATGTCAAGTTCACACGGAGTCACAATCGTCAAGCGGCATACACGAAACATCACTTGATGCAAAATATGGAAATCAGCAAGAGAAAACAAACGCGAATGGATAGAAAATCCTTTTAAAGACATCTCTACGTAAAACGTCCATGCTTTACAGCACTAACAGCTCAAGCAAAGTCGATAGCACATTAGCAGAATATATTATAGTTCATATATAAACAGACACTGAATCTAGCTGCGATCGATTGTGTACTTTCAGCTTTCATAGATATATAAATTGAGATTGCCAACTTTCCAAAAAGGAGTAAACAAATGTAAACGTAACATATAAACAAAAGACAAAATATCCTACCTTGAATGGTCAAAATAGACTTGAAAAAGCTTTAGAAATTTTGACTCCGTCCGTCAAAATCGAGAAGCACATAAAACTGTTAAACTGAGCGAGTTTAAAATTTGTGTTCTGCGCATAGCAAGCGCGCACGACCACAATTCCATGCGCTAAATAAAATTTACTTCAAAACCCCCTCTCTGCATATATTAGGTTGCTGCTACGCTCGCTCGCTTCAGGCTCGCTCGCTCCGCAGCAATTATAAACTATATATTCTGCTAATGTGCTATCGACTTTGCTTGAGCTGTTAGTGCTGTAAAGCATGGAAGTCTTACATAGAGATGTTTTTAAAAGGTTTTTCTATCCATTCGCGTTTGCTTTCTCTTGCTGATTTCCATATATTGCATCAAGTGTATGGTGGCCCATTGTTCTCATAGTAAATTAGTGAATAGAAATTTATAGAAAACAAGAAAAACATAAAATAAAATAAAATAAATAAAAATAAAATAATATGTATGGCAAAATAAATAAATAAATATAAAAATAAATTTAAAAAATTAAAATGAAAAAAAAAAAATAAATAAAATAAAATTTAAATAAAAAAATTAAATAAAAAACAAATTAAAAAACAAATCAAAATGTAAAAAATAACTAAAAATAAATTAAATAAAAAAATAAATAAATAAAAAATAAATAAATAATAAAAAATAAATAATAAATTTAAATTAAAAAATAAAAACCAACATGCGATTTCCATTTCAAAATGAAAATGAAATTCAACTTTCAAATTGTGAAAAAGCCCAACGTTCTCATTTGATTTAGAAAAAAACAACTTATATACGACTTTCGTTTCAAAAATCAAAATCAAATGTTGTTAAAAAGCCCATCGTTCTCATAGACCATGATGCACCTCGGCCAGTAGCTTAGTGACCGCGAGCCTTCATATCATGTTTCTTTACTTAATTCTTAATCTTCATTCAAAAATTCAAAATAATGCCACCTAAAAGAAAAGCAGTTTGGGATAACCTGGCTCAAAAAATGTCAGCGAAGCGAACCACAAAAGATGGACAGAAAGCAAGCGGTAAAACGCCTAATGCGCCGTCTGAAATAATCGTCCAAAGGCTCTCATCCGAGCCAGACAACAAACAGACGTACAAGCCAATTCAACCACGTGAGTTCGTCTCATTTGAATATAAAGAACTCACACTGCTAAATCTTAAAAAAGCATGTGCATCACATTTTAATCTGCCGTACGCAACGTGCGATGTTCTGGTATCAAATAAAGGCCCCTCGTGTACGAATATCAATCAGATACCATATCGAAAAGACAAGGTAAGCAAACACAATAATTTATTGATTTATTCTAAACAAATATACAGTTCACAGACATGGAACATATTGTCCTATTTCTCCCTCGTCGACTAATATGTCTATCGTGAAAATGAATTTCACCAGCCTGCTTTTATACGAAAATGTTGCTGGTATAAAATCTGTTTTCAAACATGATTTCTTAACATTTCATTTAGACTTGTTTAACAAGTTAGGGGCTGTTTATATGGGAGGCGAGCGCGAGCCAGCCCGGTTACCGGGCTAGCTCACCTCATATAAACAGCCCCTAAGACTTGTCAATTTTGCTGAAACTTGTCATGTAATAAATTATTGCCCAGACCATTACTTTAACAGTATAGACTTTCCCTAGTCCCCCCCCCCACCCACTTTCAGAGAACATTGATGATGGGCCATTCCACTTAATGTCCACCCCCTGTTTTCCATGTGGATATATTAAGCAAAATAGTTGTTGTTTGATTTATTAAACAAAAGGACAACAAAGGACTAAGCTACATTTAGCAAATGTGTACCATTATGTGCCAGTCAATGTCAAGCCTTACAGTTACAACCTTTTGCTGTGGTTTTATAAGAAAAGTCTCCATGCACACTGGGGTATTTTTGCAGGGTAATATTTTCTGGATTTCACATTGCCAAGACACCTTACACTAGCATTGTTGTGTTCTTATTTACCCCCCCCCTGTTTTAGACTGACTGCCTTGTGCATGCATTTGTGCACAGTAATAACAGGCCTTTTCGTATTTGCTAGGTATACCTTGTGCGATTTGCATTGTTGCAAGACCACGAAGATGATGATGGTGATGATGACGACGAGTTAAATACTGAACACCCACAAAGAATTAGGAAGCACAATCTATCAGCCCCAGTTCAGTCTGTCAAGCCGAGTGTGGAGATTACATACCCAGCTTCGATATCTGTGGAGGAATTGCTCAGAGCTGGTCGTTTGGTTAGACCAAAAACAAGAAAACTGATATCATTTGAAGTAGAGAAGTTCACCATGGAAACTCGGCAGTGGGAGCCAGGAATGAATATCACAGCAATGGTCGATGATGAGAAGTTCTCTTCTGGCGGCTTTAGAGATGCCTTTTTAGGTGTTGAAAAAGGCTCCAGTAAGAAAAAATGGGTTGTAAAAAAATACAACCTAGATGCATTGAGGATCATCAGTGATACACTGAAGACAAGTGTTGAAAACCACACAAGAAAGCAAGTACAGATGAATTCTGTTGCACAAGTCATTGCAAGGAAATTTTCTTCAAAGGTCCCAGAAGAATTTGGAAGGTGTTTCGCATACAATAACATCTACTATACCCAGCTTGATGGTCGACCTGCAACAATAGAAGAATTTGTTGAAGGAGAATTTGTTAAATATATTAACAATAATGGAAACTGTGTTGATCTTGGCCCCGATTGTGAAATTGAAATCAAAACCATCCAGGACAAGGCCCAAGCTCTTGTTCACTTCAGCTATATTGCCACAGATAACAAGATGCTCCTAGTTGATATCCAGGGTTCCAGATATCTCTTGTATGACCCAGAAATTGCCACCAAAGACCTCTATGATGCAGAAGATGAAGAAGCTGAAATATATTTCTGCTGTGGGAACCTGGCACATGTGGCTATTGATACATTTATGAACAATCATGTTTGCAACAAGTATTGCGAGATGTTGGAATTAAAGAAGTGAGAAACTTTACTTAACAGTACATTTCGTATTCAAGAGTGAACTGAATGTTTTATGTGGAAACTGTGTACTTTATATGACACAAAATACTGTATACTAGATTTTGGCATTTACGTTATTCAAAGTGGGACGAACACATAGTTTTGTACCTTTGTACATAAGGATTTAAAACGTATATACATATCATACAGTATAAAATGATTTAATCTGTACGGATACATCTAGGGATGTGCCGGGTACTGATTTACTGGCATACCAGATAATAGTCCAGCAGAGACAAGTAAGGGGAAAGAAGTTCAATAACTATCCAGAAAATTTTCTCTGATAATGGATGTCTATTTTGCTGGAAACTGGTATCCGGCTCATCCCTAGATATACATGTATTACAGTGTGTCAAGTTTGTATCTTCAAATATTTATATTGCAAGGGTTTTTATGAAGTTAAATAGAATAGTTGGTATTATCCACAATACAGTTATGGTAGTCATATATGCTCTGATTGTCCATAATGATGTTTTAGAAACAAATATGTATCTGCTGCATCAGCTGGTTTAACTTGATCAATTTCTGGGATAATTTGTTCACACTCCTACGAACATCAGCGTCAAGAAAGTCTTCTCCTACATCCATTACTCCTGATAGTTCTCTAACTTCATCAAGTGCTTCATCTGTAATAGGCAGACCTGTAATATACCAATATAAGGTCATTATTTGCTAGTCCATGTTGCTGAAGCTTTGATATTATCAAAATGTCAACCACAGACCTGGTTTGTATAGGCCATTTAAATCCTTAAAAGTATTTACAGAACCTTTACACATGAATTTTAAGGCTTTAGACATTTGAAAAATCTTTAAATTGTATGAAAATGTTAAAAAGCTTTGAATCTATTGAATTATTCCATTCCATTACAATTACTTGGCCAATTACATAGATCCATAACAGCAAGATGTGCACATTACATACTTTCAAATTTCAATTAGCAAGATTATTTACTTTACCATAATTGTTAACTGCATACAGTACTGTAGGTGTAAAAAATATGCTTTAACACTGTATTTGTCCTTGGCTTACCACATTGTTCATGACCATAGTTTTCAGGAAAATTAAAAACATGATCAGGAATTCCCTTTGGCATTTGTGCATCCTTTTGCTGTCTTATCCTGTGGGTGTTCCATGTACATTTATAGAAAACATCTATTTCCTTTTGAATAATTGGAATATATATGAATGCCAACAAGTCCCTTATTAAAGAAAAATATTTTTAGTGTTTACAAATGTACATACAGGGTAGTGCAACAGAGTAGTATACCAGTTAGTGATTTAATTGTTAATTATTTATACTGGTAGTAATGCCAGTGAGAGATAATGGAAGCTGTCATGTTGACACATGTTTTGGCTACAGTATTGCATTTAAACATCTGAAGGAATTGCATGCTGATAATTACAAGCATCAGTAATCAATATGAATTCTCAAAGTTGTGTTGTAGTTGATTTCCTGTGGAACTATTTGAGAAAGTGTTGCAACTGTACCTGTCAGTTTGATCATGTTGATCATAGAAGCCTTGTTCTAACAGCATATTCAATTGCCTTTTGAAATACTTTTCAAATCTGTGATGCAAATCACGCCACCATCTCTCAATCTGTTGAGAGCATTAAAATGAATGGTAATTGTAATGTTATACATTATTGTAAATGCATGTACATGTTTCCTAGAATTATAATATTATTTTAGCTACATGTACAGTATTTTTAAATATGCTTTACCTTATTGCTTGTTGATGGACCAAATTTTACTCCATCTTCTGGATTTCCAATTTCTGGGTGAAATGTTCTAAGGAATCCATGAATGGTTGCTATTGATCCCATTTCTGATCCCTTATCCAGTCTTAAATGTTGACTTAATGCTTAACAGAAGAAAACAATTGTTAAATGAATCAGTTGCTCTTCAAGTGGTCAATATAAAACAGACAAAACCATAAACATTTTAAAACCGTTTGGCATAATGTGGTATTTTTAAGTAGTTCAATGTGATAACCACACACCAGAATATATATATTATTTAACGCACTAAATATATAATACATACTTTTGTTGTTATAAGATGTTCAAGGTACCACCGCCCAATCAATTTTGGATTTGAATTTGAGGTCCATAACTTCAAATATAGGATTCGACAACTAAAAACATCTTGCATTCCAAATAAAGCAAGTGGGAATGTGTCTCTCATGAACCCCATTAATTTGTCATGACCATCACCTGAATGTGTATGATTTGGTCCTAAAAACAAGATAATACGCAAATTAAATAACTTCACAACTCGATCCCTTATCACTTCGCATAACCATGAATTTGACTCTCTAGTAGACACTCAGGAGTTTCAAGTTTGTCATGGTGTGGAGAATTTGACCTTTCAATTGACCTTTTGACTACAAATGACACAATATACAAGTCTACCAACCAAAGAAGTAAATGTTCCAGTAGGGCCTCTTCTTCGTTTTCGTGTGCCAACCCCACCACGGCGCTCAAGTCCTTCAGGATCAATATTGGTCATGACATCGTATACAAGCCCCCTGGGCACTGGAAGACCATGACCTTCACGAACTTTCTTATGCAACGAACGGTAGCCTAAGAGCTGACCTGGACCATCTTGAGCTTCGCGCACAGCTTCCTCTACTTCCTCCACACTCACATCATAGTCAACATACTTTATTTCAAAATATTTCAATCTTCTACTTAAAGTGCCTAGGCTCCAAGCGTATTGGCAATAGTCCCTTGTCATGAAATCTAGAATCTCTTTTCTCTTAAAATTTTGGAGAACATAGTTCCTGAGATCATCTCGAAGTCCATCGTCATTTTGCCATTCAACATTCACAATTCTTTCCGCCATTTTGAATATGAAGGCTCGCGGTCACTAAGCTACTGGCCGAGGTGCATCATGGTCTATGAGAACGATGGGCTTTTTAACAACATTTGATTTTGATTTTTGAAACGAAAGTCGTATATAAGTTGTTTTTTTCTAAATCAAATGAGAACGTTGGGCTTTTTCACAATTTGAAAGTTGAATTTCATTTTCATCTTGAAATGGAAATCGCATGTTGGTTTTTATTTTTTAATTTAAATTTATTTTTATTATTTATTTATTTTTTATTTATTTATTTTTATTTTATTTATTTTTAGTTATTTTTAGTTTTTCATTTTGATTTGTTTTTTAATTTGTTTTTTATTTAATTTTTTTATTTAAATTTTATTTTTATTTATTTTTTTTTTTTCATTTTAATTTTTTTAAATTTATTTTTTTATATTTATTTATTTATTTTGCCATACATATTATTTTATTTTTATTTATTTTATTTTATTTTATGTTTTTCTTGTTTTCTATAAATTTCTATTCACTAATTTACTATGAGAACAATGGGCCACCATACAAGTGATCGATGTTTCGTGTATGCCGCCTGACGCTTGTGACTCGTGTGAACTTTACACAAAGTCACAGATATGCAATTGATCGTCTAAATTGCCTGACTGAATCATTCTGATTTGTGCAAGGTTTGACCTATTAAATAGGCTACTGTAGGCATAGGCTACTTTTTGTCTAGTCGCGTTCACATATTTAATATTGTCAGAACAGACAGGGTCTCAGTTCTGCGCGCACTAAGACAAATATTCGAATGGCAATGAGTTGAAATGAGTTGTGCTTTACATGTAGGTGACTCACATATCCAGCAAAGTAAGAACAGAATGATGGAACAACGCTTTCGTTTTATAGCTTTCCAAATGCAAAATTATTTTGCGCACATGTATCTATTTTTAACGCTTTTATACACTACAAAAATATATATGCAAATTTCCTTGCGTGGCAGTGTCAAATTACTCATTGCAGTAAACATGGGTTTCATGTGGGGATTCTAGCCTCCCAGGTAACTCTTGCGGAAATAAACTTGTAATGTAGCGAATATTATCGAATATTATCGAATTTACTGTTCTTCACATTCGATAATATTCGATATTCGATAATATTCGCTACATTACAAGTTTATTACAAGTTTTTTGCCCAAGAGTTGCCTGCGGAGGAGGCTATGGGGATTTCATGTGGAAGAACAATACATGGAAAATATTGATATTTTGAAATAGATGTTACAAAATTTGATGTCTTTCATGTTTCGTGATATATTTAGCTTGTCTCATCCTGCAAACTATGCTAGGGTATGCATCTACTGACAGCGCGCAAGCCACCGAGTCAATGCCAATAATTACCGTCTACTGAATATAATTTGTGTACATGTTGCATATTTGTTTGCATGTTTGTTTCAAGAAGCTAAAGAATAATAACAGTCCCCGCAGCATTTCCTACCTTGCAGGTACCCTAGTTTTAAATATAAATATGCATATGTCTGCGTCGCGTATTATCAGATGAGTATTACGTTTCATTATGTTCAATGACTTGCGGCTTCCCATTCTCGCTTCTTTAGATCATGCTGCATTCCAATAACCCCCAATATCAGAGAAACCTTCCTCTTCAACATCTGAAATGAATAAGTCATGAAACTACCAACCACAAGAAATGATCACACTTATATCATTGCGCAACTGACTGATAACCAACAATGCGGACCCCCGCTGATCGTAAATAATATACGGCGTGGCGAAAGAAACGGCGTTTAGCTTTCTTGTTCACATGTTTACAAATACACGAACTTCAAGTGATTCCCCGGGAAGGTTGCAATGCTTAAGCAAGTATAGTTTTAGCCTAGATCGATTAAGCACATCAGAAACCTTATAGTTCCAACTCGCGGGACGAACATTAACATGCTACGCACAGTTACAGAGCGCACAGTTACAGAGTATTTTGAAATATAACGCAAAAGATTACATTAATCTATATAGACAACAGCGCAAGTTGAATTCGTATAGTTCGACACCAGATCTGTTACACTAAATTAAATGAATTTGGCAGTTGGGGAAATCGATTTTATGTTCCGGAGGAACGGGTTTCACTTTAACCCGTGTATATTGGCGTTTTAGGCTATATACTTCGTGAGCGAAGCGAAGAAAAATAAAATAAAAATCATAAAAAAATTCTCCAGGTCAAACTCTGTAACATTAAATCACAACGGTATTATATTAATCACGTTTTCATGTCGAAAATCACCCCTAACTTGGTATACTCATATTTTGGCCTTGGCTGAAATGCGCTGCAGGGGGAGTGATAGCTATTTTGAATCGAAGAGTATTTTATACGCGTTGACATAGGTCTCCTATATATATATCTATGGTTGACATGTGATGAATGCGCCAATGCGGCGATAAAATTTTCCTCAAGAGCGCGATCTTAGTAAGAAACTAAACTCCGACACTAGTACTAAAAAGTACTCAAGCCTTCCATGTGTGTATGTATGAGTTTATTGCGTGGTATTCTTATCCGATTTTGCGTGAACTGATTAAAGACAGAACCATCAGTAAACCTGCAGTTTTCAGAGTGGGAAAATAATGTTAATCCTTCTCACTAAATGCAGTTGTCTTGCATTTCGAGGCCCCCCCTTTACACCCCCCCTTTTCTAGAAGCAAAAATTAGGAAGGATTCATGAATTATTATGCTGAAAACTTCAAACCAATCACGTTTTAACTAAGCTTGAAACCTATACTTTTTAAAATATTAAGTGGTACTATCAATTGTGATTACTAGAAAGAAAATATTTTCATAGTTTGCAGTTTTTATGCTGATATAAAGTAATTATCAGGAGTAATAGTGACTGCAAAATCTGACTCGTAGTGGATGAATTTATGAATTTGTTCCCCTCTATTGATTACATAATCTTCACCAATAACCCCCCCCCCCCATGTAATCAACTGTCATCGAATTAGGAACCCCCTCCCCCCTCGATGATGACGTAATTGTTGAACGGCCCCTAAGTGTCAACATTTCCGAAGTTGACCACCATGCATCTGCTGTTCATCAACGCTTACTGAAACTCACCACCGAACAGCGCCAGTGTAAATCTATACAAACAATGACCAAGTACAGACTTACTTGCAACAAATAGGCAGAGAAACGAAAAAATATGTGTCAACGTCTTCATAGTTTACGGGTTCTTGATGCTCATGTATAACGAAATTCAAGCAGCATTAAATAGTAAGTTTAAGTACATTATCATTTAGAAAACTGTTCAATAAACCCGTAGTAGGCTACGTTATACGCAATATAGCCTTGCCCTTAGAATAAATAGTTTGAGCTGGGAGATACTACATGTTTATTCAGCCGTAGTTTATACAAGTTTAATCTACACAATCTAACTTTTCTCTGTCAAGTATACAACCTTCTTCACAGGGCAGTGTGACTCTGCAAGCGCATGCAGAAGCCTTGGGTACGAGGTTGTCTCAAGTAGTTTCAAAACTTTTTGCATGTATATTAATAATCTCTGAACTAATGTTATGAGTCAACATTTTAACTTCTTCTTAATGAAAAAAGTTTTCACAATCACACTTCATTTTCAACAATATCTAACTTCCCGCTTCACATACACAACCTGAATTTCGTTTAAAATTTTTCACATTTAAATGGCTATATAGAAAAGCAACTTTTGATACATATAAAGTCCAAGTTAAACCTAATATGCACGTTCTCTTTATTATAAATATATCTCTCGAAAGGCGAGAAAAATATATTAAAATTGACGTTGAACATCTACATCGTTTGAGACATGCCTTAATTATTTAAACCTGCGGCACTTTTTGTTAAGTAAAATAGATCGAGACAGTTGTCTGGGCCTGAAATACCATTATTACTAAGGTATAGCTTCGGATTAAGCAACCAAGTTTCTTCGCCTGTTAAGCCTTAAGCCAGGCTATCTCACACGGGACAATTTTTGCTGCAACTTGCAACGCAATTTCTGCATGCATAGAGCCATGTTATATGTAGAAATATACGCTCAGAAAAACAGTGAGCATGGCCCGCGTTTCACTTCACCGATATTATCATTCTCATTCATGTGTTTCTTGCCTTCTGGGCATGTTTAGCAAGACAAATATTGGCAAAATTAAACGAGATTCATGTTCACAATTTCTCTGCTAGTATACTTTTTACCTAACATCGCTCTGTGTCCGAAATTGCGTTGCAAGTTGCAGCATAAATTGCCAAGAGGATGAGCGCTGAAATCCACCGTTGAATAATACAATATATCTCAAACGTGGGCGTCCAGCTCAAAACGTAGAAATGTTTTAATCTTTTTTAGGTAGAGTTCAGACACCAGGGGAGTTTAGCATACACATGTATGAACAACGTCATAAATATTACATCTAGTAGCTACATGCATGCATTGTCAAAAAATATACTGCCATAAGGTATCATTACACATGTCTATTCTTTCTGTTCTTTTCTCGGGTCTTATATTATTCTACTTCGAAACAGGCAGCTGCAAAATTGAGATTTTTATATATATTCGCGCGACAGGGAAACAGATCAATATTAAAGTTATTGCGAACATGAACAGCTGACCATGGTATATTGATCTTCTCAAAAACATCCTTATCTAGTGCTTGTCTACACACTACATGCTCTTAGTTATATTTCTTTGCACAAAATTTTAGGTTAAAGCATAATAATAGACAGCTGTGGCTTTGGTCTGAACTACATACCTTTAAACAAAATTCAGTAAACTTCGACGTTTCGAGCGAAGGTCCATCGTCTGGAAATTAGTAACGAAGGGCCTTAAAAACGTTAAAGTTTTCTTCATCTTTTTCAGGTAGTTACAACAAAAACCACGTTAATTTCATGTAGAATACTAACCACACTGTACCCCCACGTTTGAGAGATACAAAAGGATCAGAGCAATCCAAGGTGAAATTTTTTGTGTCTTTTTTAATGAAAAAAAGGGTAAATAAGATATGTCATTTTAAGCAGGCTAAATAACGAATGTCACATGTGACAGATATATAGAAAATACATAAAAATGCGGAAGTAATGAACATACCAGGTTTCGTAGAATTCTTCTTGTACTTCAACGGTCCACTTTTGAATTGCAGCCTTGTTCACTTCTGACCTAGCAACGTTTGATCAGCGTCGCCCACAGAGAACTCTAATTTATGTTATCAGAATCTTACCATGGTAACAGAATAACATTCCCAGCGCTATCATTTCATCTTAACATTTCCATTAAGATTGCGCAAATAAAATTATTTTCATGATATAAAAACTTAATGATATGCTTGCTTCATTGTTCTCGAAAGTGCTGCAGACAATTGCATGGCGGTGTATTTGAACAATATTGCTGGAGTAGAGAGTGCAAATGTGTGGAAAATAGGGTTTAATTGGGAGATAGAGCACCTTCGGTATTGGGAGATCACTTTAGGGTATAACCCACATTCAAGAATATTTGCTATTGATCTATTTACTCCAACCAATCGAATATAGCCGCGGCGAAATAATAATAAGGCTTGATGAGCACACATGCAGCAGAATTTTACTCCACTCTATGGGGTGTAACTGACATTCAAAAACATTCCAGACTTTTCTCTTTACCAACCATACGCAACTAGAGTTCAGCTCTGGAGAAAAGAGGGTTTTATTGAGAATTAAAGAGCACAGGAAGGACTAACTAAACCTAGGGTATCACTCACATTCAAGAGCATTTCTTACTTCTTCATTTTACAACCATGCTCAACTTGAGTTCGGTAATGGAGAAAGTACGAGTTAATTGTGTGTGAGACTGAGAGACAGCACAGGGAAGACTTTAGAATATAACCCACATTAAAGATCATTTTTTACTTCTTCATTTAACAACCATGCTCAACTTTATAGCGCGCGAATACAGTCATCTCACATCGATTCACAAAACTATGTTCAAGTGAGTGGTACCAGTCTTACAACATCTTACAACATGTACCATCCTAACTGCACGAGTAGCGAATATATACAGTTGTACTACGGTCGGCGCACCTCGGTCGGCGCACACTATTTACATCAAATATAAGAATTATTAGAATTTTTTCAATTAAGAATTTAATATAAGTTGAGACAATCACCAATGATCATCATCAGAATCGTCTCCCTGATCTACAGTTATGACTGGACAATTTTCACTAACAACAGCCTCGATTTCGTCTACGGTCGTTGACCTTGACTTTGACCTGATTGATTCCGCATATTCTGACTCTAGGTCGGACTTAGTCCTCTGACTTCCCTCAGAAGTCGCGCTATTCAAGTCCATCGGTAAACGAGATCGTTCCATTTTCATCACCATTGGTGGGCTGGGTTCAGACAAAGCAGAGCGTGCTCGAAATCCGGCGAGGATTGGGTTCCAGCCTTCGCTAGATTTCACAGACCTTTCTGGAGTCTGCGATGATTCTTTACGGCGGAGTTGCGTGTTAACATCGGCTGCAATCATACGCTCATAGTCTCTGTTATAATCTTCTTGTTTATCGCCCTGTAAAATTGACGAGACGACGTTTTCTTTCTTACAAAGGCGTTTTACTTCTGATTGTATCGTATTTAACATTTCCAAATCGCCCGTGAACTCCACATCAAGATGTTTTAAGGCTCGTTCAGCTTCACTGTGTACGAGGAGAAGCCGAGTTAGTGAGATTGCGTAAAACAACTGCATGCTGCAGCGATTATTTAACAGAAAGAGCGTAGGAACAATTCAGCAAGGATTTGTTAAGCTCCGTACAAACGATTTTCCTTGACAAGTTAACTTGTTCGAATTGTACAATTAATAGTTTTTCCTTTACTAGAAGTGCATGAGATATTTTCGAGACGGCTTATGACGGGCAGTGTTTCATTTAAACAGGATAAAACTGCTTGGCAGTCTGAGCTTAACTAAAAACATTTAACAGTTATTCTACGAACTCGAGTCGTATATGAGCTGATAGCCGACGAGACACGATAGCGCCGAGTCGGCTATCAGTCATATACGACGAGAGTGAGTAGAATAACTGTTTTATTATATACACAATGTATGGCGTACTTTTTTCAAGTAAAACTTGGGTTTTCTCTTCATTTAATTGTCCAAATCTACCAGCCATTTTTCTACTTTTCTCTACTAGCAGGATATGAGCTAATATCCTGCTAGTAGAGAACCAATCAGATTGCAGAATACCTCATATCCAGAGCTTGTGTATATAATAATAAGTGATAATGTCTGAATCGAATCAATAGTTGGCGCGCCCGAGGAATTATTTGACATCAAGCACAATCAGAGTTGCAAAATGTTTTCAATCTTCCTCCAAGTAGGATTTTGGGTTTTTACTGGAAATTGTCTAACATGGCAGCTTTTGCCTGGGTATGTTTGCATGTCTGTTTGCCATTGCAGTACTGCTAGTCTGACTGAGTGCTGACTGTTGCTACTAATACTAGCCTGACTAGTCTAGTACTTACTGCATTGCAATGTTTTATTCAGTGCTTCACTAGCAATGTTACTTTCAACCTTCCTCGCGGGTGGTACCCGCGTACCCGCAGCTTTTTGGCAACTCTGAGCACAGAGTTGAATCAATACACTTAGATAAATCGGTACACTTACTTGAGATAAATCAATACACTTACCTACGAACGATTTCCTCATTTTCAACAATCAATCTGTCCTGAAGAACGCTCAAGACACGGCGATCTTTTAAACCAAGTTTTGCGACCGCGTTACACGCTTCAGCACGTACAGCGGCTTCCTTACTATAACGCATGCTCCATACCAACATTTCTATGACATCATCCGTTATCTTTCCGATCGCTCCAAGAGCTGCAATATGAAAGTTAACATTTGATAAACATTATGAAAAGTAAAAAAGGCGAACGGACTCGTACGAAGAACTTATTACTATATGAAAAATCTTGAAATATATTACCATTTATAGCATGTGCTTTGACTTTCCAGCTGTGGTCTTCATTTGCTAGTTTCACTAAGGTTGCAATAATCCCGTCATCCGGGGTATTGATTGCTCCGGAGGCCTGGGAAGAAGAATAAACAATTATGCAAACTCTAAAGTTTACTATAGATTTCAACTATTTCGTGACTTTCCTTACCGTGGCGGCTTCAATTCTCACAGAGATAAACTCGCTTTTAAAACATGACAAAAAAGCAGGAAGCAAATGCGCTGTCATGATGCCCAGATTGGCCAACTAAAAATACAGAGAACAACTTTTTAATAAAATAAACTTTAAAATGGACCAGAAAGCTTTGTCTTAACAAAGGTTTTTATATGATTAGGATTAACATTCACTGTAGATGGTTTGCGGTTGGAACTACTGTAGCTGAAAAGATTACTCAGGTGTAAGAAAGTTTTCTTAATCATTTTCAGGTAGTTCTGACCAAAACCTAGATCACAGTTTATTGAAGAATGCTACCCTACATTGGACGCCAGGTTTGAAATATGATTATAGCCATAACTGAACCTAAACTACTGAAACAATTAACCATATATTTGATGAAAATATTCTACCTTGCGAAGAGCGTCAGCCTTTACTCTTTCGTTGTCATCAAGCAGTCTCTTCAAAAGTGCATCATGGACAAGCTAGAATCAAGCAATTATCACAGACAATGAAATTTTACGCCCTACTGCATCCTACTTTTTAAAGTTATAATCTGTGTTTAACGCCAGAGGATTTTACTCGTCAAGGGAAAGTATTGGCGTTCATGGAAGTTAATAGGAAACATTAAACACAGCATATCCTCGTTACGGTGGCTTAGTATGTAGTGAGACTGTTTCAGACGAAAAGTCATTTTCGTACTCCGAGCCGATCTGGAGCAAGCACGGATGTAAAAGCAGTTGCATTAATAGCTCACCTTGCCATTTCCGGTACGTCCCAGGGCCTGCGCGGCTGCTGTTCTTACTGTTTTCTCCCAGTCATTCCACATCATGTGCGAAAGCTTCTGAGCAACATCCTGAAGGATAAAGCACGCACATTTTTACACTTTGTACTGCAATTTGATTGGTTCGGCAACGCGTTACGTTACGAATCGTTGTTAAAAATTGTCCTGTGCAACTTCGCTTAATACCCGATGAAACAGTCCTTAATAGTATTCTTTTTACACACAATCTCTTCCTAATTACAGTATTCTTTAAATGCAAGTCCAATATAACAATATTCCTTATTATACCTTATTCAAGGATCCTTTCAAACGTGGTAGAAGTCGACAAGCAACAAGCCTATCATGACAACTGCTGCTGTTCAGTAATTCTGCAACAACGGCATGGACTAACGACTATCGAAACGACATGAATAATCAATTAACTTTACAGTGCTTAGGGCAGTTTTAAGAAGGAGGGCTAATTGGAGAAGGGGGGGGCGATAGAAACGTAGTAAAATAACGTGTACTTTGTTTTATGGTGGGGGGGGAGGGGGTTATTACAGAGTGTGGCTTATTAGAGGAGCTTCTAAAAGAGGAAGGGGCTTATTAGAAAGTGGGGCGTGTTTGAGAAGGTGTTAATAGAGGATATGCGGTAAATATGTCTATTGACATACGGAGGGGTGGACAAAAATTAGCACTCCATGCATAATCCAGCTCCGTTCTTTGTCATCATAAGCTACAAGAATGCACTACATTAGATGTATTGACAACGCGACACAAGGTGAACCCCTGTGTTGAAATACTCAAGACGTACCGACTGGTGGCTTAATTTCCACAGTAACACACCAGCTTGCTCTTGTCGAACAAGATATGTACTTGATGTTTGCGACAACAATTCTGTAATAATATAATCTGTACAATGTCCTGATAACGCCAAACATTGAGCTGACAACCACCGTTCGATGTCGCTACCATTTTGAACACAGTCTTTTAAAATTTCCACCGCCTAATGAACAAATGGTATAGAAGAATAAGATATGGAATATCTATTTTATAATAAACAGAAAGATTGTAATAACAAGTCCTTGTTCGAGCGGCAAATATTAATAATTCATGAGCAAAACACAAATGAAATCATCACGGTATCGTGGTCTTGATACCACAGTAATGAACGTCCATAAATTAAGTCAACTTTCGCCTACCTTAGGTTCAGAAATATTGAGTGAGCACAATGTGACAGCAGCGGTAAGTTGAACTTGCTTGCTGCTATCTTCAAGTAAACTTGAAATACAATCAAGAAGCTCTGGTTCCAATTCTTTCTTCATCTTATCGGCATCCAAAGTCTCGTTATCGGATCGTAAACCTAGGAAATAGATCCATTCGAATATTAACGAAGGTCTATTTTTTTGCATTAAGTCATATATACAATTGGACAATAGTTTCATCAAGTCTAACGCTAAACGATCCCCCACCAAACTTTGAATCAATACGAGGCATGGACTAGCTATATCATACGTTTCATATTTTAGACTCTAACTAGTTTCTTACCAAAACCTTGTTCAGCTCTCTTACGTTGTCTGAGTTCTGCTGCTTTGTTACACGCTGCAACGGCTGCTAATCTCACATAGTGATCGTTGATGTCATTCATGCCACGGATGAGTTCCTCTGTCGAAGCAGTTTGCCAACGTTTTTCTAGCATCCACTTGCTTCTCCATTCCTCACCTAAAGCAGTAATGAATCTGTTTAACATTTCTCATTATTTATTTTTATCAGGGTTTGTTGAATTGTAAAAATGAAGTTGTTTAAAGACGCAGAAACAATTCTTCTTGAAGGAAACCCAGAAATAGCATGAAGAAGAATGTTGTCGTTGACGCAAAAAGTATTATCTCGTTTGCGTCGGGCGACGCCACGCTTTCGCAGTTCTCAACGGTCTAAAGATATGTAAAAGGTAAGCTAGTATATCCGTGCTTACGTTACTCGAGGGTCATTATGATATTTCTGTTTTAAAATGTTAATTTAATTCTTACCTATTCGTAGAATGTTGTTATTTTCTCTTGTTTTATGAGCGGACATCAGTTCAATTTCTCGTAACGTTTTTGTCGGTTTTTCAAATGTTTGAAACGAAGGAACGTATGTGTCGTCCTGGAACAAATATTTTACATGATTATTTTAAAAGCGGATGTATATCGCTCATCACATCTACAGAATTTTAATGTTTCCACGTACCTGCAATAACGCTGGCAACTCGTTCCATCTCTGTAATCCCTTCACAACTTTACCATTTCCCGGCGACTTTACAGCTTTTGAATTTCTTCTTCCTTGCGACCACTTCTTGGGATCTTCCGGAAAATTTGCTTGAAGTTTCTTTTCAAATTTTAAATGCGAGTTTGTATCAAGCACAATGCTCTTACGAGCAGCTCGTCTTCCTCTTACTGGAAATGCTCCCGCCATCATCTCTTGTTGGAAGATATTATCTGAAGTAAATTTCTTATCCCCAACTGCAGCAGGTAATGTGAATGATGGGGAGTAATGTGGCTCAAGATTTGCCTCAGTTAAAACTTTATTAAGCTCAGCACCAAATTTACTGGAAATGCTCCCGCCATCATCTCTTGTTGGAAGATATTATCTGAAGTAAATTTCTTATCCCCAACTGCAGCAGGTAATGTGAATGATGGGGAGTAATGTGGCTCAAGATTTGCCTCAGTTAAAACTTTATTAAGCTCAGCACCAAATTTACTGTTACGTCTTTTACTCGTCTCTACCTTAGTCTGTGTATTTAATGAAGTATCTCTCTCATTTCCTTCTTTTTCGCCCTCTCGATAACGATTCTTTAAAAAGTTCACTAACCGAGCTTGTTGTGGTCCTGTGGACATTTCATCACTTAACCATCTTGCAGTGGACGTGCTAAGCAAGGCTAACACATACTCATCCCATTCAGCGCTTGGTTGAGTTGATTTTTCAGGTTGCTCAAGTTTACCAACACTTGATCTAAATGGTCTGGTGGTTTTTGCAACAGAATACAAAATCTCATCTAATTCTTGCTTCATTTGATCATCAATCTCAACAAAAGCTTTTGGTTTATGTACAAGATTATTTTGCTGCGGATCATTGAGATGGCATAGTGTGTGTTTGGGGGGTAGCCCTCCTGGAGTCCCTTGATCACCAGACGGACGTAACACCCTCCGCCTACCACGCTGTGCTCCTCGATAGACAGTTTTATTACGCATCTCTTCATCATAGTCTATCAAATGAGCGCAATGAAACGCCATCACATCTTGTGAAAAGTTCAAGCCTCTGCTTATTTCTCTCATCTTTTGTTGTTTCTGTTTTTTGCCTCTTTTCTTGCCCACATCAGGAAGGCATAAGCAAGTTTGTGGTAACAAATCCTGTAAGCTTGTGGCAGACTTGTGTGAAAACGGGTCAACAACATCACCAAGAAGGCGAGTCTTCGGGGGCGTTTTCTTTTTTGATTTTGGTGGAGGTATTTCGTCAGTTAGAAATGAGTTATCAGACAAAGTTGTTGGGGTTGTGTGGAGATTTTTGGACGTGATAAATGTCGAGTCAGCCTGACCAACATAAGGAGCCTGGACGCCAGAAGCACAAGGAAATAGTTCGGCACCATGTTTCTTCCAAATAAGGGAACCTAAATTATTCAAAACATGGATTGGACATTATTTGGACATGGATTGAACTCTGAAATTTATGCTGTATATCGTCGATAAATACTCATTTAAATGAATCTGAATACATTAACTACCCAGACTGCAGAGTATGGCAAGTGCACACTCAATAATTTTTTGTCGAATGACTTTGCACACTTGATCTATATTTATGCCCACACAGCTTGTATTTGTTGCGTATTATTGGCAGTTTTAATCATTAACACCAACTTAAGTGCACACTTGGCTAAAGTTTAAACAGGTTTGCACACTTGCACACCTAAATTTATGTCTTGCACACCCGAGATCTCGTCGAAAACTGCCGTACTCTGCAGTCTGGTTAACTACTTAATATAATCTATTATGCAAATGGTGAAATATAGAAAACCTAAAACTATTAGCCCTGAGATGGAAATCTGAAAATAATACAAAATATGGTCAGTAATTTATCATTCAAATCCATGCGAGTATATCTATAATAAGTATTTACTTATATCTATTAATAAATGTGCATAATAAATTAATACATGTAAATGTATTAATCAGCATTCTTTGCCACTTCGTATGTGTATGGAGTCGCTATTAACTTTACCACTAGATATAATACTACCAATAAGTCAATAACAATACTTATGTACAAACATTGGTACTTTGCAGTTCACCATATTAAATATATTTCAGATTGTATTTAAGGTTGCATTAAATCGATCTTACTTACTCTCCTTCGAAGAACTGCCGTTTGATTTAATACTGCTTTTACTTATAATCATATTGTAGCATATTAAAGCCGTAAGGTTTATTGATATTTCAAAAAATCAGCACGACAAGTAGATTTTCCCAATATTTCATGTTTATTTTGGCCGCCATATTGTTTAAAAGTCCGTTGCTAAGCAACCCATTACTGTCGGAAGCTATCGGAACGGACTCGTATTACATTCGGAATAGCTTGATTTTATCGTGATTTTATGGATGCCTGCCCTGGGATGACCGGATGATGACATTATCATAGAAATAATATTGGTTGACCTGACTTCAATTCACTTAAGGACGTCTATTAAACTGTCTAGTGCTTGCTTGGTTTATATTTGTAATAATAGCAACTCATTTTATGTGTCAAACATCATTCAGATCGTTCAATCTTCGTAGTGACAATGCGAATCCTAATCAAAGCTAGTTTCAATATCATTTGCACCAATTTACGAAGATCCGGGAATACGGATGGAAAGATCTGATCTGCAATCTTAGCCTTAGCTTAATAAATAAACGTATATTTTTTCACAAAACCAAATCAATTCCATTTATCGCAATGCAATCCACAAGGAACTTAAGATGCAGACTGAGATCCATTGGCATTGCAAAACTGCAAAAAGTGAGGGTCGCCAGGGTTAATTATTGATCTATTGCAAGAATTTTTTGGCAGGTCTGATAACAGGGGGCAGTGGACTTTGATCCGATTATCCTATAAACACGTCATTGAAGCCGGCTTGTTTGACCAGCCCAGAGAATAAGCGAAGGTGAAGGAAACTCCTTACAAGAAAAATAATTTCTAAAAATGAATCATTATACATTTAGCCAGGCAGGAAAAACAGCACGTACTAAACGTTTATAAGTTTCCGTCCAAAACTTGTTTTCCTTGTTACTATGAAAACAAACAAACCTGCCACCCGCCCCCTGAGTTTCCTTATATGGCACAATAATTAGACAAGTTGCCAAAATTATTTCCACCGAAATTGAAAAATCTAGCTCAATTTTTGCTTTTAGAATCACACTATTCATTCAGTCACAAAACACAGGTTTTAGCTTTAGAGTTGCATGAGACTATATTGCAAGATGGAGTATTTAGAATGAAATATAATTTTTCATTCAATGATTAAAGTCCACAGCAGGCAACGGAAATGCTTTTACACCATAATAACTATAAACATAGAGCCACTTTGCAAGATTTGGCAAGAAAATTCAACCATCTAACCTCGTTGAATTAGATCTAAGTTTCACAACCTTAATTGTTGTTTAAATCAGATAAAAACTTAAGGAAAATTTCTTTCGAAGAGGATCGTGCCACGAAACATATTTGACGTGACGTCACCCACACAGATGTAAATAGAAACCTTTATGTTGCAAATTAAGGTCTCAAATGAATGATAGCATTCACCGTTGGCAGACGAAACTAGCTCTAAGTTTCTCTGTAATTTAAGGAAAAAAACTAACTGAGACTAAAACAGTCGAGGATAAACATTAAATATTGTAAATTGGAGTACGTTATTTGATATTTGTCAATGAAGTCGAACATTGTAATGGACCGCATTCCTCCTTTACCTAACGATTTAGAAGCTATAATTTTCGATTGTGATGGAACACTCGTGGACACTATGCTTTTCATTTACAAGCTTGGGCGCAAATCTGCGATGAAACAGGACTATATTTCTCGAAGGAGAGCTTCATTGCTAAGGCTGGCATACCTGGAAGAGAAATAATACGAACGATGGCCAAGAGGCAAGGAATTTATTTGGATGTAATGAACGTTTATAACCGCAAGAAAGCTCTATATATACAGTCTTTGAGAAAAGCAACGCCGGCATCTCTACCAATATCTTGCGTCGTCAACTTTGCTGTTGAGGCAAAGGCTACAAACGATTCAATATTATTTGGCGTTGCAACGGGGAGTTCTCGATTCCAAGTAGAAGAAGGTATTACATTTAATATTGTACTTCGATAATTTAATCAAAAATATCATGTACAAACGATACTCTTTCTTAAAAAACAGATTTGAAGATTACAATATAAGTTTTAGAAACAGGATAAAGATTTCCTATGTTTTAATGAAAGATTTAAAACGAGGGGAAACTACTATTTCAGCGATCGTCTTTCATTCGTAGTACAAAGTCCGAAATCAGATGATGTCAAGGCTTATATTTCTCGTTTCAATATCTTCGTTATGTAGTCTTAAAGATAGTATATTTCCAATTAAGTTTGTGCTAGAGAAACCATAGTGTTCCTTTAGCAATCTAGCTAAAATCTCCAGTGTGAGCTTTTTACTTTCGAAATCTGAAAATTCTCAAATATTTACAGTAATCTGCGTGGGCGTTTGGTAGGTGTGTCAAAGTGTATGACATCGCAATATTAAAAACACCAATCTATTTTAAATCTTCTCAAAAGTTGTTTCTTTTCGAAATAGAAAAGATTCTATCGTAATAAAGATATGATAAGACTCATTTATGCAATCTCAGCAAAGCGCGGGTTTCCCCGTTTTCAATATGTATCAATTTACATCAAGATGTCGCAAATCGTGCGATAATGCATTCTTTCGGGTGATTTGTATTGCAATATTTCGTAAGCCGTGCAATGATGCATTCTTTGTTCCAATTTGCATTCCAAGTCTCAATATATTTAAAATTTTATAGTAATAGTTTTATTTCATTACATTACAATTTCAAAAAATTTCTCTTATTTCTTTTTTTAATTGAGTTGGAGAATATTTATCATATTATTATTTGAAAATTTGTTTCAATATTTCAATGTACTTGCCACCCTCAACCATCAGTGCCCTCGACTCCAAAACAAAAACAATAACTCACGAAAATATCTCGCTTTTACTTTGTAGTTCTGGAAGTAGCTGAACTTCGCCATCTGTTCGACGTTATTGTTGGAAACGAAGATTATTCACATCATAAACCAAGTCCTGATGCATTTTTAACGGCTTGTGAAAAATTGAACGTTAACCCGGCAAAATGTTGGGGCTTTGAAGACACGTATGTATTTGATATCCTTTAAAATTTATACAAACGTCTTACAGAGAAATAAATGGATCGTCACATACGCACACAGTTTAGTAAGCTTTGGTAGAATTATCTTTAAAATCTCGCTCATCGGTCTTGCACATGCCTCCGCGCAGATTTTTCTATACTATATAAAATGACCACGCACACCTCCGACGCGATTTGATTTTCACTTGTTTCATTAAAAACGATTTAGCCTTATTAGATGGCAATTAACGTCAATTCATATGCACCGGCATGACGTGTCACGGCTGTCATCGTGTGTATGAACAAGCCTCTGCTAAAAGTACACTCTCACTTTGGCGAGACAAATTGAAACTAACCTTTTTCATTCCATCTTCTTCAGGGAGATCGGCCTGGAGTCCATCAGAAGAGCAGGCTTAAAGAAAGCAATAGATGTACGGTTATTGTCTGGATATCCAGCTTAAAACCTGGCATAAAACAATATCATAAATATCAAATATTCTCTAGTGCTCTCTCCTATGCAGAGGTTTCTTGTAAAGCAAAAAGAATAACCCTCAAAGCCTGTGTGGAGAAAAAAGTGTCTTTGTTAAGGAGCATTTTTTAGAGTACGTTCTAACGGAACTGCATGGAAAGTCCAAAACCATACTAAAATTTGCATGACCCTCGCTCTTGCGTTCATTTACACCATTGTTTTCACCATAGTCTGTGTGACAGGCTCTAAACAAAACTCGCTCCCCCACAATAGAACGCCTACCACGCAGGCTATGTTCACGAACAACGCGTGATACCGCATGAATTTGCGCAAAGTTATTACAAAGCGAAATAAAGCACGCACCATAATAAAACAATTTGTGTATACTCAACCAAAACATTTTGTGGACTGTCACTAAACCGATCAAATCTTGCGGTCTTTTCCTGACAAATTTCGAGTGCACACAAATGGTTTGTCTGGAGTGTGGTTTGTCTTTGCGGTGCGTTTTACTAAGCACTATCGTGCAGCAGATGGTGGTCAACCTGCAGTTATCAGAGTGAGAAAATAATGTTTAAAATTATTTTCATTATATGTCGTAGTCTTGTATTTGGTGGCAAATATATATATAAAAAGAAAGCTTTAGTTCTATTTTCTTACTCCTAAAAGTTCCGAACTTGACTACCATCTGTTGACCTGTAACACAATGCAAAACATCATACTTATTTATTTATTGCAACATAAATACGGGGAACATATTGTATTGAAATTATATACTGACTGTATTAGGTAGGCAGAGCTATAATTATGTAACATATTTTCAAATGCAAACATTTCCTTCCAGAACAAGCTCACTCACGTTAATAAACACAATTGTTAACTGCGATAAAGAAATAAAAATGAAAACTTCAATGAAGTTTTACACAAAATGTGTGAAGTGTAGTAGTGTTTACATATATCATTGCACATGTAGCTTTCTTCACTGTGCAGAAACAGTTTAACCTTACGACTTACCCCAACCTTAACATTTATCTTACCTTGACAACCCTCACCCCATAACCTTATCCCTACGATTTACCTTACCATAACCCTTACCATAACCCTTTCCCCAACCCTATCCATAAGATTACCTTCCCCTAAACCTAAACCTAACACAAAACTGTTTTCAGAACGGAAATGGTACTCAACGGTACTTTTATGTACTTGAAACGCAAGCGTGCATTTGAAAACGTGTTCAGGACGCACTTCGTATGCTACAAGGTTATTCAAATGAGAACAATTTGCAGTCACTCCTGTCTTAAGGTACGTTCACACACAGCGATTTGTCGGGCCGATTTTAGGTTTCTCTGAATGTTAATGACGAATATTTTCAGTTGGTGATGTTGTCAGATGACGTTTGTCACGTATTTTTCAAATATCATTAACGTGCATCTGAAATCGGCCCGACAAATCGCTGTGTGTGAACGTACCTTTAGCCTGCGAATAACAACCGCCCGATTGTCTCGTTCCTCGACGAAGTCCTGTCTTTTTCTTTTTATTCTTCTAAGGTTGCCAACACATTCCAAAGCTTTTTCTAAATCGTTTTGGTGCCATTGTACACCGTTTGAACTTAATGCTTGAAATATGTAGATTTGTTGGTTAAAATATCAATCTATTCGATGGACAAATATATTTTAATCAAATACTCTACACGTATCTATCAAAGTTATGCAGGAGAGTCCATACTAGGTTGAGCCTCTCTTCTTTGAAGAGCTGCTTCAAGATTGATAAGAGAGTTACTGGAATCAGAAATATCACTTCTCGAAACTCTGCCTCGTTAATTGTTTGATAAACTTTGCTACAGCTTCCAGTTCCTCTTGAGATATATATATGAACTTTCCTCTATCATCAACAACACCTAAAACATAAATTTGATTGATATGTTTTCGCTCACTACTTTAGTCCAAGTAAATAACTGCAACCCCCGCTGATCTACTTAAACCAGGAAAGCGAACAAAAACATGTAAATATTATACCTGGTTGCACAGAACTCATGCACAAGGTGAATTTGCTTGTACAAGGCACATACACGGTGACAATATTACCTGTTAATCTGCCCACTTCCTGAAGAACTTGAACTCTGTTAATGGCATCTTGTGTACGCAAGTTAAAATGTGCGGCAAGATCTTCCAAAAGCACCACCTTGGTGTTCTAAAACATGAATACATTTATCGGTGCATATATTTTACTTGAAGTGCCATTAATGCTCTCTACTTGGGCTTGACAACTAGCAATGTGCAAAGCTTTATTTTCACAATGTTATCCTTAGTGCGTCACTAAGTTACAAGTCATATTTTGTAGTTATAACTCCACAGTACCTTGATGTAGTCAATAAATTCTTGTAGCAAAGATTGGGACTAAAATAATGAAAAAAAACGTCAAAAAGTTGCCAGAATGTCAGAAAATATGTCTTGCAAATTGCGTTTTTTTTTAACGAAGCTGTAACTTGTCTCCTTAATATGCAAATAGTAAATTTGGTGTTTTTTGATAGATTAAGGCATGCCCTTTCACACTACATGCACCATAACTTAGTAACTGGTCGGAGACATAAAAAATGGTTGGGGGGTGAGTGATTGGCAAATATTTCTGGGAGTGGTCAGTGGTGCATCTGCATGGCCCACCCAAAAATGCACCTACTGTATGTATCCCAAAAATGCACCTACTGTTTACCTCTTCCTGCAGTTCTTTTTCGCCACTTCCCTCTCCCTCCACAAAAAAACTTTCTTTCAATTTTAAATATTCTTCATGTTCCAGTCTTTCTTGTTCTTCTTTCAGATTCTTCTCTTCCTCTTCCTTTATCAAAACAAAAGTTATTAAAGTTTTGACAACAATCCGCACAAACGGTGAAACAGACAAACCTCTTTTTCCTTTTGTTTCTTGCGTATTTTCTCCTGACGTTTGGCGTCTTCTTCCAACATTTTCTGTCGCTGTTTTTTCTCCTCTCGTTCATTTTCTAGTTCCTAAATTTCATGAATGATAAAAATGTAGCATGCCATACTCTTAGTTAAAGGTGATGTAAAGTCCTGATGTAAACAAACCGGCAACGTCCGTTTGTTTACATTTTAAACATGCCATATTTAAAAAATTATGATGTGTTCTGGTTCGCTATGCTTTAAATAAATGCAGATTCGAGTCTCTGATTTAGAAGATGTCGAATTTTAGTTGAAACGACGCAAAATTTGGGCATTGTTTACATCGCGGGACCCCCCATAGCACATGCGCAGAACGGACTTTACATGGTCTTTAAACTTTCATTAAAAGATGCATATATGTACCTCTCTCAAAGCTTTTTTCTCGGCTTTCAATTCAAGTTTTCTCATTTTCTTTGTTCCAATTTTTCCAGTAGTTTCATTTGGATCAAATGGCAAGCCTCCAAAGTTGTCATCTTCTAGAAAGTTAGAATTTATTTTATATCTTTGGTGTGGTAAGTTGAAACATTAAGGCATGATGGACCTCCAAAATATGGACACTAAGGAGCACAGGAAGGAGCACAGGGAGGCATGTAAGTTTTCTAGAATGACCAATTCCGTATGGGTGTGTGTGCAATCATGCACTTCCAGAGGAAAGCATTGCATTGGTTCTACGAACCTTCATTTTCATCTTCATCTTCATCCTGTTCTTGCATTCGCCGTCTCATCATGTCTGCTCCACGACGTCTGCGTTGTCCAGCCACTCTGTCATTTCTTTTATCAGCTACATCTGCCTGAGGCTTGTCGTTCTTTTCTACAACAGTTTTAAATAAACATTAGGCCAGTTAAGGAATAGTTGCATGCATGTGAGATGAATATTAATGGCTGATTGGGTCAATATTTGGTTTAGTCATGTTTGAATAATCAGCTTCAGTAATCTGCAATTTTCGTGATGCGTTCATCTCTATTAAATGATCGGCAGATGCTGATTATTGATTAATTGGCTGATTATTTGGTTTAATTGGCTGATTATTTGGTTAAATTGACTTCAGATAATCAGTCTCAGTATTTGGCAATTTTTGTGATTGGCTCATCTATAACAAGGAATTTATAAGGAATCTATTAAAGGGGCAATACATGGAGGATGGACAAAATTTTCCATTGTGTTATGCACGTAAACAAAATATATAATATTGTATAAATTAACACACATCAACTCTTGTACTTACTCTTGTTTTCTGAAGGCTTGACAAAATACGCTGTGATAAGTAAGACCATAACAATAATACCAGCCAAGACAAGCCATATCCCGGCAGCTAAAAACGTTGGCTCTGACATAGATTTTGATTTTTTACAACAAGGAAACAATATATAAACAAAGTTGAACTCTAAAACAAGATGGCTGCCAAATGCTGACGACTGATCTCGAATAAATTATCATAATAAATTTCACCCGAAGACTGTGTCCAGTAGAAAATATATAGCTCAGTGGAAGTCTTCTTATTTGAGTTATTTCATTTGTAAATGGCGGAAAATTTGAAAATATTTTACTAATTCTATAACGTTCTAAAGCTTCGAAAATTATCAGCAATCAAACGAATTGAGCAAAGATCAAATACATGTAAGGGTTTTGCAATAATTTTGGATCAATTTTATCATTGTGATTGTGATTAAATATACTGTGTTATCATTATGTGCTTCAGTGCTTGTTCTTCAGTTCCTGCGTTTGCATATTATTAAATGTTTTATAGTTTGTTGAGTTTATACAAATTATATACGAGTATATACCAGACTGGACAGTTGCGCAAAATAATATTCCATTGCGTGTTTTGAGTTGGAAAGTTATACACAATATTGCCTTGGTTTGTGCCTTTGGTTGGGTTGTTTAATACTTGTTAGGGGCTTAGGGCACACATTTGTCTATATAGCACCCCCCCCCTGATTCCACGTTTCCACCCATATCCAGGCGCACCCAAGATAAATTAATGCAATAACAATGGCGCACTTAGGGGCGAACATTAGAAAAGTGATGACGGGGAGGACTTTTTTCCCATGCACGATATGTTTTTCGGCTACTTTGGCTTTGCAGAATATTTTCGCACTAAAATTTTGTGCATAACTTTTCCATAATGAACGCTCTGATTGCAATTTGGAACATGAGCAAATAAAGCAGGCATGCATGGAATAACAGGGCCTTAAGAATTCTTCAGTGGGGGGACCATTAATGTAAAAGGAGCTAGGGGTCTGGGGAAAATTTTTCCCAGAAAATTTTTGAATTCTTGATTCTCTTGGCTTGATTTCCTGCATTTTGGTGAGAGCTTTTTAGTCTATCCCCTGTAGACAGAATGATTTACTTCGCACTGCATGAATTCCTTTTTTGCAAATTTGATCTTGCATGAAATTTTTTCCTTTGTGCACAGGCACTCCGCATATGCATTTCAAGGCGCACCTGAGAAATTTTAGGTAGTGCACCCAAGATCTTGTTGAAAAGTGCCATACTCTGCAGTCTGGCATGTTATATGCACAAATAATTCCTTTGGTATAAACCTTTGACATTGGGAATGTTAATATATATTAATGAGTTTATAGATATCCAAAACACATTTATATTTAATATCTACAGACAGATTCTTGTTATAAAATAATATAAAATTGGGAAATCACTCACTGATATCTAAGGGACAGCAAAATGTTACACCGAGCTATGAGCTACTTGAAGCGGAAGAGAAGTGACAAGGAAGATAAACGTGAGTTTGTTGCTGGTGAGACAAGTCAAGCAATAGTACCATATGACCCACAGAGTCAGGTTGGTAATGGCTATGGCTCTATTTACTTTTTAAATGTCTCTGCAGAATCTAGTGGGTTAACTCATTGAGCAGTAGAGCACTTTGTAAAATACTGCACGGGGAGAGGAAACACATTATTTACCAATAACAGGTCATTTATCAGGGTAACTATCTGGCCAGGTCATATGTTAATTTAGTTACAGGCCCCAATATGCTCAACTTTATCATTTTGCTCTTCTATATTTTGCAATATTTAGAAAGAAGACTGTACTGTGAAAAAAGAAGGTCTGTTTGCAAGGGCTTTTCGTAAAATTAAAAGAAGGGTCTTGCGTGTTTATCAACCAAATGTTCCAGCAATATGTTTGTGTAAAACACCAGCAAATGGTACAAGGACACAAACGAGATACGAGATCACACCACAACATGCTGAGCAATCATCTGTTAAAAATTTCCTGCCAAGGTACATTGTTAAAAGATTATTAAAGCCATTGATGTGACTCGAAGTAATTTAATATTTTTATTTCCTACACTTACAGAACTTACAACCTCAACCATTATGTTTCTATGCGAGAGTCAAGAACTTTTGAATTTAAAACTGGCGGTGGTGCTTATCCTATCCAAATATTACCAGAGGTAATTGGATAAAGTTGTTTTGCTCTGTTAAACAAATTACATTAGTTCAAATCGGCCAGGACAAGTGTACAGTACCACCTTTGTGGACCCCTGCCTTTAAGTAACAAATATACTCACGAGCTAATGTTCAAACAGACCCAACAATGTTGAATGCAGCCTTGTGCACGTCTAGAGTAAATGTAAGCTATGCATTTAAGTCAGCCTTATCCAATATATGTTGTTGCTCTTGTACACATTGTGAGTCATGAGTCATGATTATTTTACAGCACATCAGAAAATATGGTTCAGCATTTCTTAACTGTGATGGTGGAGTTTTGATTGCTGGAATTTTAGATGATGGTAATTGGACGATTTAAAAAAATATTGATTAATCAGCATACTGAAACAGTGACACATACTTAAAGTTTCCAAGTATTGTGAAGTGTGAAATAAAGACTGTAAGTGTCTTTGCTCTTTGAAAGGCCAGTGTAGGACATTGCATTGGCCGTTTTTATACTAGAGACGCGTTATCCGTCTGGACGCACTTCGACAAACATATATAGTTCGTCTGGTTATGCGTCTTCAGTATAAAGACGGGCACAAGACGCATGCGTCCAGACGGATCGTGTGTGTATAAAAACGGCCAGTTCCCGCGCCATAAACGTGAAGGACTTTTCCTCGAAACGTCACGAAGTAATATTGTCTTTTTAAGGCAGTTCAGGACCTTCAATATTTTACCATGATATTCATTATTTTACTCTTTTATTTCTGTATTCTTATTCAAGGCGTAGTTAAAGGCATTTTCTGCGATCGCAGGATGGAAGACAGAATTCGATCAACTGTAGAAAAAGAAATATCTGAATTTTATCCGCCGGTTGATAGAAATTTATATAGGTAAGTTCAGTGCCATTGGAGGCATTTGCCCCTGCCATCCCGGTGTCACTAGGACCTGTGAGTTTGTATGCATTTCATTTAGGACAGATAAACTTGACTGCTTTAGGGTAAAATGACCAAACCGGGACAGAATGTCCGAAAATTACCACACCCAGAAACAATACTTCCGATATAGCTCTATCTTCTAAATAAATGGTCAAAGCTACAGACTTTCTGAAGTGCTTATAGTGTTTAGAATGCCGTTAGTTTTAGGACTGGTCATATAGGAGAGTGTAAAGGTATTATATTTTTGAGAATGGCTATACACCATCACAGGTCAACTGATTATTTTAACTGTCAGGTTGACAATTTCATAACGAGTAAACGAGTGACTAAGTTTAACTATATATTAAACCACTGCACACGAGTGTTTAAACATTTTCAACATTCAAGATATTGTGTAAATATTTTACTTATATCCTTACTATCCTTACTATCTTATACTATAGCGTGCATTTCGTTCCTGTATATGACCAAAGAGCACGACAATACATCCATAGTAAGCAAGTGGTTGAGATAGTGTTCAAAGGAGGCGAACCACTGGCATTGTACGAATCTGGTGATCACAAGGAATGCGCAAGGGTCACCATTCAAACTGAACCCAGAAATTTGAAGATTTTTAGACTAGGTTTCATAGTTCATATCCTTGCATAGGAAAGATTTGACACCCCAACAGAAGTGTTTAAATGCTTTTCTATATTTGTTATTGAGGTATTTTTAAAACGTGAGGGCAGTGTGGAGGGCCCGCTATCTCCTTTGCAGATCAAGGATGTTGTGCTACGCAAATATCGTACAGTATGTTAATCGAATTCTGCTTTGAAATAACTTTTAATAATACTTTGAGTGAGTAAACTTTATCAGTATACTGATAAATGGTATTTTATTCCTCGCAGGTTTTGGCAGAACGACGAGAACAAAATGTGACATTGCTATCTCCTTGATATACATTTTGGACAAGTTTGAACAGTCATGTATCAACTCGCTAGATAGCTCCTATATTGTCGTCTCTATGGCAGGACAACATTAAAAAAACACTGACCGTGTTGTCTGTGTACTAAGCACATATGTCATGTATCATAATCCCCGAGCCGGCGCGAAGCGCCGTGCGAGGGTACTAATTCCGCTCGGATATTTACGCCCGGGTATGTAAAAACATTGTGGAATGCAAAGTCGTCCGCCATTTTTTTTTGTCATGGACGGGACGGTTTTGTAAGTTATGCGCATGCGCGATTTCAAGCCGAGAGAAGACTTCCTTTTTGCAAACTTTTTTCAAAAATAGTTTTGCACTCATTTTATAAGCAATTCTCTATGTAAGTAAGTTTATATGTTAAATATCCTAAACAAGATAAATGAAAATTACTTAGAGGACAAATTAACAAGAGGAAAAACAGTCGAAAGACCGAAGAAGGAGCGTTTTAAACGGCAAGTGTCTATTTTGCATGCTTGCTTTGCCGATTTATAGCATGCAGTATAGTTTGTGAATTTGAAAATATGTAGAGCGTTCTGTGTGGTCAATACAATGATTCAAATACGTAAGAATAAAAACATTAAATCTCAAAAACTTCATTATTTTCAAAAGCAAGTGCATGCGAAGTATAAAAATACTGCTCGAAAAGCAGTTAAAGTTTCATGAAAATTTTGAAACGTTTTGTGAAGGTCTAAGGTTGAATGTTACAGTAAATCAAAGCTAAAAGAGTACATAATATCATACCACTTTATATAGTTGGGCTTTTAGTTGGGCAATTGATAATTTTATAGTTAAAAACAAAATAACAATATTTTGTACAAATTAGAATATAAAAAATATACAGTGTTGCGTGTTACCATGGTTACAATAACATTTGGGGAGTAAATTGTTTGGTTCAAATGGGCGAGGGGATTCTGCATGCATGTATTTCTAGTACGGTGATAAATCAGTAAAACGGCAGTAAAATAGACAGAGTTGGGAACGAACTGTTACCTTTTTGTACAGTATTAATTAGAGTTATGTTATAAAGATTGTTTTATATATTTTAAATTGTTACAAATATATATTTTAATGTTTTGTTCCTTGACAATTTGTTAGAATGTTTAATATGTTGAACATTGGTAGTAGTTGGATACTTGCAGTAGCCTATAAACTGCAGAATATCTCGAGAATATCTCTTCATACAAACGAATATCTCTTCATAATACCATCCAGGGTACATTTTAAGTGCAATACGCCGAAGATCTTCGGCATGGACTTCAGAAAATCTCGGCATACTGGCGTACGATTGTATACTTTTTGGCGTGCAAGCGTATGAGAATACTAAATTTTAAGCCTACAGTGTTATTTATTGACACACTGGGAATATTTCAATGGCAGTAGCTTGCACCCAGGCTAAGCTTGGCGTAGCAATTTCAATGTTTGGCATGGCATTTGGACGTCTTTCAAAATGTCTTGGTGTGACCTTGTTCAAGTGCTGGCATATCTTCGGCATGGCTTTCACATAAAATGTACCCTGGCAGCCCTTAATATATAACAGTTTAACTACCCGATGTACCATTTATTATACTCTAGAAGTATTAAATATATATACTGTAGTTGTCAGCACTTCTGTTCATAATGTTCATTATTTTAGATACAAAAATGTATAAAACAAAGCTGACACATGGAAACCGCATCTTTAATATACAATATACACTATACAGAGAAACGAAAACTGTGTGCGAGATACAGTGGGGTAACTCCGATGTTCTCCTACACGGAAAGTTGATTGCACACCAAACCAAACTTGAAAATAATTTCCATATTAACTCACTCCTTCGTTTCCAACCCATATCGGCATATCAACTCTTCGTGAGAATCAAACAGCACCGTAGACACACCAAACCGATCACCTCCATCCATTAAAATACTTCCTAGTTCACCAATTTCGTCTGCAACAACATTCGAGGTCATATCCATGTTGATTCAAACTGGAAATATATCAAAATTAAACAACAAATTTCGCACTCCTCAAATCCGCCATCTTGAATTTTGCAAACTCAATAAATTGTGTTTCCAGTTTGCTATAAAGAAGTTTAGATTTACAGCCAAATTTCCTAAGTAGTCAATGAACCACTGATCTGAATATAGGCCTATATTCAGATCAGTGCAATGAACGCGTCACCAAAAGTCTACAATCACCCGAGTGTTACGTACATAAATACGAACGTACGCGCTACTGTGTATTATTGTTGTGGTGAAAAGGGTGCCAGGCATCATGGTCTAGGGGCCGCCGGCCACTCTCCCTCTTAGTTCGTTCGATACCGGTTGGTAAGCCACCCATTCTCTCAACCTCTGGCGATAACGTTGGGATAGCCGAAACCTTGACTAAACGTAACATACGACGCTCTAGCACTAGCACGAGACGGTTCATGTGTCGGGCTAGAAGTCGGGAGGTATGGACTGATGGGGTACTAGTTATTTTTATTTCGTTATATCTTATAATCTCTTATAAAGTTATAAAGTTTTTTTTATAACTCCAAAGACTCTGGCAAAGACTCAAGTTTGTACTATAATCGCGAAAAAGTCGAATGAAAAAAATCCCGATTTGATACACTTAATTTACGCATGCGTATGGATTGACATCACCGAAGCAAATCGTCACCACAAGCCTGGAGCCACCCAAGCAAGTGTTACGTACATAAATACGAACGCGAAACATTATGTTATTGAGTTGGCAAGGAGTTACCGATCACAGGGTCTTGCGAAAAGGGTGCCAGGCATCATGGTCTAGGGGCCGCCAGCACTCTCCCTCTCAGTTCGTTCGATACCGGTTGGTAAGCCACTATAACTCACCCCTAACGATAGCGTTGGGATAGCCGAAACCTTGACTAAACGTAACATACGACGCTCTAGCACTAGACGGCAAGTCTAGAAGTCCGGAGGTATGGTCTGTGGGGATTTTTTCTAAATTTTTGTTATATTATAACTCTTCGTTTATAATCTAAAGATTCACGTTACTATATTTTAAATTGATTCACGTTACTAGGTTTTAAATTGATTTGTTAAACTCTTCGTTTATAACAGTAAATATTCACGTTACTTATTATCGCGAGCAGATCGAGAGCTAGACTTGCTCCAAGTCTGTCTCTTAATAGGGGTTTTTATTGGGGAGTGCGAAAATGCGGGCGGAAGGAAATTAAGGCGGAAGGAAATTAAGGCGGACGGCGGGCGGGCGGGGCGCGATAAAATTGGAAGAGGACCTCCCAATTTTCTCGCCGCCCGTCTCCTGCCCGCATTTTCGCGCGCCCTAATATACTCCCCCTAAGAGACAGACTTGGGGCAAGTCTAATCGAGAGCTTGTTTGATCAGCTTCGAATGGTCATCGCGTTTTTATCGCGCTATTTTTGAACTTCTAAATGCTTGCAATCGCTCAACACTCTATAGTTTACGCAATTATATGACCGATGGGGTGTATATTTTCTATTTTCTAAATTTAAAAGAAACCGCTTGGTAAGCCACCACTGTCAGGGGGTTGCGTCCAGCTTTTCGAAGGGAAATTCTAGTCATAATAATCCCCGTAATTTTCTCGAGAGCTTTTTTATTTTCCGCCGGAAAAGCAATCCAAGATGGCGGCTTCTTTATGCGCGACGCCAACAATCCGTAAACTAGACGAAACTGTAGTGAACCGTATTGCAGCCGGCGAAGTAATACAACGACCAGTAAACGCTGTTAAAGAAATGGTAGAGAATTGTTTGGACGCAAAATCAACTGCGATTCAAATATCCGTGAACAGGGGTTGATCACCTGCTAGAAAAGCCACAGGTGATCAACGTATTTCCCAAGACGTCAAAATCAGACAGCGTTCCAGAATGAGCTAACAGAACTTGCTCACATTTCAAAGTTTTCAGGTCTCTTAAACGTATCTAGAAAACAAAATAGTCGGGCGCAAAGTTATTTAAGTTAACGTAAATGAATTTATCGTTTTAACCTGATTGAGATAATAGGAAAATTTACCAGAAACAAAAAGAAATATTTAGTATAATTACCTTGCCAGATGTGTCACCACAACACAAATATCGCGATGAAACTTTCATAATACACGTCCCAGGTTCAACTGTATACTAAAATTGAGAAGAAACATTAAACACGGCTTCAGTGGGCCATTCTAGAAAAGATCTACACTGTAGTGAAAAGGGGATGTTTAGATAGAGAGGGGGACATTTAGATACAGTAGGGGGTTATTAGAGAGGGCGCATATAAGAGAGGGGGCTTATTATAGAGGGGGTTTATTAGAGAGGGCTTATTGGAGAGTGCTTATTAGAGAGGGCTTATTAGAGAGGGGGCTTATTAGAGAGGGGGATTATTAGAGAAGGGGGGCTTATTAGAAGATTTACATAATTTTCCATGGGGCAAAATATAATACTATGTTCCTCCTATGATGTACATACCATAGTTAAAACAATCCCAAGAAACAGGATTAAGTAAAAGTTCAGAGCAACCAGGTATAATATCAGACATGTTTTCCTTTTTTTTTTAATTTAATGTATATGCAATCCCCACACAAACTACATTAACGAGGGTTGTGTAATGAAAATATCTGAAGTAACATACTTCCTTTAAAATTTTATGACGATTAAGATCCAGTTCGAATATTTCATCCTGATGACCAGCAATAAGTAATGTTGCATCATCTTTCTGAAGCATACATTGCATGTCTGTCATGTTTGAGCCACTAAAATGAAAAAAGGGTATTTTACAGTTTACCAGCTTCATACCCAGAATTGCAAAGTTGAGCTGAATGTTTGGTGTTTGTGGGGTGCTTGGGGAGTTTGTGAAGGTTTTGTCGCATCCTTCCCAACATGTGCATGCATTCAGTTGCCACAGCACAACTTCTTTATAGAGGCCTGCATATGAGGCTGACAGTTTGTAAACCAAACCAGAGCAATGCAAGTATTTTATTATATGTATCTGAGATCTTCACTACCACTATTTACACTACATCATACCATACCATACCACACCATACCATACCATACCATACCATACCATACTATACCATACTAACTTAAGGTGGCACTATATTATATCCCAAATGATGTCCTAATTAGTTGGGTACTAGATTGTGCACAACTCTAGTTAGGTACATAATTATACAAAACTAAGATTCAGTACGGTTTAGCTTTGAGGATGGATTAAACTTACCTAAGGCTAAATAGTTTGAGTCCTTGTCTTTTTGTGAATCGTATTTCATTGTGCGTTAGAGACAACACACCACCATCGTTTGTTAGTAAATGACGGACTTCATTTTCATGAGCTTGAAATGATGTGTATTTCTGCATTTCCGACCCGAAGTATGATGTAATATGACCCTAGAAAACACAAGGGATTTACATACTCATCAGGAATGGGTAAGTTAACACTCTCCAGGTAGGTTTTCTCCTGAGTGGAAAGTTTCAAAAGTGTACACCTGATATTTAAAAAATGTAGAAATGTGATTCTGTGCAGGCATACATTGGTGTCTCCGACCCATCCAGGGTACATTTTAAGTGCAATACGCCGAAGATCTTCGGCATGGACTTCAGAAAATCTCGGCATACTGGCGTACGATTGTATACTTTTTGGCGTGCAAGCGTATGAGAATACTAAATTTTAAGCCCACAGTGTTATTTATTGACACACTGGGAATATTTCAATGGCAGTAGCTTGCACCCAGGCTAAGCTTGGCGTAGCAATTTCAATGTTTGGCATGGCATTTGGACGTCTTTCAAAATGTCTTGGTGTGACCTTGTTCAAGTGCTGGCATATCTTCGGCATGGCTTTCACATAAAATGTACCCTGGCAGCCCTTAATATATAACAGTTTATATTATAAGTAGTATCTAACGAGCAATTTGATTGGCTAATGCGCGTGCTTTATGACGCAATAAAGCACGGCCAGCGTTTTCATTTTGCTCACTTCGTCCCCGCTTGTTAAATTTTCCTCGGAATTGTCAATACAATATGAACAAAATTATAATAGTTTTAAATCCAAAGTCTGTCAAAAAGCAAGAAAAAATAGACCTAAACGAGATGGAAAAAAGCCAGCCAACATTTTAACAACGGAACATAAACGGCGAATAAAGATTCGTAGCTGTTTCTGAGTTTGAAATATACTTTTTTGCTTGAAAGTTGGCATTCAACGGCGACAAGAAACGCGAAAATCTGTACTATTTTGACATATAAAGGTACAAAAACTGTTTTTAAACACAAACCAAACCAAATATATCCACAGTTCTAGGTGCAAAAAATTAAAATTAACCATTTTGGCATTGATTTAGATATAATATACACTAGAAATACATGCATGCAGAACCCTCGCCCATAAGCAGAACAAACAATTTACTCGCACTCTGCCAATTACAAGTTATTGTAACATGAAGTACTGAGTACTGAGTCGACGAAATGTATTCATGGTAACACATTGTATTTTTTATATTTTAATTTGTACAAAATATTGTTTTGTTTTTAACTATAAAATTATCAATTGCCAACTATTAAAGTGGGTATATGCTATTATGTACTTATGTTTTGCATTTACTGTAAAAACATTCAACCTTAGACGTTCATTTTAAAATTTTTCGAAATTTTCAAAACTTCAACTGCTTTTCGAGGAATATTTTTTACTTCGCACTTGCTTTTAATGAAGTTTTCAAAGATGAAATTTGATGCATTTATTTTCTACACATTTCAAATTCACAATTGAATTGATACTTAAAATGCTTCATCGATCAATCAATGTTGTATTGAATTCACGCAGAGAATGATCACACATTTTCAAATTCACAACTATACTATACTGCATGCTATGTTAAAAATAAAAAGCAAGCAAACATGCAAAATAGACACTTGCCTGTTTAAAACGCTCCTTTTCGGTCTTTCGACTGTTTTTCCTCTTGTTAATTTGTCCTCTAAGTAATTTTCATTTATCTTGTTTACTTACATAGAGACTTAGACACTTATAAAATGAGTTGAGTGCAAAACTTTTTTGAAAAAAGTTTGCAAAATGGTCTGTGATGGAAGTCTTCTCTCGGCTTGAACTTGCGCATGCGCATAACTTACAAAACCGTCCCGTCAATCATCAGGCTGTTGCCAAGTTCCTGGGATTTTATCCGAGAGATCGGATTTTAAAAAGAAGTTGGGGAAGAACTTTTTGGGATTTTTGTTTTAAAAATTCATGCTCGGATTTTTTGGGATTTTTGGGAACAGAAAGTTCGAGAATTAAAATTGATTTTTTGTAAAATTATTTAAATTTAAATTAAAATAAACAATATAAAACGTCTGCTGGCATCCTATTTTCAAAAATCCAGGCGTTCGTTCATCAGTTTATCCAACTGAAGAATGTTTTATTTAAACATGAAGTATTACGCATATTTCGAGAAACTGGCGCACCCTAAATCTCTTTTTGTATGCCCGTTCGCAGGTTGAACGGGGAACGAAAGTGGGAACATTGGGATTTTGGGGAATCTCGGATGGGGATTTTGGGAATTTCACATTTTTACAGTTGCAAACCCTGGGATTGTCCATGATTCGCCGTCCATGAAAAAATGGCGGACGACTTTGCATTCCACAATGTTTTCACATACCCGGGTGTAAAGCGGAATTAAGCGGAATTAGCATTTCGCGCATCATGCTTGCGCTGCGCGTGTAAGCTCCGAGAATTAGTAATTCTTTACGGTGCTTCGCGCCGCTCGCGGAATATGTGTACAGTTTTTAAGCTGTCAAGATGCAACGACAAAAACCTACACAAATACGACATGTTTATGCATTCTTGACAGTTTGTCTGAGAAAATTTTTAACCACCAACCACTGAACTAGCAAAAAAAACACAAAAAATATTCAAACAGTACCTTCAAACAAAAACTGCCTGATATATTTGGTTCAAGATGAAAAATCAACTTGACAGCCAATGTCATCAAAGCAGCTTGACAAAAACGGAAAAACCCTTCGCTTTTATACGAATCCAGGACAATAGTGAAGCAGAACAACGAAAAACCAATCTGTCTATCATTGTGCACTATATTTGAAAAAATTTCAACAGTTTTTGTGCCTTTTTAATCCCTAATTTTTGTTGAGTTGCAAGTTTTTCGCTCCTTCGCCGGCCAGAATTCAAGCTTGTAGTTGTTGCCAAGCAATGAAAACATTAAAAAGCTTGCGAGTGACGTCAGTGATTACATGTTAGGAGAATATCAATATTGATCTTTGAACAAAATTGTTTACTGTGCTTTATATATACCACTTATAATATAAAAGAATTAAAAACTCATCTTGTGCCGTTATGGTGTAATAATGCACGAGGGTGAATGTTGGGAGAATACTGAGAAGCGTGTAAAACACTCGGCTACACCTCGTGTTTTACAAGCTTCTCTCGTATTCTCCCAACATTCACCCCTCGTGCATTATTACACCATAACGGCACGCGACTCGTTTTTTAATTCTTAATTAACTACCCGATGTACCATTTATTATACTCTAGAAGTATTAAATATATATACTGTAGTTGTCAGCACTTCTGTTCATAATGTTCATTATTTTAGATACGAAAATGTATAAAACAAAGCTGACACATGGAAACCGCATCTTTAATTATACAATATACACTATACAGAGAAACGAAAACTGTGTGTGAGATACAGTGGGGTAACTCCGATGTTCTCCTACACGGAAAGTTAATTGCACACCAAACCAAACTTGAAAATAATTTCCATAACTCACTCCTTCGTTTCCAACCCATATCAACTCTTCGTGAGAATCAAACAGCACCGTAGATACACCAAACCGATCACCTCCATCCACTAAAATACTTCCTAGTTCACCAATTTCGTCTGCAACAAAAATTCTGCACTCCTCAAATCCACCATCGGTCATATCCATGTTGATTCAAACTGAAATATATCAAAATTAAACAACAAATTTCGCACTCCTCAAATCCGCCATCTTGAATTTTGCAAACTCAATAAATTGTGTTTCCAGTTTGCTATAAAGAAGTTTAGATTTACAGCCAAATTTCCTAAGTAGTCAATGAACGCGTCACCAAAAGTCTACAATCACCCGAGTGTTACGTACATAAATACGAACGTACGCGCTACTGTGTATTATTGTTGTGGTGAAAAGGGTGCCAGGCATCATGGTCTAGGGGCCGCCGGCCACTCTCCCTCTTAGTTCGTTCGATACCGGTTGGTAAGCCACCCATTCTCTCAACCTCTGGCGATAACGTTGGGATAGCCGAAACCTTGACTAAACGTAACATACGACGCTCTAGCACTAGCACGAGACGGTTCATGTGTCGGGCTAGAAGTCGGGAGGTATGGACTGATGGGGTACTAGTTATTTTTATTTCGTTATATCTTATAATCTCTTATAAAGTTTTATTTATAACTCCAAAGACTCTGGCAAAGACTCAAGTTTGTACTATAATCGCGAAAAAGTCGAATGAAAAAAATCCCGATTTGATACACTTAATTTACGCATGCGTGAAGTTTAGTCGCCTGTAGTACGCATGCGTATGGATTGACATCACCGAAGCAAATCGTCACCACAAGCCTGGCGCCACCCAAGTGTTACGTACATAAATACGAACGCGAAACATTATATTATTGAGTTGGCAAGGAGTTACCGATCACAGGGTCTTGCGAAAAGGGTGCCAGGCATCATGGTCTAGGGGCCGCCAGCACTCTCCCTCTCAGTTCGTTCGATACCGGTTGGTAAGCCACTATAACTCACCCCTAACGATAGCGTTGGGATAGCCGAAACCTTGACTAAACGTAACATACGACGCTCTAGCACTAGACGGCAAGTCTAGAAGTCCGGAGGTATGGTCTGTGGGGATTTTTTCTAAATTTTTGTTATATTATAACTCTTCGTTTATAATCTAAAGATTCACGTTACTATATTTTAAATTGATTCACGTTACTAGGTTTTAAATTGATTTGTTAAACTCTTCGTTTATAACAGTAAATATTCACGTTACTTATTATCGCGAGCAGATCGAGAGCTAGACTTGCTCCAAGTCTGTCTCTTAATAGGGGTTTTTATTGGGGAGTGCGAAAATGCGGGCGGAAGGAAATTAAGGTGGAAGGAAATTAAGGCGGACGGCGGGCGGGCGGGGCGCGATAAAATTGGAAGAGGACCTCCCAATTTTCTCGCCGCCCGTCTCCTGCCCGCATTTTCGCGCGCCCTAATATACTCCCCCTAAGAGACAGACTTGGGGCAAGTCTAATCGAGAGCTTGTTTGATCAGCTTCGAATGGTCATCGCGTTTTTATCGCGCTATTTTTGAACTTCTAAATGCTTGCAATCGCTCAACACTCTATAGTTTACGCAATTATATGACCGATGGGGTGTATATTTTCTATTTTCTAAATTTAAAAGAAACCGCTTGGTAAGCCACCACTGTCAGGGGGTTGCGTCCAGCTTTTCGAAGGGAAATTCTAGTCATAATAATCCCCCCGTAATTTTCTCGAGAGCTTTTTTATTTTCCGCCGGAAAAGCAATCCAAGATGGCGGCTTCTTTATGCGCGACGCCAACAATCCGTAAACTAGACGAAACTGTAGTGAACCGTATTGCAGCCGGCGAAGTAATACAACGACCAGTAAACGCTGTTAAAGAAATGGTAGAGAATTGTTTGGACGCAAAATCAACTGCGATTCAAATATCCGTGAAATCAGGGGGTTGATCACCTGCTAGAAAAGCCACAGGTGATCAACGTATTTCCCAAGACGTCAAAATCAGACAGCGTTCCAGAATGAGCTGACAGAACTTGCTCACATTTCAAAGTTTTCAGGTCTCTTAAACGTATCTAGAAAACAAAATAGTCGGGCGCAAAGTTATTTAAGTTAACGTAAATGAATTTATCGTTTTAACCTGATTGAGATAATAGGAAAATTTACCAGAAACAAAAAGAAATATTTAGTATAATTACCTTGCCAGATGTGTCACCACAACACAAATATCGCGATGAAACTTTCATAATACACGTCCCAGGTTCAACTGTATACTAAAATTGAGAAGAAACATTAAACACGGCTTCAGTGGGCCATTCTAGAAAAGATCTACACTGTAGTGAAAAGGGGATGTTTAGATACAGTAGGGGGTTATTAGAGAGGGCGCATATAAGAGAGGGGGCTTATTATAGAGGGGTTTATTAGAGAGGGCTTATTGGAGAGTTCCCGTGTGAACAAATGGGTCGGACGAATTTCCGTCCGAAATCGCGTGGACCTCTGGTAAAATCGCGTGACCTCTGGTAAAGTCGCGTGGACCTCTGGGAAAATCGCGTGGACCTCTCTGGTAAGAGGGATTTTGAAAAACTGTAGTTATAAAATTCCCGTTGTATTGATAAACGCAGAAATCTAGATTTACATGTAATTCATGGCTAGCGAAGCATGACGCCGCACAACATAATCACAAGACGTTTGCGCGCTGTAAAACGCCAGACAGAACAAAAATATTAATATCTGAATATCCAAGTTCACGAAAAAGTAGGTTGCGGTAACTAATATAACCAAAATCTTCAAAAAGACTTTACAAAACTGGAATCAGACATTCGTTAACCAGCTTATCTACCTGTTCAGTTTCACGTCAAAGGGAAAGCCCCTTTTATTTCATCACATTAAAATTATGAATATCCTGGGATTTAAAGCACTGGCCAATGAATTAACTTTCTTAGAAAACCTTAACCAATCACAGATTTACTTTCACTTGTATAAACGCAGAATGTGAGCTTTTGTTGTATTCTGAAATTCGGTATCGATGTGCTATGTTATTGTGCTTGGATTAAAATAAAGGAAAAATTTTCCGTGATTATATCATTCAAGAAATATCAAATGTGAGTATAAATATATCTGCCTGTAGTTCTATGTGTTTGAGATTATCCCACCAATGCCACATATATTCATGATGTGCATATATTTTGATTATTATATATTTCTGTGCTGTACTGTACTGTACTGTATGTTGACTCATAACTGTCTGACTTTAAAATTTTATGACGATTAAGATCCAGTTCGAATATTTCATCCTGATGACCAGCAATAAGTAATGTTGCATCATCTTTCTGAAGCATACATTGCATGTCTGTCATGTTTGAGCCACTAAAATGAAAAAAGGGTATTTTACAGTTTACCAGCTTCATACCCAGAATTGCAAAGTTGAGCTGAATGTTTGGTGTTTGTGGGGTGCTTGGGGAGTTTGTGAAGGTTTTGTCGCATCCTCCCCAACATGTGCATGCATTCAGTTGCCACAGCACAACTTCTTTATAGAGGCCTGCATATGAGGCTGACAGTTTGTAAACCAAACCAGAGTAATGCAAGTATTTTATTATGGCGTATCTGAGATCTTCACTTGGTTTACTATACCATACCATACCATACCATACCATACCATACCATACCATACCATACCATACCATACCATACCATACCATACTATACTATACTATACTAACTTAAGGTGGCTTTCCGTTATATTATATCCCAAATGATGTCCTAATTAGTTGGGTACTAGATTGTGCACAACTATAGTTAGGTACATAATTATACAAAACTAAAATTAAGTAAGGTTTAGCTTTGAGGATGGATTAAACTTACCTAAGGCTAAATAGTTTGAGTCCTTGTCTTTTTGTGAATCGTATTTCATTGTGCGTTAGAGACAACACACCACCATCGTTTGTTAGTAAATGACGGACTTCATTTTCATGAGCTTGAAATGATGTGTATTTCTGCATTTCCGACCCGAAGTATGATGTAATATGACCCTAGAAAACACAAGGGATTTACATACTCATCAGGAATGGGTAAGTTAACACTCTCCAGGTAGGTTTTCTCCTGAGTGGAAAGTTTCAAAAGTGTACACCTGATATTTAAAAAATGTAGAAATGTGATTCTGTGCAGGCATACATTGGTGTCTCCGACCCATCCAGGGTACATTTTAAGTGCAATACGCCGAAGATCTTCGGCATGGACTTCAGAAAATCTCGGCATACTGGCGTACGATTGTATACTTTTTGGCGTGCAAGCGTATGAGAATACTAAATTTTAAGCCCACAGTGTTATTTATTGACACACTGGGAATATTTCAATGGCAGTAGCTTGCACCCAGGCTAAGCTTGGCGTAGCAATTTCAATGTTTGGCATGGCATTTGGACGTCTTTCAAAATGTCTTGGTGTGACCTTGTTCAAGTGCTGGCATATCTTCGGCATGGCTTTCACATAAAATGTACCCTGGCAGCCCTTAATATATAACAGTTTATATTATAAGTAGTATCTAACGAGCAATTTGATTGGCTAATGCGCGTGCTTTATGACGCAATAAAGCACGGCCAGCGTTTTCATTTTGCTCACTTCGTCCCCGCTTGTTAAATTTTCCTCGGAATTGTCAATACAATATGAACAAAATTATAATAGTTTTAAATCCAAAGTCTGTCAAAAAGCAAGAAAAAATAGACCTAAACGAGATGGAAAAAAGCCAGCCAACATTTTAACAACGGAACATAAACGGCGAATAAAGATTCGTAGCTGTTTCTGAGTTTGAAATATACTTTTTTGCTTGAAAGTTGGCATTCAACGGCGACAAGAAACGCGAAAATCTGTACTATTTTGACATATAAAGGTACAAAAACTGTTTTTAAACACAAACCAAACCAAATATATCCACAGTTCTAGGTGCAAAAAATTAAAATTAACCATTTTGGCATTGATTTAGATATAATATACACTAGAAATACATGCATGCAGAACCCCTCGCCCATTTGAACCAAACAATTTACTCGCCAAAAGTTATTGTAACATGAAGTACTGAGTCGACGAATGTAACCATGGTAACACGCAACATTGTATATTTTTTATATTTTAATTTGTACAAAATATTGTTTTGTTTTTAACTATAAAATTATCAATTGCCAACTATATAAAGTGGGTATATGCTATTATGTACTCTTTTAGCTTTGATTTACTGTAACATTCAACCTTAGACGTTCACAAAACGTTTCGAAATTTTCAAAAAACTTCAACTGCTTTTCGAGGAATATTTTTATACTTCGCACTTGCTTTTGCAATGAAGTTTTTGAGATTTGATGTTTTTTATTTTTTTATAACATATTTGAATCGATACTAAAATGCTCTTAACGATCAATCAATGTTGTATTGACCACGCAGAATGATCTACACATTTTCAAATTCACAAACTATACTGCATGCTATGTTAAAAAATCGGCAAAGCAAACATGCAAAATAGACACTTGCCTGTTTAAAACGCTCCTTTTTCGGTCTTTCGACTGTTTTTCCTCTTGTTAATTTGTCCTCTAAGTAATTTTCATTTATCTTGTTTACTTACATAGAGACTTACTTATAAAATGAGTGCAAAACTTTTTTTGAAAAAAGTTTGCAAAATGGTCTGTGATGGAAGTCTTCTCTCGGCTTGAACTTGCGCATGCGCATAACTTACAAAACCGTCCCGTCCATCAGGGTTGCCAAGTTCGGGATTTTATCCCGAGATCTCGGGATTTTAAAAAGAAGTTGGGAACTTTTTGGGATTTTTGTTTTAAAAATTCATGCTCGGGATTTTTTTGGGATTTTTGGGAACAGAAAGTTCGAGAATTAAAAATTGATTTTTTTGTAAAATTATTTTAAATTAAAATAAACAATATAACAATTTTCAAAAAATCCAGCGTTCGTCTGCTGGCATCCTATTGAACTTTATGTTACAAATGTTATACCAGATCAGTTTATCCAACTGAAGTATGTTTCATTTATACAACATGAAGTATTACGCATATTTCGAGAAACTGGCGCAATCTCTAAATCTCTTTTTCAGAGTATGCCCGTTCGCAGGTTGGGGACTGGGAACGAAAGTGGGAACATTGGGATTTTTGGGGGAATCTCGGGATATTTGGGAAGCTTAGTTGGGAATTTCACACATTTACAGTTGGCAACCCTGCCGTCCATGACAAAAAAAAATGGCGGACGACTTTGCATTCCACAATGTTTTCACATACCCGGGTGTAAATCTCCGAGCGGAATTAGTACCCTCGCACGGCGCTTCGCGCCGGCTCGCGGAATATGTGTACAGTTTTTAAGCTGTCAAGATGCAACGACAAAAACCTACACAAATACGACATGTTTATGCATTCTTGACAGTTTGTCTGAGAAAATTTTTAACCACCAACCACTGAACTAGCAAAAAAAACACAAAAAATATTCAAACAGTACCTTCAAACAAAAACTGCCTGATATATTTGGTTCAAGATGAAAAATCAACTTGACAGCCAATGTCATCAAAGCAGCTTGACAAAAACGGAAAAACCCTTCGCTTTTATACGAATCCAGGACAATAGTGAAGCAGAACAACGAAAAACCAATCTGTCTATCATTGTGCACTATATTTGAAAAAATTTCAACAGTTTTTGTGCCTTTTTAATCCCTAATTTTTGTTGAGTTGCAAGTTTTTCGCTCCTTCGCCGGCCAGAATTCAAGCTTGTAGTTGTTGCCAAGCAATGAAAACATTAAAAAGCTTGCGAGTGACGTCAGTGATTACATGTTAGGAGAATATCAATATTGATCTTTGAACAAAATTGTTTACTGTGCTTTATATATACCACTTATAATATAAAAGAATTAAAAAACTCGTCTTGTGCCGTTATGGTGTAATAATGCACGAGGGGTGAATGTTGGGAGAATACTCGAGAAGCGTGTAAAACACTCGGCTACACCTCGTGTTTTACAAGCTTCTCTCGTATTCTCCCAACATTCACCCCTCGTGCATTATTACACCATAACGGCACGCGACTCGTTTTTTAATTCTTAATTAACTACCCGATGTACCATTTATTATACTCTAGAAGTATTAAATATATATACTGTAGTTGTCAGCACTTCTGTTCATAATGTTCATTATTTTAGATACGAAAATGTATAAAACAAAGCTGACACATGGAAACCGCATCTTTAATTATACAATATACACTATACAGAGAAACGAAAACTGTGTGCGAGATACAGTGGGGTAACTCCGATGTTCTCCTACACGGAAAGTTAATTGCACACCAAACCAAACTTGAAAATAATTTCCATAACTCACTCCTTCGTTTCCAACCCATATCAACTCTTCGTGAGAATCAAACAGCACCGTAGATACACCAAACCGATCACCTCCATCCACTAAAATACTTCCTAGTTCACCAATTTCGTCTGCAACAAATTTCGCACTCCTCAAATCCACCATCGGTCATATCCATGTTGATTCAAACTGGAAATATATCAAAATTAAACAACAAATTTCGCACTCCTCAAATCCGCCATCTTGAATTTTGCAAACTCAATAAATTGTGTTTCCAGTTTGCTATAAAGAAGTTTAGATTTACAGCCAAATTTCCTAAGTAGTCAATGAACGCGTCACCAAAAGTCTACAATCACCCGAGTGTTACGTACATAAATACGAACGTACGCGCTACTGTGTATTATTGTTGTGGTGAAAAGGGTGCCAGGCATCATGGTCTAGGGGCCGCCGGCCACTCTCCCTCTTAGTTCGTTCGATACCGGTTGGTAAGCCACCCATTCTCTCAACCTCTGGCGATAACGTTGGGATAGCCGAAACCTTGACTAAACGTAACATACGACGCTCTAGCACTAGCACGAGACGGTTCATGTGTCGGGCTAGAAGTCGGGAGATATGGACTGATGGGGTACTAGTTATTTTTATTTCGTTATATCTTATAATCTCTTATAAAGTTATAAAGTTTTTTTTATAACTCCAAAGACTCTGGCAAAGACTCAAGTTTGTACTATAATCGCGAAAAAGTCGAATGAAAAAAATCCCGATTTGATACACTTAATTTACGCATGCGTGAAGTTTAGTCGCCTGTAGTACGCATGCGTATGGATTGACATCACCGAAGCAAATCGTCACCACAAGCCTGGCGCCACCCAAGTGTTACGTACATAAATACGAACGCGAAACATTATGTTATTGAGTTGGCAAGGAGTTACCGATCACAGGGTCTTGCGAAAAGGGTGCCAGGCATCATGGTCTAGGGGCCGCCAGCACTCTCCCTCTCAGTTCGTTCGATACCGGTTGGTAAGCCACTATAACTCACCCCTAACGATAGCGTTGGGATAGCCGAAACCTTGACTAAACGTAACATACGACGCTCTAGCACTAGACGGCAAGTCTAGAAGTCCGGAGGTATGGTCTGTGATTTTTCTAAATTTTTGTTATATTATAACTCTTCGTTTATAATCTAAAGATTCACGTTACTATATTTTAAATTGATTCACGTTACTAGGTTTTAAATTGATTTGTTAAACTCTTCGTTTATAACAGTAAATATTCACGTTACTTATTATCGCGAGCAGATCGAGAGCTAGACTTGCTCCAAGTCTGTCTCTTAATAGGGTTTTTATTGGGAGTGCGAAAATGCGGGCGGAAGGAAATTAAGGTGGAAGGAAATTAAGCGGACGGCGGGCGGGCGGGCGCGATAAAATTGGAAGAGGACCTCCCAATTTTCTCGCCGCCCGTCTCCTGCCCGCATTTTCGCGCGCCCTAATATACTCCCCCTAAGAGACAGACTTGGGGCAAGTCTAATCGAGAGCTTGTTTGATCAGCTTCGAATGGTCATCGCGTTTTTATCGCGCTATTTTTGAACTTCTAAATGCTTGCAATCGCTCAACACTCTATAGTTTACGCAATTATATGACCGATGGGGTGTATATTTTCTATTTTCTAAATTTAAAAGAAACCGCTTGGTAAGCCACCACTGTCAGGGGGTTGCGTCCAGCTTTTCGAAGGGAAATTCTAGTCATAATAATCCCCCCGTAATTTTCTCGAGAGCTTTTTTATTTTCCGCCGGAAAAGCAATCCAAGATGGCGGCTTCTTTATGCGCGACGCCAACAATCCGTAAACTAGACGAAACTGTAGTGAACCGTATTGCAGCCGGCGAAGTAATACAACGACCAGTAAACGCTGTTAAAGAAATGGTAGAGAATTGTTTGGACGCAAAATCAACTGCGATTCAAATATCCGTGAAATCAGGGGGTTGATCACCTGCTAGAAAAGCCACAGGTGATCAACGTATTTCCCAAGACGTCAAAATCAGACAGCGTTCCAGAATGAGCTGACAGAACTTGCTCACATTTCAAAGTTTTCAGGTCTCTTAAACGTATCTAGAAAACAAAATAGTCGGGCGCAAAGTTATTTAAGTTAACGTAAATGAATTTATCGTTTTAACCTGATTGAGATAATAGGAAAATTTACCAGAAACAAAAAGAAATATTTAGTATAATTACCTTGCCAGATGTGTCACCACAACACAAATATCGCGATGAAACTTTCATAATACACGTCCCAGGTTCAACTGTATACTAAAATTGAGAAGAAACATTAAACACGGCTTCAGTGGGCCATTCTAGAAAAGATCTACACTGTAGTGAAAAGGGGATGTTTAGATACAGTAGGGGGTTATTAGAGAGGGCGCATATAAGAGAGGGGGCTTATTATAGAGGGGGTTTATTAGAGAGGGCTTATTGGAGAGTTCCCGTGTGAACAAATGGGTCGGACGAATTTCCGTCCGGAAATCGCGTGGACCTCTGGTAAAATCGCGTGGACCTCTGGTAAAGTCGCGTGGACCTCTGGGAAAATCGCGTGGACCTCTGGTAAGAGGGATTTTGAAAAACTGTAGTTATAAAATTCCCGTTGTATTGATAAACGCAGAAATCTAGATTTACATGTAATTCATGGCTAGCGAAGCATGACGCCGCACAACATAATCACAAGACGTTTGCGCGCTGTAAAACGCCAGACAGAACAAAAATATTAATATCTGAATATCCAAGTTCACGAAAAAGTAGGTTGCGGTAACTAATATAACCAAAATCTTCAAAAAGACTTTACAAAACTGGAATCAGACATTCGTTAACCAGCTTATCTACCTGTTCAGTTTCACGTCAAAGGGAAAGCCCCTTTTATTTCATCACATTAAAATTATGAATATCCTGGGATTTAAAGCACTGGCCAATGAATTAACTTTCTTAGAAAACCTTAACCAATCACAGATTTACTTTCACTTGTATAAACGCAGAATGTGAGCTTTTGTTGTATTCTGAAATTCGGTATCGATGTGCTATGTTATTGTGCTTGGATTAAAATAAAGGAAAAATTTTCCGTGATTATATCATTCAAGAAATATCAAATGTGAGTATAAATATATCTGCCTGTAGTTCTATGTGTTTGAGATTATCCCACCAATGCCACATATATTCATGATGTGCATATATTTTGATTATTATATATTTCTGTGCTGTACTGTACTGTACTGTATGTTGACTCATAACTGTCTGACAAATCGCATACGTTCGCAGAGAGCTTTTTATATTTACCATGCCCATGAGCATGGAATTACCTTCAAAGTTACTATACGATATACAAAGATATGTCGCCTGTTTGGTGAGCGTTCAAGCAAGTGCAACACTCTGTGCATTGAAAGGAGAATATGAAGATTTACGATACACAGACACCATAACATTTTAGTTGACTTTAAAATACTGACTTCTTATCAGGCGCAAACGTTTAAGAGGTACAGAATATCACGTCACACTCGCCAAGTTCGTGGAATTTTGTGAATGTCAACAGAAAATTCAGTCTCAGAGGACATGAGTCAATTTATTTTAACTATTTCTTTATTCTTAAGATTTACCTAAGGTCTTCCTTCGTTGCCTAATAGCAGACTGCAAGGTTGAAATTTAATTTTCGATTCCTTGTACAAGCATAAGTTTTTACATGTAACAACAACAATGGCTGTCAAACGAACGTGATGCTATCGAAAAGACCCCAGCTCAAAGCTGTCTAAGGACCTTTAACAAAGAATAAGTTACAATTTTGCCAGATTCAAAAGCTGGCTTTCATATCTGCCAAAATCGTAACTTCTAGAGTACGCAATTAGCTGGTTAAATTATGTAGAAAAACGAAAGGAGATCGCAATTTTAACTGCGACATTCGTTTTCCAAGAAGAACCCGCATTGACCCGGATGTGTTTTGAAAATTACGCTATAAAAATGTAATTTAAATAAGCATTATATCTCGTATCGCAGCATGACATTCCCGTGATCTCGTCCTGTTTTCTGATTGGTTGAGGTTCTTTTATTCTGGTTCCCAGTCCAGAGTTAGTCCTCTGTTCAGGCGCGCGCGTACCAAGAGGCCTGGGGACTAGACTGGACCACTGGACTGGACTCGCAGAACGGTTGTTTTTTGGAGATTTTTGACTGTTAGACGGTGCAATTTTCTATGAGGCAACTTGTCCCTCAATTTAGGAAAAAACCGTCGTCACATTGAATATATTTGCATGTTAGGTCATGTTACATCGGTACCATTGATTTCAGTGCAACGATTTGGTCATTTTGGTCCTTCGAATGGCATAAAAGATCGTGCAAAAATGCATAATTTAATAGCGCCAATTTAGTAATATGTTTCAATGAACACACCAACCTCCAGCGCACGAAAGCTGAGCGTAATGTAGGGATCAATAAACAGGAACCACAACGCAGTGTGTTTGAAGAATTCTTAAATTGACCTGCACCTCCACTGAACCAGATTGCTTCCTGTGGTAGCTATCAAATGATAGACCAGTGATTGCAGGATATTTGTTAGGATATAGACTTCTATCTCTCTGTTTACCAGTTAGGGTCAGGATCTCCGTTATCATAAACAGCGAGACATCAATATATAAAAATATCTAATCATTTGTTTAGTGAGCAATGCCGCTGGACACTGTATTATTCTTGGATACATCAGGCTCAATGGCCGGCCGTGGTATGAGAGAACTGAGACGAGCAGCGTCTGAATTTCTTGAAGGCATCGAGGAAACAGCAAAACAATCTGAATTAAAGGTCTGTATTGACTGATTTACAACCTCGTTTTAACGGGAAAGCACTGTTCAAACTGATGTCCTGGTTAGCCCACCTTCGGTAAACCACAACAATTAACGTTTCCTAGTTTCCTTAGTTGTTTGACTAGGGTCAGAGCCGCTTAAATACACATCCACCATAATTTGAAACCGAAAAATCGTCCTTATTATCGTCCACCAACGAAAACGCCATGATTCGGAAAAGTGACGGTCAATGTAACAATGCGAAGTATTGTGCACTGACTGTGCTATATTTATTAAATGTCCAGCAAACAGTTTAACTTTGAAATTTGTAAAGTTCAGTTTTTGATGTTACAGCCATAGCAATGTCAAACCTGCACATGTTTTTTAAAGTTGAGTTTGAGGGTAGGCAACGATAGCGATAGAATATTTTGAATATATTATTCAAGAAATTAGCCTGCTCTAAATACGGTTATAATTCCAGGAAAACGTTGCAGTCGTGGAATTTGGAGGAAATACTCGGATTGTTAAGAACTTATCCACAGACTACGCTGCTCTGAAGAAATGTATCGGTAAGCTCTCTTGCAAGTTCTCAGAGCTCACCATAATAAGGTTCTATTGTGACCTGATGAAGTCATTGCGACCTGATTCTATTTCAGAAAGTTTGTCAGCGAGTGGTCGAACGCCAATGAAGGAAGGTCCTTCAAGGTCTCACCCTTGCAATGAAGGAGATTCTTGAACATGGTGCGTTTTAGACTGTGCTTTTTTACGTTTTCGTGATATTGGACGAATTCCGAACCCGCGTCTGGTTTCATGCGTCTTGTAAGAACACGAAAAGCGAAGTCGTGCAAATTTGAGTACGGCTCTGAATCCGGTCCTAAATCATCCGGTTCTTTACTTTGTATATAAATATGTACATACCAAATTTCAAACAAGATTTTATATCAGTGTTTTTAGGATGATTCAGTACTTCGTGTTGCATTTCTTCAACTCAAACATTGTTTAGTAGCAGATGACTTCAAAGTTTAAAGCGCAGCGTTAGGATAGCAGGCTGTCATAATAGAAAATTATTGGAGAGTTCATATCATTCCAGGGAAGTTTTGATAGAGAAATTAGGGTTAATTTCGCAGGTGGAGTGGTTAACGTGAATGGTTTAAAGCTTTCTCCACGCATTGTGTTAATGACAGATGGAAAACCTACAGGCGAAACTGAAGCTCAGGTATAAAGATTTGTTCTTTTAAAATCTAAACGCGGGTTATAGGTATGGTGGGTAAGCATAAATTACTTGGAAAAACTTACAGAAAAGAAATTGTGTAAATATTTACCAGGCTATAACCGAGGTTCTCACAGTTGCTGCGTTGTTTGGTCAACATTGGAAAGAAGTTGGTCTACCTCATCCAATTCCTATTGCTTGTGTTGGCTGTGGGGATGCTGATAAGGTGAGAGAAATACACAGTTGCTCGCTACCCAAAAATTATATATTCAGAAAAACGCTGCAGAATATTATTGGCCAACACCACTCAATATGCACATATTTCGTTGCAGCAACTGCTTGAAGGGATCGCAAAAATAACGAAAGGCATGTTTACTATGGTTGACAGTATGGAGGAATTAAGCACGTTCTTTCGTAGACAAGTGATTCTCTCAAGATTCGTCGCGCAATTTTCGCATGGTTAGTTGGTAGTTCATGTGTAATTCTTTCTTTTGAATTTGTCGCTAAAACGAAACAGTTTTGTGCAAGAAAGATGATATCATACGATACATGTATTGCATAGTGCATGTTTTTGAGTTCTCTTGTGAAATAATTAAACAAATGGCGCGATATTCAGTTAATATATATAATTCAGTAAATCTTGATACTTGGAGCATATGAATGTATATTTTTTTATTATTATTATTATTATTATTATTTAAACTTCTTTATGCACACGGTGGCCTTTCAGTTGCCTGGTTTTCAAAGGGCCGTGTGATTTACATTATAAAATGTTAACTATTTACAAAAATTATTTAATTAAGGTAATTAGGTATTTACAAATATTAAAATATATCAGTATATAGTGTTTCGTACTTAATTATGATTATAATGGTTATTTAAACAGTTTTTAAAAGCGTTTATGGAGAGGCTCTCGTATTCATTAATTAATTCATCGGGTAGGCTATTCCAGGATACGGCTCCTCGATGTGAAAAACTACGTTTCATGAAGTTAGTTTTAGGTTGATCTAAGTGGAGCATGCGATCATTGTTTCTCAGCTTGTACCTATCATTGTGGCGGAAGGTGAATAATTCGGATATGTAATTAGGCGTTGCTTTTTGTAGTGCTTTGAACGTCATTACATTTCTTCAGATATGTCACAGTTACGATCATTGCTGGCGTTACAACAGTTCATGAGAGCAATGTGGGGAATCTGTGGAGGATTCTGAGGCGGTGAGTCGCATGCACTGTGACATATTGACAGGCTCTGCGATTTTTAGCCATTTTAACATATTAACGCAACCAGACATCAACCAACACGCTGATATAACACGATTATTTGTATTTTTTAAGCGTTCCCTTCGCGGTCTTCTTGGTGCGATGTTGATCGGGGCAGCTTTAGATGATAGTGATGATGATGACGACGACGGAGATAGTACGGTGAGTTCTGCATTTATACTACTTGTTCATATTAAAGTCTCGGTGATTGCGGGGTTCTAGTGCAAGTAAAATTGCAAGTTAGTGAAGGCCCTAGAAGTTAGTGAAGGCCCTGGAAGTTAGCGAAGGCCCTGGAAGTTAGTGAAGGTCCTTCGTCTGGAAGTTAGTGAAGGCCCTTCGTCTGGAAGTTAGTGAAGGTCCTTCGTCTGGAAGTTAGTGAAGGCCCTTCGCTCCAGACGTCAAAGTTCTTGGTATATAGGCTTATAGGCTGAAGGATTTAATAAGGAATATGGTATTTATATTTTGACAAGAATTGAACTTTTATTACTCCACAGTCTTATCCTACGCCACCACCACTGGGAGCTCGTTTGCGTCGAGGACCTCAATGGAAATGGGGGGATCAAGATGGTCATGGAGTGGGGACTATCGTCAAACACTCTGATACAAAAGGTAGGTAAAGCACTGATCTCTGAAGTAGACTGGATAGCGAATAGCGCAGCTCATTTAAATATTACGTCAATATATGATTAGGATCAGGATTGCAAGGATAGTTTAAGGTAAGAATTCGCGCGCTTTGTCCTTTGAAGATGCTGATATGAAAAATGACCTGTTATTTCACAACATCGTCTGTTATTACTCTGTTACTTGAGTTTGTTCCTCAGCTCGTTTAACCTTAGATATCCTGAGTAACATTTACCATGTAATCTTGTTATTTGTCTCTACATGTAAATAATCCTTTGATAATTTGTGGTAATAAAGATACATTGTTGTTATTAACTTTACTCATATGTAGGTTGGGTCGATGTTCGTTGGGACAATGGCAGAAAGAATTCGTATCGTTTTGGTAAAGGTAAAACAAAATTGAAGTGGCAGTCAAGTCCATTCTTCTCATGCGTGTTTCGTTTAAATAACTTACTTGTGTCATATATAGAAATTTATGTCATAATAGATTGTGGACGAACCACGTAAGGTAACTTTTCATGAAGGAATTAAAATTGGAGTGCGAGTTGTACGAGGTAAATGTTTATAAGTTGTAATCGCTTTGCACAAATGTTAATATAAGTCAAAGCAATGAGTATGGAGAACAGTGGCCGTTTCAAACAATGAAAAGACAATGTAACATTCGGGGGGGGGTCTGCCCCGTGTAACATGACCCTTAACGAAACCTTGACATCTCTGGCAAAGAAGCAAGCTTATGTATAACGTTACTTTTATGTGTCTCAGGCCAAGACAACACTTATTTTGTTTATCGTCTCTAAAAATACACGTATTTTATCAGGCATGAGCTTGACTTTGGAACGAATGCCAGACAAAAACACCTTAGCTCGTTTTGCGTCAACCAATATAAGCTTGGTATTGTCGGTAAACGGCGTACGACGTCATTTATGTTTTGTTGTTGTCTGTTGCTATGACAACATACAAACGTATCCCAATATCACGAACTCGCCAAAACAACAGAACATAAAAACATCAGGGAAAAAATTACGTTATGCTTTAGTTTTGACCAATTTTGTGGCAATTATGCATATTTTTTCCAGTTAAAACTTACATAGTGGGAATTTGACCAACGTTCTTACTCAGCTACGATCCTTTAATAATAATAGTCTAATCTAAGGACTTAGAAGTGAAGGGTTTTGTCTCGAAAGGTCAGTATTTTAGACATATATATGTTTGACCTAGCAAAAATATCTTAGTATTTACTATTAATTAGCTTTACCGTAAAAATTACATGCCTATAATTATAAAACACCCGAAAATGTACATACAAAAGACGGTGGAATAGACGCAATACTCCAACGGCATGGTGCCTTGTGGCCAATTACTGCATGCATACGGAGCTCAAAGGCAAATGCTAAGTTTTACTGATTCACTAATACTATAGGTTAGCTATAGCCTGAGAACAATGATTAATTGGTTGGTCATCGTTGAGATTCAGTAGAACTGTGATGTATAACATATTTGTCGATATGTTTATAATTTAATCAAATTAAGTGGTCAAATCAGTAATTCTTAAAAACTTCAGAGTTCGGTCTTCAGATCTACGGACTATGCTCTTGTCATTTAGAAGATCAAGCAAAAAACATTGCTGATAACAACTACATACTGTAATTCTCCATTACTATAGACATATTACTGACATCTAATACCTTACCTAAAACCGCGTAAAGAGAACTGTCTTCGAATCCTCATCTTCTTGAAAGTTTTAACAGTAAACCAACTACTGTCGAGACCAAACATGAATACTAAATGTTTACTTTAAAGTCCTGTTTATCTCCTATGCTTATCCTGTCACACGTCGTATATCGATACATACAAATATGGCAACATATATTCACCAAGGACGTACATCACGTTTACAAACAAGGCTTGACCTGTCCTTCCTACGTCGCAGTGTGCTGCCCACACACAGTCTTCAATGATACACTTGTTGGGATTTCCTGCATGCCCACTTGATATTCTTAAACATACAAAAGGCTCGCTTTCAAACATGAAAAAAGCTAATAAATGATGTAATAAAAAAGACGGTAAATACTACACGCTTGTTCATTTTTACCTTAAAAAGTTCTCTCAAACATTTCATGAAAAAGCCCACGCTGTCAGAACGTGTCGTTTATATAAATTAACCATGTACGGTTTGATGGAGAACATATATTAACATTATTCTTAGTATCCGGCCGAGACAGACCAATTGAAAATCCGAAGAAGAATATTACATCAAACACTATTTCAATAATTTTTCAAATATATATATATATCATAGAGTGGGGTAAACTAGGTCTGAATGACTATCACTGACATTTAATTATATATGTCTATGATGATAATATTAATATCAATTACCAAGGCACACGTTGAACATACAGTAATGTATATATAAGTTACATAATCATATACAAAACGGATCTAATACAAAAGAGACCTTAGACTTATACAGTTAAAGTTGATAGAATAACGATAAAATTATGTAGACTATCAGTCTATCTTTTATTCCATAATTTTCAATAGTTTATAACGCTTGCAGTGGCAGTGGCTGCAGTGCAGAGAGCAGCACTCAAGGGCAATACTGTAATGAGTTAATTATCCTAAATATATAAATCTCTATAATTTAACTCCAACATTTTTACGGCCTAGAATTAGTGAACCATCAACCTAAACCTAGGTCTATATAACTAAACTAATTGTAGCTAATGTTTATATAATCTTTATCTGAACTTTAAATCTATATGGCTATATAAATCTATGCATGTCTATACACTATACAATGAAAGTGCAACATAAGTCATTTTACACTATCAGTATCAAGTAATGTATCAAGTATCAAGTAAAATGCCGGGTCGGCATGTTTATTTTTCCTCATAGTAAAATTTGCACTTAATAATATTTGTTATCCATGCAAACTAATTATCTATCGGCGCTTTTTAACAGCAAATCTCTATTATCACCATTCAGAAGCAGACATTGTTTCTCACTGTTGGATGTTGTGTTTACTGCATAACATTAGCCAGGGGACTGAAAAAAAAATCATCCTTTAGCACCGAGCTGAAACGACTTTTTCCGGTCACTATGCTGTTAAAATACAAGACTATTGATTCAACTGTTTATTTCAAGATCAGACAGAAGTGAGTGGGGACTTCGTGCAAAAAGGTAAGTCGAAATTATTTTCTAAACTTGTACAATTAAGATTAAAGTATATGTCATGTCAAAAATCATCTTACCTTTCAAATCTAACCTTTCAAACCTTACATATATTGCTTTCTAAGTGTGTTCAGTTTTCACAATATGTTATAATGCAGTAATCACTTCGTCTGTTTTCTGATAATGATCTTGTTGACGCAGAACATTTAACTAGATTCTCAAGAATGAATTAACTCTGAGAGGAATGTATTCATATTTCAGACCTAATTTTAGATATAGATAAAGAACGTATTCATATAGATATAAATTCTATCTTGTGATATACATAAGCTTGTCATTTGGTTGATTGAATTTTAATTCTTCTGTAGAATTTTCACCATGTATATCTCACTGTTCGTTCCGTTGGTCGTGTTGTTTTCGCTGGATCACTTGTGGCTGGGTACCTCAGCTGAACTAAAGGCAAGTGATTCTATGCTCACATTTGGGTCATTCCACAAGATTTTGAGTATTTTTGATTCAAACTTTATTTATGCCTAAGTAATATAGCATAGCTTATTCATGCATGCTTAGCTGACATACCACAGACTATGTGGCAGTAAAATATTTCGATACTTTTATAGAAAGTCAGTCTTCGAGGTTATAACCCAGGAAAATGTAATGAAAAAATCACACCAAGTTAATCATGGTAAAAGATCGTCAAAACAATGACAGACTGTTGGTTTGTGCTGAACAAGATAAAGTTTATGTCTGGCAAACAACTGATGGTACGGCTTGATAATGTATACTGTCAATGCAAGCTCACAAAATTCACACACTAATCTTTATTATTCTTTTTCAAGGTTCCAATCCAACGGGGGAGTTTTTCAATCCTGCTTACGACTGTTCAGATGCTCTTGAGAAAAATGCTGAAGCAAAGGATGGATTTTATTGGATCAAATTGTCTGGAAATGTTCCAAAAAAGGTACTTCTTTATATTAAGCATGCTTGCTGCAAATTTTCATGAAATTTATCACGTTAAACATGTTTGTATTAGGTGTGGTGCGACATGAGCACTGACGGTGGTGGTTGGGCGTTGGTCGGTCGTAAAAACAGCCCAGTCACGTGGACAGTACGCTCCAATAACAAGACAGTTGAACCATTTGGAGAACCTCATTGGTCCAGCTCACTTGGTGATGCTTCAATTGTTGACTTCCGCGTTCAAGTGGCAACACAAGAAGATTTCAGTAAAACAAAAGCTCATTGGTAGGTACAATATTAAGAAAAATATTTAATACATCTTAATTTTTCTCTGCCAATTATATGTCTGTCTACGCGCAATCATAACTCTTCAGCGTTGCTTATGAATCAGATTTCCTGCGCAATTATATTCACTTTGATCATATTTATATGCACTTTGTTCTAACAAAGTGAAATGAAATGAGCAGATGAGCCCCCAATGGAAATAAGTTTATTTCTGATTATGATGATGATAATCACGATGATGATGGTAATATTGATAGTGATGATGATAGTGATGAGGGTGATGATGATGATGGTTATGGTGATGATCATGATGGTCACGTCATGATGGTAATGATTGGCAATACATAATTATAATAGATGCATATTGGGCATGGTGTTGATGGTGTCGAGATAATAGATCATGAATGATAATGTACCATCACTGTTTTAAATCCTTGTAATATCTATGTAGGTCATTCAGACTACAAGACAAACGTCCTTTAAAAAATATTTTGATGATCAATGAAGGAGGATGTGGTAGATTATCACCAGGAATTGGAGATATTTCTTATGTTAAAGATCTTCAGACTGAAGAAATTGTCTCAACAAAATTTCGCTGTTCACATTTCAGTTCATATCATTCCAAGTCAAACGGTTTTGGTTGGGTAAGTTTTTCAGGTTTATAGTTCAGGAATTTTGAAGCACAAGCCCTGCTGAATTACATGAAGTTTAATTTATTATATAGGACATGTTGAACTATTGTTTGGGGCATCCATGTTCACCTGGCTTTGCCTTCCACAGATACTATCCAGTTCAAATTGACTTTTCAGGAGCTTTTAGGTAAACATATTGTAATTGTGTGAATATGTGTGTATACATGTTGTGTATTATAGTTTAATATATTTGTAACTAATTTAAATTTACACAGGACTCCATTTAAACTAGCCTGAGCTAAACTGGATGTTCCTGTTAAAATATTGATTAAATGAAATGAAATGGAAATATAATGCACAAATGCCAGTATTACCGTTTTTAACACAACACAATGGTCGTATATTTTTACAACACATCACAATGATCTACTTTAAAAAAAATACACTTTTCTTACAGCTACATACGTACAGTGCGTCTGGAAATACTTCTGGCATCTCCCATGATTCAACTTCATTTGTTGGCTGTGAAAATCATAAAGTAGGTTCTTTTCATTTTACTTTAATTATTCGATCATGACGATTTTTTAAAATTTAGGAATACTTGTCTTTTGGTAATCACTAAAAGCAAAAAGAGGATAACTTTATCAAGAGCTGTTAGCCAAGATTCACACCACAAATAACGAGTATTTTTCTGTCATATGTTAATTACATGATCACTTTACGTACTTTTAGTGTTGCGGTTGTTTTGGTCCTGTTGGTGGCAAGAAAAATTATTGTGGTACTGAATGCAGAGCTAAAAATGGTGGAACAGTTGTCAAGAATGTCTATACATGGTTTTGGGTGAGATCATCACTGCCAAAAAGAGTCTGGAATAAATGCATGGAGTATAAAGTAACTGTTGCTGAAGGAAAAGTTGTTTGGTACAAGTTATATAATGGAAATACTGTTCCAGTAATGGTTAGTTTAATTTTTATCACATTTTCAGCGTTGATAACCATTAACATTGATGAATAAGCAACAACGTTTATAGATCTGGGATATTGTTTTCCAGTTAACCTTAGTTCTTTCAAAATAAAAGTAGACAGTTGTTGACGAGAGTTTTTGTAGAAAACATAATAAAAGCTTTGCTCCTTCGTGTCTTTCTAGGGACGATGTAATCAGGATAAAAATCTTCTGAACGATGGTGTAAGGAACTGATATATTGAATATAACATTACATTACATGAATGAAGTAGAATATTTATCATATTAACACAGTGTAAGAGTGTCCATCTTTTAAAAACCAAATAAGCCTAGTCAACTGTGTATACTATATCCCTTTACAGATTGTTGTTGTCCCAGATAGTGCCGCTGCCCAGAAAGTACCGCCTGTGCCAGGGTTATTGGAATATCGTAAAGACACCAAAAAACTTTATGTAAGATCAAATGAAACATGGAATGTGATTGGTGAAGAAAAGAAGGTAATATTGACCTTGATCTACGATCAATAACTCTGACATCATGGATGTCTAAAAGCGTTGTTCCCATCAACCAAAATATGAACTTGGGTGCATACTTCCATATACCTAATCTATACCGTATACATGGAGTATCGAATTAAATGTTGCAAGTTAGTGTATACTAATATAAATATTTTTCACAGCTCAAGGAAAGTCTTGCTGAACTCAAATCACAGTTGGGGAGCTTGAAAAAGACTGTCAATGACGTGGTGAAGGGTTGGTTATGTTGTAATTTCTTATGTTGTTTAACTTTTGCGTCGTCTTCGACATGTATAATTTTACCTTTCACAGCTTTAATAAGAGGTTGTGCTGATCTCTATAAAAATGGAGCGAGACAAGATGGTGTTTATTCTATCGACCCTGATGGCCGTGGATCTTTCCAAGTCAGATGTGATATGCAGACTGATGGTGGGGGCTGGATAGTGTTCCAAAGACGACAGAACGCAAGTGTAAATTTCTATCGTGGGTGGCAAGATTACAAAAATGGTTTTGGTGATTTGAACGGAAATTTTTGGCTTGGGTTGGACAAAATACATCGCTTGTCAAAATCAGGACAAAATGTTCTAAGAGTTGACTTGACTGATTTTGATGGTAGCACAGCGTACGCAAAATATGGATCGTTTTCTGTGGCTTCTGAGTCTGACAGTTATAAACTGAACATCGGACGTTTTTCAGGTAAATATGATTTGATAAATATAGATTTCATAAAATACGACAGTATAAGGTCAGGTTGAACTTTCAGTACATTGAACGGTTAACGCAACCCTTGCTATATAGTAGCAAGCAGAGCCGAACAAAGAGATTTGGGGCACTAGCTATTTTCCATCGTCAAAGATCTTTGGGGTCATGTTCTTGTTTAGAAAACCGATTTCCATATCCTTGAACTTCTGGATTACGTCCTGTAGTCTTCAACGTTTTAAATAGCACTCTTGGTCTGCATTCAGTACCAGAACACTTTAGAATAGTTAGTGATATATATGCATATTACACTTCATTTCTATTTGGGGGCCCTTTTAGCTGGAAGCCCGGGGCAAATTGCCTCCTTTGCCCCCCTCCTCTGGGTGGCCCTGGTAACAAGTTAAAATATTATATGAACAGGATGCTCTATTGAGCGTTAACGGTCGCTAGCTGGGGCTATTAAAATATTAATCATACAAACGTTATTCCCGGTCGCCATCTTGAATTATCTGTGTCAACTATATTCTATTTACATGAAGCATTCCATTTCTTACCATCCACGGAGATTGCAGATTAGAGAAAAATGCCGAAACCTATAGTCGTTGTTGCCCCAGCTACTATTTACAGATGTGACGCTAGTAAAAAAGTATTGTGGTGTTTAAATAATCAATAATCTGTAAAAGTCATTTAACCTAAATGCGAAATCACGGACAATTTTAAACACAAAACATTAAAGAATATTAAAAAAGTTTAGTCATTGAAAATTGGCCAATACAGATAAATGCTCGAGATTTGAACTTTATATTGACATTTTAAGCATATTGATTTTTAGGTTAATTTAACACATTGCTGTGAGTATCGCATACTAAAAATCTCAAACTTCAAAATGGTTTAAGGAATGTTTTTTCTAAGGTAATGCTGGTGATTCGTTGAAGTATCACAACGGAATGAAGTTCTCGACCTATGACAGAGATAATGATCAAACTAGTGGCAACTGCGCTGTGAGCTACAAAGGTGCATGGTGGTATAAGGCCTGTCACCAGTCCAACCTCAACGGTCAGTACCTGCAGGATGGTCAGAGATCTTGGAAAGGAATTATCTGGTACTATTGGAAAAACGACTACAGATCTATGAAAAAAACTGAGATGAAAATCCGTCCTGCTCAATTTTAGTCTCAGGACCACGTTTTCTTCTCAAATATACACTGGACAATTGTGTAAGAGAAAAATAACTTAATTCATAAGTCATGCACACTTATTCAAAATATTAATTTTCTAGATTGTAATAGACATGCATATATAACGAGCTAGCTGTTGAATTAGACAGATATTTTAGCATAAACCATGTAATATTGAAAATATAAATCCCTGTTTATTTTCAATAAAAACATATCACATCACATTCAACGTTACTCACTTCTGGCTATTGAAGGGTTTTATAGATGGAAAATTATTGAGTGTAAATTATATACATTTATTATACCTAACCAGGAACAGCTGCGAAAAACGCAACTATAGGTCCCTGGCAGGAATCGAACTGTGACCCAGCGATTCCGGTGCAGCGCCCCAACCAACTGAGTTCAGCCGTCGAGCTCTAACCACAAGTTCATGTATATACACCAGGGTACTGCCATGTTAAGTTGTGGGTAAATATCTAGAGTTGCCGGCACCTCACTCGATTGAATAATAATTAATTTAATTATTGGCAATCGAGTGAGATGCCGGCAAAATCTAGATACTTCTGACTATGACTTTGTGCGAGAATTTGGAAAGACTAGTTTCTGCTGAATTCAATCAGATTATCGCTGCCGAGTCCGGAGTGCTCGTGGTGATTTTTGCCACGCAAAATGGCGGATAATTTCGCGTGAAGTAATGGTTTTTTTCGTACTTAGTTCCCTCCAATATTGCAAAGTTAATGCATTAAAACTTTTCATGTGTCAGATTTCTACGTTCACGTGTGTGTGTGTTTACTTACATAATTAACCGTGGACGTGGTCCACCCGTACGACACGTCTTCTGATATACCAAAGGACCTGCATGTTTTCTGGTGCCTGGATTGAATTCAGAGCTGCCATATTTTTAACTCCATGCATGCATGGTTGTTTCATTCATGCATGGTTGTTTTATTTATAATGAACCTTACGTCACGCCACTGTCAAACAATGAATATGATCTATATCATGTATCCCACATTGCATTGCGTATGGCTAATATTTAGAGTGATGTAAGCCGCACTTCTATAACTGGTCAATTAAAAATGTATCATGTAATATTTGTGTTTATGTAATTATAGTTCTTTTGTTAAAGTAAATGACAGTAAAGAAAATTACGTAAAGAAACGTATATTAAGGTCATGTTAACACGGGCATAGAGCCATGTTATGTAGAAACGTACGCACAGAAAAACAGTGAACATGGCCTGTGTTTCACTCCACCGATATTATCATTCTCATTCATTTCTTTGTCGCCTTCTGGACATGTTTAGTAAGAAAAATATCGGCAAAGTAAAACGAGATTCATGCTCACAATTTCTCTGCGAATACACCTTTTACCTAACATCGCTCTGTGTCAGAAATTGTGTTGCGCAAAAATTGCCTCGTGTATCATGAACTTTATAGTTGACAAGAATTTGACGTACATCTATTTAATAAAGTGCGACAAAAAGTTCATATATACATAACAGTTCTTCTATAATAGAAGTAATATATGTACTTAGAAAGTTTAGTTAACTTAGGTCACTGTTCTGTTGGCGTAAAACACGTAGCGAAGTTACATCTTCCACAGTTTCTACTCATCTAGTTTTTTGATGTGCGACATGAACCGAGTACAGTTCTGATATATTACATTTAAAAAGTTCGTAATGTACAGTATATGGCAAAAAGTTTTGACGCGTTATAGACTTAAACGTTTTGAATATCAATCAATCAATCAATCAATCAATCAAATATTTATTCAAGCAGCCATAGGGCCCTTGCAGGAGATTCGAGAGGTTAGCCCTGTGTGAGAATCCCCTAATAATAATAGACACTCAGAGTTTATGTGACAACTAGGCAAAGAGATGCAAAGAGGACAAGCCAGCACGCGATCTGGAAAGCAAGAAATGAAGCCTTGTCTGAAAAATTGTGGTTACACAAAACCGTTTTACAACACTCGATGCTGCACTCCTAGTTTACAGGCCTCACTCAGACTTGATATCCTTAATTACAATATTCTGGGAGACCGTTAACCTTTGCCAATGAGTTGATTGTTGTTCTTGAATTTGAAGTTAAAATCTAGACAGAAAGTTGCATTACCCGTACAACTTTCGTTTTCGTTTATGCAGTACTCTGAGGCTGAACCGTTGAACGAACACTTGTAACACGATCCTTAAAAAAATGCAAAAATAAATATACTAAAAGCTGCTGTTAATCACACCATAAGCCATTCCTGACATTTGGCCAAAGAATCTATTATTTCTATTATTTCTATGAACTTGGCGCAATTAAAGGAGGATAAAATTATTAGTATAGCGACTCTCTAAAGTGATCAGCAGATTTGATAGTTTTACCCATACGGCTACGCGGGTCGTGTCGCCCAACGCCAAAGTTTTGCCTGTGTAAACTAAAACAGGGACCGCGGAGATGGCGGGGGCTAGGGGGGCTATAGCCCCCTTCCCCCACTTTTTTGTCAACCAAAAGTGATGATAATATTGACATCAATTACCAAAGTACACGTTGATACAGTAATTTCTGCGGTAGCGAGCGAGCCTGAAGCGAGCAAGCGACGCAGCAGATCTATTTTGTGTACTAGTGGCAATAAAAGATTTCATTCGACAGAAACTTCACTGATTGAGACCACTGATTCAATATTAAGCGCCATTAATGAGAAGAAGGTAACCGCTGTTGTTCTTCTAGATATGAGTAAAGCCTTCGACAGCATCGACCATCAAATTCTTCTCTTAAAACTGTCAGACATCGACATATCATCCTCAGCTCTTGCTTGGTTCTTAAGTTATTTAACGGAAAGGTTTCAAGTCGTACGAATTAATACCACTACGTCTAACAAACTACCGGTAATGAGTGGTGTTCCGCAGGGAAGTATACTCGGACCAATCCTTTTCAACATCTACGTTAACGACCTACCAACAATTCCTCAAAGCTGTTCATCTAAGTTGTATGTTGATGACAATAAACTTTCCCTTGCGTTCCCGATCCAAAAATGTGACTCTGCTTCAACAGAAATAAATAAAGACCTAGATAGAATCTGCAGCTGGTGTTTTGATAATCGACTTCAACGCATCGAAGACCAACTTATGGTTTTGGGAAGCCGTCAGATGATTGCGAAGGTCCCTCATTTTCGCTTGTCGTTGATGGGCAAAGACCTGATGCCAGTCAAATCCGCAAAAGATCTTGGAGTTATACTTGACTCAAGCCTTTCCTTTGATGACCACATTGTCAAAACTGTCTCCTCGTGCATGTCGAGTTTGGCGCAGATCAACCGCGTGAAGCATGTCTTGAGTAAAGATTTGCTCCCATTCTCGTCATTCGAAGTTTAGTCTTCAGCAAACTCTACTATTGCTCATCCGTCTGGGCTAACACCACTGAAATTAACATCCGAAGACTTCAAGCAGTTCAGAACTTTGCTATTCGAATCATCACCAACCGAAGAAAATTCGACCACATTACCCCATTGATGAATGAATTACACTGGCTCCCTGTTAGGCTGTTCTTGAAGTACCGCGATGCAGTTATGACCTTCAAATGTGTGGTCGGAGCAGCACCTCACTATCTTTCCCGCCATTTTGTCAAAAGATCAGACATAAGTGGTCGTTGTACCAGAAATTGCGAGTCATTCAACATTCCCCTCTATAAAAGTGCTACTGGACAACGAACATTTATCTATCGCGCCATCTCTCTGTGGAACGAACTTCCAGAGGAAATAAAAACTTCTACGTCTGTCAATATTTTTAAGCATAAAGTACTCAAGTATCTGTTAGAAAGACATATCCGCGACTGCACATGATACATAGGTCATAATTTTTAATTACTAATTACTAATTACTTCGAGAGGCATATCACTTCACTTAAGTGCGTCAGTTAAAACCAAAGTATTACTTTCTAAATCTTTAATTGGCCAATTTACAGTTTCAACCAGATCCTTAGTCTCTAGTATTTTCGGTTTAAATTTTTCCTCTTTCGTTTCTTTAATTTATGTCTGAAGTGATACACCCGTCGAATTTAAATTAAAAAAAAGAAGAAAAAATAATAATAATATCTTAGCAACGTTTGTAAAAGTTATATATAGGGGTAGGGATATTATAAAGTAATGTAATGTATATACTGTATGTTTGTAATTGACTCTGAAAAGCCTCTTTGGGGAGAGTTAAATAAAGATTGTATTGTATTGTATTGTATTGTATTGTATTGTATAAGGGATTTATATTTCAAAACATTCTAACGCATTGCATTGTGGTCGTGCGCAATTGGTGCTGCGCAGTATACCAATTTAGCCCAGTAATATGACACTGCCAGTCTGCCGCGTAAGCAAATTTACGTGTAGCTTGATCGTCGAAATATATACACTTGCGCGAAATAGAAAGGCAAAAAATTCAAATATAAGTAAAGAAGAATCCTATTATTTTTTAATATGGGAAGTAATTTACGTTGTTATTATAAGTGTCATTAAGCGAATGAAATAATGTATGGTCGTATTGGCACTTGGCAGGGAAATATATTAAGCATGCATTGTTATTGTCAAAACGGACACGTCGGACAGTGGTCTCAGGATCTCAGAGTCTCGATCAGTTCTGACACTAAGACAAATATTCGAATGGCAATGACTATTATGAGTTGTGCTTTACATGTAGGTGACTCACATATCCAGCAAAGTAAGAACAGAAATATGTAGAATTATTTCGCGCACAGATATATATTTTTAACGCTTTTACACGTTTCAAAAATATGCAAATTTGCTTGCGTGGCAGTGTCATATTACTCATCACAGTAAACATGGGTTTCATTTGGGAATTCCTTGTGGAAGAACAATACATGGAAAATATTGATATTTTAAAATAGATGTTACAAAACTTTCAATTGATGCCTTTCATGTTTTGTGATACATTTAGCTTGTTTAATCCTGCAAACTATGCTAGGGTATGCATCTACTGACAGCGCGCAAGCGATCCCGCAACCTGATATCTTGTGGCATACACATTGGGTCAATGCCAGTAATTACCGAGTGTACTGAATATAATTTGTCTTGCATAAACGTCATGTTTGTTTCAAGAAGCTATAGAATAATAACAGTCCCCGCGGCATTCCCTACCTTGCAGGTACCCTAGTGTATATATAAGTTACATAACCATATACAAAACGGATCTAATACAAAAGAGACCTTAGACCTATACAGTTAAAGTTGATAAAATAACGATAAAAATATATGGACTATCAGTTTATCTTTTATTCCATAATTTCCAATAGTTTACTGAACGCCTGCAGTGGCAGTGACTACAGCAGAGAGCAGCATTCTTGCAAGAGCAATAATAGGTTCATTACCCTATAAAATGCTAAATATATAAATCTCTATAATCTAACTCCAACATTTTTACGACCTAGAATTAGTCAGTGAACCATCGACTGATCAACCTAAACTTAGGTCTATATAAGTGAACTAATTGTAATGTTTATATAATGTAAACTTTATCTGAACTTTAAATCTATATGGCTATATAAAAAGACCAATTATCTATAACGGCGCTTTTCAACAACAAATCTGCATGTATTATCACCATTCGTACTTACTGCATAACTTAGCCAGGAGACTGCATCATCCTTTAGCACCGAGCTGAAACGACTTTTTCCGGTCACTACGCAGTTAAAATACAAGACTATTGATTCAACTGTTTATTTCAAGATCAGACAGAAGTGAGTGAGGACTTCGTGCAAAAAGGTAAGTCGAAATTATTTTCTAAACTTGTACAATTAAGGTTAACGTATATGTCATGTAAAAAATCACCTTACCTTTCAAACCTTACATATATTGCTTTATAAGTGTGTTCAGTTTTCATAATATGTTATAATGCAGTTCAATCACTTCGACTGCTTTCTGATAATGATCTTGTTGACGCAAACATTTAGGATTTCTCAAGAATGAGTTAACTTTGAGTCCCGAGAGGAATGTATTCATATTTCAGACCTAATTTCAGATATTCGTATATTCAACGTGTTCATATAGATATAAATTCGTTCTTGCCATATACATAAGCTTGTCATTTGGTTGATTGAATTTTAATTCTTCTGTAGAATTTTCACCATGTATATCTCACTGTTCGTTCCGTTGGTCGTGTTGTTTTCGCTGGATCACTTGTGGCTGGGTACCTCAGCTGAACTGAAGGCAAGTGATTCTATGCTCACATTTGGGTCATTCCACAAAATTTTGTACAGAGTATTCTTTGATTCAAACTTTATTTATGCCTAAGTAATATAGCATAGCTTATATTCATGCAGGATTAGCTGACATACCACACACTATGTGGCAGTAAAATATTTTTCCTATTACTGTAAATGGTCGATACTTTTATAGAAAGTCAGTCTTCGAGGTTATAACCCAGGAAAATGTAATGAAACAAATCATGGCAAGTTAATCATGGTAAAAGATCGTCAAAACAATGACAGACTGTTGGTTTGTGCTGAAGAAGATAAAGTTTATGTCTGGCAAACAACTGATGGTACGGCGCGATATGAGGGTCTGGGGTGGGGGGAGGGTCTGAAAATCAGTAAACGGTAAAAATTATGGCGTTTTATCACTAAACAGTAAAAATTCGAGTAATTTATGAGTAAACAGTAAATGCTTTCGTGTATACACGAGTCTGTACACAAGACCTTTAAACTTATGCCATTTATTGATAACATAAGTTGCCTACAAAGTACAAACCCAATCTAAAACAGTTGCTCTCACTATATGGTCCGATCTTGTCATCTTGATCACAGGCGTCCTATACACAAACGGCTTTATGTCTATTATGGCGGTTTAGAGAGATTGCAACTTTCCATACACTGTATACATCTATATAGTACACGGGAACTCGTAATCTTTATAAACCGCCATGTAATGAATATTTAAACCACAAATATGACACCATATATAAGGTAAACCAGACATAATTTTCCACATTGTATTGTTATTTAAATCGATATTTACATACAATATACAACGCGCAAACGAGACAACGACGTTTCTGGGGGTCCTTATAAAATTGATGTCTGTGAGGTGGATGTCAGTGTATAGGTGTGCGTTTCTTAGATCACCTGGTATTATATTGAAAAATGCATGATTTAAAGGAGAATTCATTTAAGAAATGAAATCATTTCAAGGCGAACTTTATGGAAAAGCGTATCCAGCGAAAACCCCCAAAAGCAGTTAAGTTTTATGAACTAACATTCAAAAGGTTTTACAAAACGTCTAAGATTGAATTTTAGATAAAATTGAAGTATACCGTAATCTCTCTAATAAGCACCCTCTCTCAAATAAGCCCCCCCTCTCTAATAAGCCCCCTTTTTGGATGGAGAAATTTATCAAGCCCACCTCTCTAAGCCCCCCCCCCCCTCTAGTAAGCCCTCCCCCCATTCACACGAAAACACAAGTGTTTTGATAAGATCTTTTGGTTTTCTGTACACATTGCACTGTGCTTGAACAAAATTATCATATCATCTTACGGAAAAATAAATAAGCGCCCTCTCAAGTAAGCCCCCCCCCCCTCTTTCAATAAGCGCTCTCTCTTCAATAAGATTAGAGAGATTACGGTATAGAATGTGTAATAACATACCTACATGTATGTTTCGGGGATTGAAAATTCGATACTAAGATTTATACTATGGATTTAAACTATGGAATTTTCAATCCCCTACGGCGCCGTTGGCTCGGGGATAAAGACTTTTAATGTTAAAACATACAAAAATGTTATCGGAGAACTGGACAATATCCGAAATTTTAATACTATTTGGACATATTTGAATCCTAAATGCGTTCTAAACATCTTTGTCTTGAAAGTCTTGAAATGTTTTGCTGAAGGTACAGATTAGGATATCCTGACGTCAGAGCAGAGGTAATGCTTCTAGAGGGTACCCTAGCTTAGCAAACTCTCCAAAACCTCTGGAACCCAGGTAAGATTACCAGGTATACATGCACTACAGATGTCAAATGCCTGTCTGAGTGTTTGATGTTTATGTCACATCTTTTCGCCATACAAAATCATTCGCACATACCACCTTGCCATAGTTCTGGCAAGTGTCCCTACTGAAATGTCAGTACAAAAGTAAAAGGGATTTCAACAGTAGGCGAGTAACAGTGAGTTAGTGGTTTCTATTGTTTGTTAAGAAGTAGAGTCGAGCTTCTCAACAATAATACAAAGAGACCAACAGAAGAACATGAAATCTGTCCAGGAAATATGGATTGTCTATGAGATTGATTTGTAATTCGATTTCTTTGACACTTTGTACTTCGATCTTGTAACAACAAAAATTAGAATTTTTACTGTATATAACGAATTAAAGCATGTAGAGAATTTGTAACCAGGCAATTTATCAAAATGAAGTAATCATTGAAGATCTAAAATATAGTCATTTTGCAGATATAAACTGGCTGACCATTAGCGTAAGTTTTCATTTTCCTTGGCTCAAAAATGCTTAATTGTATTTTTCACTGAAATGGCACTAAAAAGCGACTCCTATAAAAAACTATTTGACACTGATTACCTGTTTTAAATTGTTAACAACAAAAGAAAGCTGTTGAAAAACTCTATCATATACCTCGAATACTTCTTAAATTACAATAAATAAGATCACTTTTGCCACGTTTCTCAAACTTTACATTTAATATTCAATTCACTACTGACAGTTTTTCATTCTATTTTTATATCTGTAAAATCTGTTACTAGGCTTTCGACATCTTCATATTTGCCTGTGTTTTACTCATTAGTTTGCAATGAAAGTCAGAAAATAATGGTCTTACTATATTTAGGGTAAACTACAAAGGAAAAGGCCCTCACACAGACTTTATCCCAGTAGTCGTAATTACTTAAAAATTTCCCTCTTGGTAATTTACTGTCAATGCAAGCTCACAAAATTCACACACTAATCATAATTTTATTATTCTTTTGTAAGGTTCCAATCCAACTGGGGAGTTTTTCAATCCTGCTTACGACTGTTCAGATGCTCTTGAGAAAAATGCCGAGGCAAAGGATGGATTTTATTGGATCAAATTGTCTGGAGATGTTTCAACAATGGTACCTCTTTATATTAAGCATGTTTCCTGCAAATTTTCATGAAATTTATCGCGGTAAACATGTTTGTATTAGGTGTGGTGCGACATGAGCACTGACGGTGGTGGTTGGGCGTTGATTGGTCGTAAAAACAGCTCAGTCACGTGGACAGTACCCTCCAATAACAAGACAGTTGAACCATTTGGGGAACCTCATTGGTCCAGCTCACTTGGTGATGCTTCAATTCTTGACTTCCGCGTTCAAGTGGCAACACAAGAAGATTTCAGTAAAACAAAAGCTCATTGGTAGGTACAGCATTAACAAAAGGATTTAATACATCTTAATTTTTATCTGCCAAGTTGTACTGGGCATTATTCTATCTACGCGCAATCGTAACTGTTTAGCGTTGCTTTAATACATGTATTCAGATTTCCTGCGCGATTATATTCACTTTGATCATATTTATATGCACTTTGTTCTAACAAAGTGAAATTAAATGAGCAGATGAGCCCCCAATGGAAATAAGTTTGTTACTGGTAATGATGATGATAATTTTGATGATGATGGAAATGACGATGATGATGATCACGATGATGGTAATATTGATGATAGTGATGATGATAGTGATGGTGATGAGGGTGATGATGATGATTATGGTGATCCTCATGATGGTCACGTCATGATGGTAATGATTGGTAATTATTATAGATGCATTGGGTAAGGTGTTGATCCATGTTAAGGTAATAGATCATAAATGATAATGTACCATCACTGTTTTAAATCCTTTTAATATCTATGTAGGTCATTCAGACTACACAACAAACGTCCTTTAAAAAATCTTTTGATGATCAATGAAGGAGGATGTGGTAGATTATCACCAGGAATAGGAGATATTTCTTATGTTAAAGATCTTCAGACTGAAGAAATTGTCTCAACAAAATTTCGCTGTTCACATTTCAGTTCATATCATTCCAAGTCAAACGGTTTTGGTTGGGTAAGTTTTTCAGGTTTATAGTTCAGTAATTTTGAATCACAAGCCCTGTCTGAATTACATGAAGTTCAATTTATTATGTAGGACATGTTGAATTATTGTTTGGCACATCCATGTTCAGTTGGTTTCGCCTTCCACAGATACTATCCAGTTCAAATTGACTTTTCAGGAACTTTTAGGTAAACATATATAATGCACAAATGCCAGTGTTACCGTTTTTAACACAACACAATGATCGTATATTATCACAACACAGCACAATGATCGTATATTATCACAACACAGCACAAGGATCTACTTCTGAAAATAATAAATACACTTTTCTTACAGCTACAGTGCGTCTGGAAATACTTCTGGAATCACTCATGATTCAACTTCATTTGTAGGCTGTGAAAATCATAAAGTAGGTTTTTTCATTTTATTTTAATTATTCGCTCATGACGATATTTGAAATTTAGGAATACTTGTCTTTTGGTAAATGATCATTTTACGTACTTTTAGTGTTGCGGTTGTTTTGGTCCTGTTGGTGGCAAGAAAAACTATTGTGGTACTGAATGCAGAGCTAAAAATGGTGGAACAGTTGTCAAGAATGTCTATACATGGTTTTGGGTGAGATCATCACTGCCAAAAAGAGTCTGGAATAAATGCATGGAGTATAAAGTAACTGTTGCTGAAGGAAAAGTTGTTTGGTACAAGTTATATAATGGAAATGCTGTTCCAGTAAAGGTTAGTTTTTCATCACTTTTTCAGTGGCGATCCATTAACATTGATGAATAAGGAACAACGTTTATAGATCTGGGATATTGTTTTCCAGTTAACCGTAGTTCTTTCAAAATAGAAGTAGAGAGTTATTGACGAGAGTTTTTGTAGAAAACATAATAAAAGCTTTGCTCCTTCGTGTCTTTCTAGGGACGATGTAATCAGGATAAAAATCTTCTGAACGATGGTGTAAGGAACTGATATATTGAATATAACATTACATGAATGAAGTAGAATATTTATCATATTAACACAGTGTAAGAGTGTTACATCTTTTAAAAACCAAATAAGCCTAGTCAAATGTGTATACTATATCCCTTTACAGATTGTTGTTGTCCCAGATAGTGCCGCTGCCCAGAAAGTACCGCCTGTGCCAGGGTTATTGGAATATCGTAAAGACACCAAAAAACTTTATGTAAGATCAAATGAAACATGGAATGTGATTGGTGACGAAACGAAGGTAACATTGACCTTGATCTACCCTTCTTGAACAAGTTATATTCTAAAAAAAGTTAGTCAGGTATAAGCAGGGGGTGTTCGTATCTCATTTGCCGACAAAAGCATACGTGGTCTCTGGGTGTGGTCATTCCTAGTTGACTACTCAATAACATGTAATTTTTGGAATCTGGCATATCTTTACGGTGACGAGGATTTTGTTGGACAACGCCTTAATTCAATAGGAATAACAGAGCAGGGGGAAGATCTGACCATGGAAAAAGGCCTTGCATAACTAGGGGGTTCGGGGGCATGTTTCAAATCGAAATTTGAAACCCAGAAATGTCATTTCCTACATTCTGAGCTGCGGCACAATAGGAATGTTTGGGGGTAAATGTTTGATAGTAAATCCGCAGCTTAGAATGCAGGAAATAGCATTTCTGGGTTTCAAATTTCAAAATTTTCAAGACGCAGAAATAACAACATTGTCTTGTCAATACTTTTATAACGCCGAATTTTAATTATCTTAGTTTAATTATCTTGGTTCATGTTGTAACAGCAGCTCGAGTAGTTGAGATTGCAAATAATTTGTTTGGTCATTTCTAAAATGGCACATTTTAAATTTTCTCCAGAAAGACTTCGTTTACCGACAGACAGATAATGCAGATTCCATATCTCATATTTATTTGACTGGAATTTCGTTACTTGCTTGGCAACGTGCATCATTTGGCCACATTTTTGACGACATTTTCAACAAAGAATTTCCCCATTTAACGTATCGTTCAGTTATGGTGATATTTTTAGTTTGCCGACAAATCCTTCATTTTCTGCCAAGTTTTTTAGGGTATGTTTCACCCCTCGTCCTCTCTCCCCCTCCCCCCCCTTCGCAAGTCACAATGGCTCTGATGAAACAAAATCTAGCTATAGAAGACTTACAATACTATTTGAATTAAAGATAAATACAGTTTCAAATACACCCTTCCGCTTATTCCTATTTGCCTTGAGAGCTCCTCCTTTCACAGTCAAAAATTTTAAAGTCTCCCCCAGTTTCTCCTCAGGACCCCCCCTGTACAATGAATAATGAGCGGTCTCTAAATCAACTATATCGTACATGGGTCTCGAAGTTCAAATCACTTCGCACCCACTACAGCGTAAAATGTTATAAATCCGCTTTTTCACAGGTAACCAATCAACATAAAACAGATTTCGAACAACTGAAGAAAAGTTTGAGTGAACTCAAATTACAGTTGAGAAGTGTGAACAAGACTGTCAATGATGATCGTATCAGGATGAAAGTTGGTAAGAAAACGTTCTTACTCTGTTTTATTATTTATATCTTTTAAGTTCAACAAATGATTAGATGATCATCTTAATAAGTTCAACATTTACAATGTGACTTGAACATGGTGAATTTTAAGTTGAAATTATTTTTACATCATGTATTAGAAGCTTCTGAAATAGAGGTTTATATAAATCTGGGCCTATTGCGTTATTGAAGTCGCCAGAATAGCTTAAGCATGAATGAAAATACATTAACACTCAGTTTCTGATACTTGCTTTCATCTACTTTTTACAATTTTATAATTTTAGGGAGAAGTTGTGCTAATCTGTATAAAAGTGGAGTAAGAAAAAATGGTGTTTATACTATCGATCCTGATCGCCTTGGATATTTCCAAGTCTTGTGTAATATGCAGACTGATGGTGGGGGCTGGACAGTGTTCCAAAGACGACATGACGCAAGTGTAAATTTCTATCGTGGGTGGCAAGATTACAAAAATGGTTTTGGCGATCTGAACGGAAATTTTTGGCTTGGGTTGGACAAAATACATCGTTTGTCAAAATCACGACAAAATGTTCTAAGAGTTGACTTGACTGATTTTGATAGTAGCACGCCGTACGCAAAATATGGATCGTTTTCTGTGGCTTCTGAGTCTGACAGTTATAAACTGAACGTCGGAAGTTTTTCAGGTAAATATGATTTGATAAATATAAATTTCATAAAATACGGCAGTATAAGGTCAGGTTGAACTTTCAGTACATTGAACAATTAACCCAACCCTTGCTATATAGTAGCAAGCAGGACTGCACAGAGAGATTTGGGGGCCCTAGCTATTTTCCATCGTCAAAGATCTTTGGGGTCATGTTCTTGTTTAGAAAACCGATTTCCATATCCTTGAACTTCTGGATTACGTCCTGTAGTCTTCAACGTTTTAAATAGCACTCTCAGTCTGCATTCAGTACTAAAATACTTTCGGAGAGTCCGGGTAAGAATGAAATCTAGGGTCTCAGGAATGGAAAATTCCTGTATTCTGAGAGACTCTTTAGTAATATATATGCATATTACACTTCATTTCTATTTGGGGCCTCTTTAGCTGGGGGCCCGAGGCAGATGCCCCCCCCCTCTGGGTGGCCCTGGTAGCGAGTTAAAATATAATATGAACAAGACGCTCTATTGAGCGTTAAGTCGCTAGCCGGGGCTATTAAAATATTAATCATACAAACGTTATTCCCGGTCGCCATCTTGAATTATCTGTGTCAACTATATTCTATTTACATGAAGCATTCCATTTCTTACCATCCACGGAGATTTCAGATTAGAGAAAAATGCCGAAACCCATAGTCGTTGTTGCCCCAGCGACTAATTACAGATGTGACGCTACTACGAAAGTATTGTGGTGTTTAAATAATCAATAATCTGTAAAAGTCATTTAACCTAAATGCGAAATCACGGACAATTTTAAACACAAAACATTAAAGAATATTCAAAAAGTTTAGTCATTGAAAATTTGCCAATACAGATAAATGCTCGAGATTTGAACTATATATTTACATTTTAAGCATTGATTTTTAGGTTAATTTAACACATTGCTGTGAGTATCGGATACTAAAAATCTCAAACTTTAAAAGGGTTCAACGAATGTTTTTTCTAAGGCAATGCTGGTGATTCCTTGAAGCATCACAACGGAATGAAATTCTCGACCTATGACAGAGATAGTGATCAATGGGGTAGCAACTGCGCTGTGCGCTACAAAGGTGCATGGTGGTATAGGTCCTGTCACTACTCCAACCTCAACGGTCAGTACCTGCAGGATGGTCAGAGATCTGCCTCTGGAATTACCTGGTACCACTGGAAAGGCGACTACAGATCTATGAAAAAAACTGAGATGAAAATCCGTCCTGCGCAATTTTAGTCTCAGGACCACGTTTTCTTCTCAAATATACACTGCACAATTGTGTAAGAGAAAAATAACTTAATTCATAAATCATGCACATTTATTCAAAATATTAATTTTCTAGATTGTAATAGACTTCAACATGCATATATAACAAGCTCTTGCATTAGACAAATATTTTACTATAAACCAAGTAGAAATATAGATCTCTGTTGAAATTATCTTACTGTGTATCACTGTCTATTTTCAATAAAAACCTATCACAACTCACTTCTGGCTTTGTCTGTTTCTAAGTTCGTTTCTAAGTTTGTCACGCAAGTGACGTATGCAAATTTTTGTTTTACGCGCATCAATCAATAATAAGCTTTATGGCATATCTCATACGGCGGTTGACTGTTGTGTAAAACTACCTGAAAAATACAATGAGAACTTCGACGTTTCGAGCGAAGGCTTAGTTAAACTAACTTCCAGACGAAGGGCCTTCTCTCGAAACGTCGAAGTTCTCATTGTATTTTTCAGGTAGTTTTACACAACAGTCAACCGCCGTATTTGCTATACTCTACCCGCACTGGCACCGCACGTTCGAGATATTATCATATCTCACTTTACCCCAACAGTAATACAGCACTTTTTAAATTTGAGCGAAATTTGGAACAAATTGATATATCCACTTGTTGTGCAAAGTGGCATTAAAATGTTCAGCTTCTGCCACTTCTGCCATTTTGGGTGGCAAATATTTAAAATTACTCAAATGCTGTAAATTAGCCATCAAAACAAGGCTGCGATTGCTCTTATATGAGAATTTAGAAAGGCCAGTTTCTGCTGAATTCAATCAGATTATCGCTGCAGTCCGGAGTTGCTCGTGGTGATTTTCGCCACGCAAAATGGCGGATAATTTCGTACTTAGTTTCCTCCAATATTGCAAAGTTAGTGCATTAAAACTTTCATGTGTCAGACTTCTACATCCACGTGTGTGTGTGTTTACTTACATAATTAACCGTGGACGAGGTCCACCCGTACGACACGTCTTCTGATATACCAAAGGACCTGCATGTTGTATGGTGCCTGGATTGAATTCAGAGCTGTCATTTTTAACTCCATGCATGGTTGTTTCAGAAAGCCAATGACTTTTAATATTTATAATGAACCTTACGTCACGCCACTGTGAAACAATGAATATAAATATGATCTATATCATGTATCCCACATTGCATTGCGTGTGGCTAATATTTATATCGATTGAAAATTGTGTGATGTACGCCGCACTTCTATAAGGTCAATTAAAAATGTATCATGTAATATTTGTGTTTATGTAATTATAGTTCCTTAGTTAAGACAGCTGTAAAGAAAATTACGTAAAGAAACGTATATTAAGGCCATGTTAACACGGGCACAAAGCCATATTATGTAGAAATGTACGCACAGAAAAACAGTGAACATTGCCCGCGTTTCACTCCACCGCTATTATCATTCTCATTCATTTCTTTGTTGTCTTCTGGCATGTTTAGCAAGATATCGGCAAAGTAAAACGAGATTCATGCTCACAATCAGAGTTTATGTGACAAGGCAAAGAGATGCAAAGAGGACAAGCCAGCACGCGATCTGGAAAGCAAGAAATGAAGCCTTGTCTGAAAAACTGTGATTACACAAAACCGTTTTACAACACTCGATACTGCACTCCTTGAAAGTGCCGTTGCCACGAGTTTTGTTTCGTAGTTTACAGGCCTCACTCAGGCTTGATATCCTTACAATATTCTGGGAGACCGTTAACCTTTGCCAATGAGTTGATTGTTGTTCTTGAATTTGATGTTGAAATCTAGACAGAAAGTACGTTGCATTACCCGTACAACTTTCGTTTCCTTTTATGCAGTATTCTGAGGCTGAACCGTTGTACGAACACTTGTAACAAGATCCTTAAGAAAAATGCAAATGCAAAAATAAATATACAAAAAACACGTACAGTCACATACCAGCCACTTAGCAATAGAGAGATAGCTCTATAGACTCGCTGGCTGTTAATCACACTGTAGGAAATTCTTGACATTTGGTCAAAGAAATTTCAAATAACGAATCAGTATCGGGCTATCACTGTTCCACGGCATGGCGAATGATAATAAAGTGTGAAGACTTGAGTCGATCGTAATCAAGCATGGATTCTTTATATCCATTATTTCCATGAACTTGGCGCAAAGGAGGATAAAAGTATCTATATCAGTATAGCAACTCTCTGCAATGATCAGCAGATTTGATAGTTTTACCCATAAGGCTATGCAGGTCGTGTCGTCCAACGCCAAGGTTTCGCCTGTGTAAACTAAAATGCGCATGAAATTGATGATAGAGAAAATTTGATCAGACTTACGTCCATTATAAGAGATTGACGAAGGCTGGACAACTGCACTTTCTAGAAACAGAAAAGAAAATAATATATTTATTACATGAAATATACGTACGTTTGCTACGCGTGTAGTTCTAATAAATCTATTTCTCAGATTTATGCGGGATTCAAGCACACACCTGTTTTCAAAGACTTTGGTACAGCATTTGAACTAGCCTGTCCTGGAGCAGCGGATGAAGCAGTATTTGAACTAGCCTGTCCTGGAGCATCGGATGAAGCAGTATTTGAACTAGCCTGTCCTGGAGCATCGGATGAAGCAGTATTTGAACTAGCCTGTCCTGGGGCATCGGATGAAGCAGTATTTGAACTAGCCTGTGCTGCAGTTTGCGAAGTAGAGGCTACTTGAGATTGTGTGACATTGACCCCGACTTCTGGTTTTGAACTGACAGTAGAGTGCACAGTCGCAGTTCTTGAAAGTTTTCACAGTAAACACACTACTGTCGAGACCAAACATGTGTACTGAATGTTTACTTTAAAGTCCTGTTTATGTCCTATGCTTTTCCTCTCACACGTCGTATATCTATATATATATATACAAATATGGCAACATACCAGAGATTTTGAATGTATATTTACCAAGGACGTAGATCATGTTTACAAACAAGGCTTGACCTGTCCTTCCTACGTCGCAGTATGCTGCCCACACACACAGTCTTCAATTATACACTTGATGGGATTTCCTGCATGCCCACTTAATATTCTTAAACATACAAAAGGCTCGCTTTCAAACATAAAAAAGTTAGTAAATGATGTAATAAAAAAGACGGTAAATAAAATAATACACGCTTGTTCATTTTTACCTTAAAAAGTTCTCTCAAACATTTCATTAAAAATCCCACGCTGTCAGAACGTGTCTTTTATATAAATTAACCATGTACGGTTTGATGGAGAACATGTATATTAACATTATTCTTAGTATCAGACAGACCAATTGAAAATCCGAAAAAAAATATTACGTCAAACACTATTTCAATAATTTTTCAATATATATATCATAGAAGGGGGAAACTATATAGTTCTGAATGACTATCACTGACATTTGATTCTATGTCTAAAATTATTTGTATAGCGACTCTCTAAAGTGATCAGCAGATTTGATAGTTTTACCCATAAGGCTACGCGGGTACGCCCAACGCCAAAGTTTTGCCTGTGTAAACTAAAACAGGGACCGCGGAGACGGGGGAGGGGGGCTAGGGGGGCTATAGTATACCAATTTAGCCCAGTAATATGACCACTGATCTAATAATATGACACTGCCACTGCTGCCGTGTAAGCAAATTTGCATGTAGCTTGATCGTCGAAATATATACACTTGCGCGAAATAGAAAGGCAAAAAATTCAAATATAAGTAAAGAAGAATCCTATTATTTTTTAGTATGGGAAGTAATTTACGTTGTTATTATAAGTGTCATTAAGCGAATGAAATAATGTATGGTCGTATTGGCACTTGGCAGGGAAATATAAGCATGCATTGTTATTGTCAAAACGGACACGTCGGACAGTGGTCTCAGGATCTCAGAGTCTCGATCAGTTCTGACACTAAGACAAATATTCGAATGGCAATGACTATTACGAGTTGTGCTTTACATGTAGGTGACTCACATATCCAGCAAAGTAAGAACAGAAATATGTAGAATTATTTCGCGCACAGATATATATTTTTAACGCTTTTACACGCTACAAAAATATGCAAATTTGCTTGCGTGGCAGTGTCATATTACTCATCACAGTAAGTAAACATGGGTTTCATTTGGGAATTCCTTGTGGAAGAACAATACATGGAAAATATTGATATTTTAAAATAGATGTTACAAAACTTTCAATTGATGCCTTTCATGTTTTGTGATACATTTAGCTTGTTTAATCCTGCAAACTATGCTAGGGTATGCATCTACTGACAGCGCGCAAGCGATCCCGCAACCTGATATCTTGTGGCATACACACTGGGTCAATGCCAGTAATTACCGAGTGTACTGAATATAATTTGTCTTGCATAAACGTCATGTTTGTTTCAAGAAGCTATAGAATTATAACAGTCCCTGCAGCATTCCTTACCTTGCAGATACCCTAGTGTGTATATAAGTTACATAACCATATACAAAACGGATCGAATACAAAAGAGACCTTAGACCTTTACAGTTAAAGTTGATAGAATAACGATAAAAATATATGGACTATCAGTTTATCTTTTATTCCATAATTTTCAATAGTTTATAACGCCTGCAGTGGCAGTGACTACAGTGCAGAGAGCAGCACTCTTGCAAGAGCAATAATAGGTTCATTATCCTATAAAATGCTAAATATATAAATCTCTATAATCTAACTCCAACATTTTTACGGCCTAGAATTAGTCAGTGAACCATCAACTGAATGATCAACCTAAAGGTAGGTCTATATATAAGTGAACTAATTGTAATGTTTATATAATATAAACTTCATCTGAACTTTAAATCTATATGGCTATATAAAAGACCAATTATCTATAACGGGCGCTTTTCAACAGCAAATCTGCATGTATTATCACCATTCGTACTTAGACATTAATTGTCTCTTACTTTGGATGTTGTGTTTACTGCATTACATTAGCCAGGGGACTGCATCATCCTTTAGTACCGAGCTGAAACGACTCTTTCCGGTCACTATGCTATTGATTAAAATACAAGACTATTGATTCAACTGTTTATTTCAAGATCAGACAGAAGTGAGTGAGGACTTCGTGCAAAAGGTAAGTCGAAATTATTTTCTAAACTTGTACAATTAAGGTTAAAGTATATGTCATGTCAAAAATCATCTTACCTTTCAAACCTTACCTATATTGCTTTCTAAGTGTGTTCAGTTTTCACAATAAGTTATAATGCAGTCTAATCACTTCGTCTGCTTTCTGATAATGATCTTGTTGACGCAGAACATTTAGGATTTCTCAAGAATGAGTTAACTTTGCATGAGTCCTGACAGGAATGTATTCATATTTCAGACCCGATTTCAGATATTCGTATATTCAACGTATTCATATAGATATAAATTCTATCTTGCCATATACATAAGCTTGTCATTTGGTTGATTGAATTTTAATTCTTCTGTAGAATTTCACCATGTATATCTCACTGTTCGTTCCGTTGGTCGTGTTGTTTTCGCTGGATCACTTGTGGCTGGGTACCTCAGCTGAACTAAAGGCAAGTGATTCTATGCTCACATTTGGGTCATTCGATTCAAACTTTATTTATGCCTAAGTAATATAGTATATTCATGCATGATTAGCTGACATACCACACATTATGTGGCAGTAAAATATTTGTCCTATTAAATGGTCGATACGTACTTTTATAGAAAGTCAGTCTTCGAGGTTATAACCCAGGGAAATGTAATGAAAAAAATCATGGCAAGTTAATCATGGTAAAAGATCGTCAAAACAATGACAGACTGTTGATTTGTGCTGAAGAAGATAAAGTTTATGTCTGGCAAACAACTGATGGTACGGCGCGATAAGAGGGTCTGGGGTGGGGGGAGGGTCTAAAAATCAGTAAACGGTAAAAATTATGGCGTTTTATCACTAAACAGTAAAAATTCGAGTAATTTATGCCGAGTAAACAGTAAATGCTTTCGTGTATACACGCGCGTCTGTATACAAGACCTTTAAACTTATGCCATTTAACAATTATTCGCAGAAAGCGAGGTGAATATCAGTGAATAAAAACCGAGAAGAAGTCGAGGTTTTTATTCACCGATATTCACCGAGCCTGAGGCGAATAATTGTTTTAGTAAAATTACATAGGTGGTTATTTGGAAAAAGATAAAAAATGCACATTTCAAAAATATTTTAAATTGAATATTTACGATAAAAGCGGCTTAAAAACGCTTTAGGTGATTATCGCGTATTATCACCTATGTAATTTTACTAGTAGAATTTTCAATAATCACCTATGTAATTTTACTAATTATTGATAACATAAGGTGCCTACAAACCCAATCTAAAACAGTTGCTCCCACTATATGGTCCGATCTTGATCACAGGCGTCCTACACAAACGGCTTTATGTCTATTATGGCGGTTTAGAGAGATTGCACCTTTCCATACACTGTAAACATCTATATAGTACACGGGAACTCGTAATCTTTATAAACCGCCATGTAATGAATATTTAAACCACAAATATGACACCATATATAAGGTAAAAAATATGACACCATATATAAGGTAAACCAGACATAATTTTCCACATTGTATTGTTATTTAAATCGATATTTACATACAATATACAACGCAAACGAGACAACGACGTTTCTGGGGGTCCTTATAAAATTGATGTCAGTGAGGTGGATGTCAGTGTATAGGTGTGGGTTTCTTAAATCACCTGGTATTATATTGAAAAATTCATGATTTAAAGGAGAATTTATTTAAGAAATGAAATCATTTCAAGGCGAACTTTATGGAAAAGCGTATCAAGCGAAAACCTCCAAAAACAGTTAAGTTTTATGAACTAACATTCAAAAGGTTTTACAAAACGTCTAAGATTGAATTTTAGATAAAATTGAAGTATACCGTAATCTCTCTAGCAAGCACCCTCTCTCAAATAAGCCCCCCTCTCTAATAAGCCCCCTTTTTGGATGGAGAATTTTATCAAGACCCCTCTCTAAGCCCCCCCCTCTAGTAAGCCCCCCATTCACACGAAAACACAAGTGTTTTGATAAGATCTTTTGGTTTTCTGTACACATTGTACTGTGCTTGAACAAAATTATCATATCATTTTACGGAAAAATAAATAAGCCCCTGTTAAGTTGTGCTCATGATTCTTCGTATTCTAGTTGTGATTTGTTAAGTTGATTTAGCCTATAATAGGATGTAATTGTATATAAGATAAATTTCCTGTAATACCATATATAGCATTATTAATGATTATTCAGACCAATAGTAATTTAACACTTTTGTAACATAAACGCACTTAATGTAAAATAAAGATCAGTTCTTGTATGCTTCCACAGAGTGTGTATCTTTTGTAGTATATATTGATAAATATACAATAATGACAACTACAACGAACTCAACAGCCCCCTCTCAAGTAAGCCCTCCTTCCCCCACCTTCAATAAGCCCTCCCTCTTCAATAAGATTAGAGAGATTACGGTATAGAATGTGTAATAACATACCTACATGTATGTTTCGGGGATTGAAAATTCGATACTAAGATTTATACTTTAACTATGGAATTTTCAATCCCCAAAGGCGCCGTTGCCTCGGGGATAAAGACTTTTAATGTTAAAACATACAAAAATGTTATCGGAGAACTGGACAATATCCGAAATTTTAATACTATTTGGACATATTTGAATCCTAAATGCGTTCGAAACATCTTTGTCCTGAAAGTCTTGAAAAGTTTTGCTGAAGGCACAGATTAGGATATCCTGACGTCAGAGCAGAGGTAATGGTTCTAGAGGGTACCCTAGCTTAGCAAACTCTCCAAAACCTCTGGTAAAGCATGTAGAGAATTTGTAACCAGGCAATTTATCAACATGAAGTAATCATTGAAGATCTAAAATATAGTCCTTTTGCAAACATAAACTGACTGACCATTAGCGTAAGTTTTCATTTTCCTTGGCTCAAAAATGCTTAATTATCTTTTTCACTGAAATGGCACTAAAAAGCGACTCCTATAAAAAACTATTTGACACTGATTACCTGTTTTAAATTGTTAACAACAGAAGAAAGCTGTTGAAAAACTCTATCATATACCTCGAATACTTTTTAAATTACAATAAATAAGATCACTTTTGCCACGTTTCACAAACTTTACATTTAATATTCAATTCACTACTGACAGTTTTTCATTCTATTTTTATATCTGTAAAATCTGTCACTAGCCTTTCGACATCTTCACATTTGCCTGTGTTTTACTCATTAGTTTGCAATGAGTAAAATTCACACACTAATCATAATTTTATTATTCTTTTGTAAGGTTCCAATCCAACGGGGGAGTTTTTCAATCCTGCTTACGACTGTTCAGATGCTCTTGAGAAAAATGCTGAGGCAAAGGATGGATTTTATTGGATCAAATTGTCTGGAGATGTTTCAACAATGGTACCTCTTTATATTAAGTATGCTTGCTGCAAATTTTCATGAAATTTATCACGGTAAACATGTTTGTTTTAGGTGTGGTGCGACATGAGCACTGACGGTGGTGGTTGGGCGTTGGTCGGTCGTAAAACAGCCCAGTCACGTGGACAGTACCCTCCAATAACAAGACAATTGAACCATTTGGAGAACCTCATTGGTCCAGCTCACTTGGTGATGCTTCAATTCTTGACTTCCGCGTTCAAGTGGCAACACAAGAAGATTTCAGTAAAACAAAGCTCATTGGTAGGTACAGCATTAAGAAAAGATTTAATACATCTTAATTTTTCTCTGCCAAGTATATGTCTGTCTACGCGCAATCATAACTCTTCAGCGTTGCTTATGAATCAGATTTCCTGCGCAATTATATTCACTTTGATCATATTTATATGCACTTTGTTCTGACAAAGTGAAATGAAATGAGCAGATGAGCCCCCAATGGAAATAAGTTTATTTCTGGTTATGATTATGATAATCACGATGATGATGGTAATATTGATGATAGTGATGATGATAGTGATGAGGGTGATGATGATGATAATTATGGTGATGATCATAATGGTCACGTCATGATGGTAATGATTGGCAAAACATAATTATAATAGATGCATGTTGGGTATGGTGTTGATCCATGTTAAGATAATAGATCATGAATGATAATGTACCATCACTGTTTTAAATCCTTTTAATATCTATGTAGGTCATTCAGACTACAAAACAAACGTCCTTTAAAAAATCTTTTGATGATCAATGAAGGAGGATGTGGTAGATTATCACCAGGAATTGGAGATATTTCTTATGTTAAAGATCTTCAGACTGAAGAAATTGTCTCAACAAAATTTCGCTGTTCACATTTCAGTTCATATCATTCCAAGTCAAACGGTTTTGGTTGGGTAAGTTTTCAGGTTTATAGTTCAGGAATTTTGAACCACAAGCCCTGTCTGAATTACATGAAGTTCAATTTATTATCTAGGACATGTTGAACTATTGTTTGGCACATCCATGTTCAGTTGGTTTCGCCTTCCACAGATACTATCCAGTTCAAATTGACTTTTCAGGAGCTTTTAGGTAAACATATTGAATTGTGTGTATATGTGTGTGTACATGTTGTGTATTTTGTAATTATAGTTCAATATATTTGTAACTAATTTAAATTTACACAGGACTCCATTTAAACTAGCCTTAGCTAAACTGGATGTTCCTGTTAAAATATTGATTAAATGAAATGAAATGAAAATATAATGCACAAATGCCAGTATTACCGTTTTTAATACAACACAATGGTCGTATATTTTCACAACACATCACAATGATCTACTTTAAAAAAAATACACTTTTCTTACAGCTACAGTGCGTCTGGAAATACTTCTGGAATCTCCCATGATTCAACTTCATTTCTTGGCTGTGAAAATCATAAAGTAGGTTCTTTTCATTTTACTTTAAATATTCGATCGTGACGATTTTTTAAAATTTAGGAATACTTGTCTTTTGGTAATCACTAAAAGCAAAAAGAGGATAACTTTATCAAGAGCTGTTAGCCAAGATTCACACCACAAATAACGAGTATTTTTCTGTCATATGTTAATTACATGATCATTTTACGTATTTTTAGTGTTGCGGTTGTTTTGGTCTGTTGGTGGCAAGAAAAATTATTGTGGTACTGAATGCAGAGCTAAAAATGGTGGAACAGTTGTCAAGAATGTCTATACATGGTTTTGGGTGAGATCATCACTTCCAAAAAGAGTCTGGAATAAATGCATGGAATATAAAGTAACTGTTGCTGAAGGAAAAGTTGTTTGGTACAAGTTATACAATGGAAATGCTGTTCCAGTAATGGTTAGTTTAATTTTCTTAGTTATCACTTTTTCAGCGTTGATAACCATTAACATAAGGAACAACGTTTATAGATCTGGGATGTTGTTTTCCAGTTAACCTTAGTTCTTTCAAAATAAAAGTAGACAGTTATTGACGAGAGTTTTTGTAGAAAACATAATAAAAGCTTTGCTCCTTCGTGTCTTTCTAGGGACGATGTAATCAGGATAAAAATCTTCTGAACGATGGTGTAAGGAACTGATATATTGAATATAACATTACATGAATGAAGTAGAATATTTATCATATTAACACAGTGTAAGAGTGTTACATCTTTTAAAAACCAAATAAGCCTAGTCAAATGTGTATACTATATCCCTTTACAGATTGTTGTTGTCCCAGATAGTGCCGCTGCCCAGAAAGTACCGCCTGTGCCAGGGTTATTGGAATATCGTAAAGACACCAAAAAACTTTATGTAAGATCAAATGAAACATGGAATGTGATTGGTGACGAAACGAAGGTAACATTGACCTTGATCTACCCTTCTTGAACAAGTTATATTCTAAAAAAAGTTAGTCAGGTATAAGCAGGGGGTGTTCGTATCTCATTTGCCGACAAAAGCATACGTGGTCTCTGGGTGTGGTCATTCCTAGTTGACTACTCAATAACATGTAATTTTTGGAATCTGGCATATCTTTACGGTGACGAGGATTTTGTTGGACAACGCCTTAATTCAATAGGAATAACAGAGCAGGGGGAAGATCTGACCATGGAAAAAGGCCTTGCATAACTAGGGGGTTCGGGGGCATGTTTCAAATCGAAATTTGAAACCCAGAAATGTCATTTCCTACATTCTGAGCTGCGGCACAATAGGAATGTTTGGGGGTAAATGTTTGATAGTAAATCCGCAGCTTAGAATGCAGGAAATAGCATTTCTGGGTTTCAAATTTCAAAATTTTCAAGACGCAGAAATAACAACATTGTCTTGTCAATACTTTTATAACGCCGAATTTTAATTATCTTAGTTTAATTATCTTGGTTCATGTTGTAACAGCAGCTCGAGTAGTTGAGATTGCAAATAATTTGTTTGGTCATTTCTAAAATGGCACATTTTAAATTTTCTCCAGAAAGACTTCGTTTACCGACAGACAGATAATGCAGATTCCATATCTCATATTTATTTGACTGGAATTTCGTTACTTGCTTGGCAACGTGCATCACTTGGCCACATTTTTGACGACATTTTCAACAAAGAATTTCCCCATTTAACGTATCGTTTAGTTATGGTGATATTTTTAGTTTGCCGACAAATCCTTCATTTGCTGCCAAGTTTTTTAGGGTATGTTTCACCCCTCGTCCTCTCCCCCCCTCCCCCCCCCCTTCGCAAGTCACAATGGCTCTGATGAAACAAAATCTAGCTATAGAAGACTTACAATACTATTTGAATTAAAGATAAATACATTTTCAAATACACCCCTTCCGCTTATTCCTATTTGCCTTGAGAGCTCCCTCCCCTTTCACAGTCAAAAAATTTTAAAGTCTCCCCCAGTTTCTCCTCAGGACCCCCCCTGTACAATGAATAATGAGCGGTCTCTAAATCAACTATATCGTACATGGGTCTCGAACTTCAAATCACTTCGCACCCACTACAGCGTAAAATGTTATAAATCCGCTTTTTCACAGGTAACCAATCAACATAAAACAGATTTCGAACAACTGAAGAAAAGTTTGAGTGAACTCAAATTACAGTTGAGAAGTGTGAACAAGACTGTCAATGATGATCGTATCAGGATGAAAGTTGGTAAGAAAACGTTCTTACTCTGTTTTATTATTTATATCTTTTAAGTTCAACAAATGATTAGATGATCATCTTAATAAGTTCAACATTTACAATGTGACTTGAACATGGTGAATTTTAAGTTGAAATTATTTTTACATCATGTATTAGAAGCTTCTGAAATAGAGGTTTATATAAATCTGGGCCTATTGCGTTATTGAAGTCGCCAGAATAGCTTAAGCATGAATGAAAATACATTAACACTCAGTTTCTGGTACTTGCTTTCATCTACTTTTTACAATTTTATAATTTTAGGGAGAAGTTGTGCTAATCTGTATAAAAGTGGAGTAAGAAAAAATGGTGTTTATACTATCGATCCTGATCGCCTTGGATATTTCCAAGTCTTGTGTAATATGCAGACTGATGGTGGGGGCTGGACAGTGTTCCAAAGACGACATGACGCAAGTGTAAATTTCTATCGTGGGTGGCAAGATTACAAAAATGGTTTTGGCGATCTGAACGGAAATTTTTGGCTTGGGTTGGACAAAATACATCGTTTGTCAAAATCACGACAAAATGTTCTAAGAGTTGACTTGACTGATTTTGATAGTAGCACGCCGTACGCCAAATATGGATCGTTTTCTGTGGCTTCTGAGTCTGACAGTTATAAACTGAACGTCGGAAGTTTTTCAGGTAAATATGATTTGATAAATATAAATTTCATAAAATACGGCAGTATAAGGTCAGGTTGAACTTTCAGTACATTGAACAATTAACCCAACCCTTGCTATATAGTAGCAAGCAGGGCTGCACAGAGAGATTTGGGGGCCCTAGCTATTTTCCATCGTCAAAGATCTTTGGGGTCATGTTCTTGTTTAGAAAACCGATTTCCATATCCTTGAACTTCTGGATTACGTCCTGTAGTCTTCAACGTTTTAAATAGCACTCTCAGTCTGCATTCAGTACTAAAATACTTTCGGAGAGTCCGGGTAAGAATGAAATCTAGGGTCTCAGGAATGGAAAATTCCTGTATTCTGAGAGACTCTTTAGTAATATATATGCATATTACACTTCATTTCTATTTGTGGCCTCTTTAGCTGGGGGCCCGAGGCAGATGCCCCCCCCTCTGGGTGGCCCTGGTAGCGAGTTAAAATATAATATGAACAAGACGCTCTATTGAGCGTTAAGTCGCTAGCCGGGGCTATTAAAATATTAATCATACAAACGTTATTCCCGGTCGCCATCTTGAATTATCTGTGTCAACTATATTCTATTTACATGAAGCATTCCATTTCTTACCATCCACGGAGATTTCAGATTAGAGAAAAATGCCGAAACCCATAGTCGTTGTTGCCCCAGCGACTAATTACAGATGTGACGCTACTACGAAAGTATTGTGGTGTTTAAATAATCAATAATCTGTAAAAGTCATTTAACCTAAATGCGAAATCACGGACAATTTTAAACACAAAACATTAAAGAATATTCAAAAAGTTTAGTCATTGAAAATTTGCCAATACAGATAAATGCTCGAGATTTGAACTTTATATTTACATTTTAAGCATTGATTTTTAGGTTAATTTAACACATTGCTGTGAGTATCGGATACTAAAAATCTCAAACTTTAAAAGGGTTCAACGAATGTTTTTTCTAAGGCAATGCTGGTGATTCCTTGAAGCATCACAACGGAATGAAATTCTCGACCTATGACAGAGATAATGATCAATGGGGTAGCAACTGCCCTGTGCGCTACAAAGGTGCATGGTGGTATAGGTCCTGTCACTACTCCAACCTCAACGGTCAGTACCTGCAGGATGGTCAGAGATCTGCCTCTGGAATTACCTGGTACGACTGGAAAGGCGACTACAGATCTATGAAAAAAACTGAGATGAAAATCCGTCCTGCGCAATTTTAGTCTCAGGACCACGTTTTCTTCTCAAATATACACTGCACAATTGTGTAAGAGAAAAATAACTTCATTCATAAATCATGCACATTTATTCAAAATATTAATTTTCTAGATTGTAATAGACTTCAACATGCATATATAACAAGCTCTTGCATTAGACAAATATTTTACTATAAACCAAGTAGAAATATAGATCTCTGTTGAAATTATCTTACTGTGTATCACTGTCTATTTTCAATAAAAACCTATCACAACTCACTTCTGGCTTTGTCTGTTTCTAAGTTCGTTTCTAAGTTTGTCGCGCAAGTGACGTATGCAAATTTTTGTTTTACGCGCATCAATCAATAATAAGCTTTATGGCATATCTCATACGGCGGTTGACTGTTGTGTAAAACTACCTGAAAAATACAATGAGAACTTCGACGTTTCGAGCGAAGGCTTAGTTAAACTAACTTCCAGACGAAGGGCCTTCTCTCGAAACGTCGAAGTTCTCATTGTATTTTTCAGGTAGTTTTACACAACAGTCAACCGCCGTATTTGCTATACTCTACCCGCACTGGCACCGCACGTTCGAGATATTATCATATCTCACTTTACCCCAACAGTAATACAGCACTTTTTAAATTTGAGCGAAATTTGGAACAAATTGATATATCCACTTGTTGTGCAAAGTGGCATTAAAAATGTTCAGCTTCTGCCACTTCTGCCATTTTGGGTGGCAAATATTTAAAATTACTCAAATGCTGTAAATTAGCCATCAAAACAAGGCTGCGATTGCTCTTATATGAGAATTTAGAAAGGCCAGTTTCTGCTGAATTCAATCAGATTATCGCTGCAGTCCGGGGTTGCTCGTGGTGATTTTCGCCACGCAAAATGGCGGATAATTTCGTACTTAGTTTCCTCCAATATTGCAAAGTTAGTGCATTAAAACTTTCATGTGTCAGACTTCTGCATCCACGTGTGTGTGTGTTTACTTACATATTTAACCGTGGACGAGGTCCACCCGTACAACATGTCTTCTGATATACCAAAGGACCTGCATGTTGTATGGTGCCTGGATTGAATTCAGAGCTGTCATTTTTAACTCCATGCATGGTTGTTTCAGAAAGCCAATGACTTTTAATATTTATAATGAACCTTACGTCACGCCACTGTCAAACAATGAATATAAATATGATCTATATCATGTATCCCACATTGCATTGCGTGTGGCTAATATTTATATCGATTGAAAATTGTGTGATGTACGCCGCACTTCTATAAGGTCAATTAAAAATGTATCATGTAATATTTGTGTTTATGTAATTATAGTTCTTTAGTTAAGACAGTAAAGAAAATTACGTAAAGAAACGTATATTAAGGCCATGTTAACACGGGCACAAAGCCATATTATGTAGAAATGTACGCACAGAAAAACAGTGAACATTGCCCGCGTTTCACTCCACCGCTATTATCATTCTCATTCATTTCTTTGTTGTCTTCTGGGCATGTTTAGCAAGATATCGGCAAAGTAAAACGAGATTCATGCTCACAATCAGAGTTTATGTGACAAGGCAAAGAGATGCAAAGAGGACAAGCCAGCACGCGATCTGGAAAGCAAGAAATGAAGCCTTGTCTAAAAAACTGTGATTACACAAAACCGTTTTACAACACTCGATACTGCACTCCTTGAAAGTGCCGTTGCCACGAGTTTTGTTTCGTAGTTTACAGGCCTCACTCAGACTTGATATCCTTACAATATTCTGGGAGACCGTTAACCTTTGCCAATGAGTTGATTGTTGTTCTTGAATTTGATGTTGAAATCTAGACAGAAAGTACGTTGCATTACCCGTACAACTTTCGTTTCCTTTTATGCAGTATTCTGAGGCTGAACCGTTGTACGAACACTTGTAACAAGATCCTTAAAAAAAATACAAATGCAAAAATAAATATACAAAAAACACGTACAGTCACATACCAGCCACTTAGCAATAGAGAGATAGCTCTATAGACTCGCTGGCTGTTAATCACACTGTAGGAAATTCTTGACATTTGGTCAAAGAAATTTCAAATAACGAATCAGTATCGGGCTATCACTGTTCCACGGCATGGCGAATGATAATAAAGTGTGAAGACTTGAGTCGATCGTGATCAAGCATGGATTCTTTATCCATTATTTCCATGAACTTGGCGCAAAGGAGGATAAAAGTATCTATATCAGTATAGCAACTCTCTGCAATGATCAGCAGATTTGATAGTTTTACCCATAAGGCTATGCAGGTCGTGTCGTCCAACGCCAAGGTTTCGCCTGTGTAAACTAAAATGCGCATGAAATTGATGATAGAGAAAATTTGATCAGACTTACGTCCATTATAAGAGATTGACGAAGGCTGGACACCTGCACTTTCTAGAAACAGAAAATAAAATAATATATTTATTACATGAAATATACGTACGTTTGCTACGCGTGTAGTTCTAATAAATCTATTTCTCAGATTTATGCGGGATTCAAGCACACACCTGTTTTCAAAGACTTTGGTACAGCATTTGAACTAGCCTGTCCTGGAGCAGCGGATGAAGCAGTATTTGAACTAGCCTGTCCTGGAGCATCGGATGAAGCAGTATTTGAACTAGCCTGTCCTGGAGCATCGGATGAAGCAGTATTTGAACTAGCCTGTCCTGGGGCATCGGATGAAGCAGTATTTGAACTAGCCTGTGCTGCAGTTTGCGAAGTAGAGGCTACTTGAGATTGTGTGACATTGACCCCGAGTTCTGGTTTTGAACTGACAGTAGAGTGCACAGTCGCAGTTCTTGAAAGTTTTCACAGTAAACACACTACTGTCGAGACCAAACATGTGTACTGAATGTTTACTTTAAAGTCCTGTTTATGTCCTATGCTTTTCCTCTCACACGTCGTATATCTATATATATATATACAAATATGGCAACATACCAGAGATTTTGAATGTATATTTACCAAGGACGTAGATCATGTTTACAAACAAGGCTTGACCTGTCCTTCCTACGTCGCAGTATGCTGCCCACACACACAGTCTTCAATGATACACTTGATGGGATTTCCCTGCATGCCCACTTGATATTCTTAAACATACAAAAGGCTCGCTTTCAAACATAAAAAAGTTAGTAAATGATGTAATAAAAAAGACGGTAAATAAAATAATACACGCTTGTTCATTTTTACCTTAAAAAGTTCTCTCAAACATTTCATTAAAAATCCCACGCTGTCAGAACGTGTCTTTTATATAAATTAACCATGTACGGTTTGATGGAGAACATGTATATTAACATTATTCTTAGTATCAGACAGACCAATTGAAAATCCGAAAAAAAATATTACGTCAAACACTATTTCAATAATTTTTCAATATATATATCATAGAAGGGGGAAACTATATAGTTCTGAATGACTATCACTGACATTTGATTCTATGTCTAAAATTATTTGTATAGCGACTCTCTAAAGTGATCAGCAGATTTGATAGTTTTACCCATAAGGCTACGCGGGTACGCCCAACGCCAAAGTTTTGCCTGTGTAAACTAAAACAGGGACCGCGGAGACGGGGGAGGGGGGCTAGGAAGGCTATAGTATACCAATTTAGCCCAGTAATATGACCACTGATCTAATAATATGACACTGCCACTGCTGCCGTGTAAGCAAATTTGCATGTAGCTTGATCGTCGAAATATATACACTTGCGCGAAATAGAAAGGCAAAAAATTCAAATATAAGTAAAGAAGAATCCTATTATTTTTTAGTATGGGAAGTAATTTACGTTGTTATTATAAGTGTCATTAAGCGAATGAAATAATGTATGGTCGTATTGGCACTTGGCAGGGAAATATAAGCATGCATTGTTATTGTCAAAACGGACACGTCGGACAGTGGTCTCAGGATCTCAGAGTCTCGATCAGTTCTGACACTAAGACAAATATTCGAATGGCAATGACTATTACGAGTTGTGCTTTACATGTAGGTGACTCACATATCCAGCAAAGTAAGAACAGAAATATGTAGAATTATTTCGCGCACAGATATATATTTTTAACGCTTTTACACGCTACAAAAATATGCAAATTTGCTTGCGTGGCAGTGTCATATTACTCATCACAGTAAGTAAACATGGGTTTCATTTGGGAATTCCTTGTGGAAGAACAATACATGGAAAATATTGATATTTTAAAATAGATGTTACAAAACTTTCAATTGATGCCTTTCATGTTTTGTGATACATTTAGCTTGTTTAATCCTGCAAACTATGCTAGGGTATGCATCTACTGACAGCGCGCAAGCGATCCCGCAACCTGATATCTTGTGGCATACACACTGGGTCAATGCCAGTAATTACCGAGTGTACTGAATATAATTTGTCTTGCATAAACGTCATGTTTGTTTCAAGAAGCTATAGAATTATAACAGTCCCTGCAGCATTCCTTACCTTGCAGGTACCCTAGTGTGTATATAAGTTACATAACCATATACAAAACGGATCGAATACAAAAGAGACCTTAGACCTTTACAGTTAAAGTTGATAGAATAACGATAAAAATATATGGACTATCAGTTTATCTTTTATTCCATAATTTTCAATAGTTTATAACGCCTGCAGTGGCAGTGACTACAGTGCAGAGAGCAGCACTCTTGCAAGAGCAATAATAGGTTCATTATCCTATAAAATGCTAAATATATAAATCTCTATAATCTAACTCCAACATTTTTACGGCCTAGAATTAGTCAGTGAACCATCAACTGAATGATCAACCTAAAGGTAGGTCTATATATAAGTGAACTAATTGTAATGTTTATATAATATAAACTTCATCTGAACTTTAAATCTATATGGCTATATAAAAGACCAATTATCTATAACGGGCGCTTTTCAACAGCAAATCTGCATGTATTATCACCATTCGTACTTAGACATTAATTGTCTCTTACTTTGGATGTTGTGTTTACTGCATTACATTAGCCAGGGACTGCATCATCCTTTAGTACCGAGCTGAAACGACTCTTTCCGGTCACTATGCTATTGATTAAAATACAAGACTATTGATTCAACTGTTTATTTCAAGATCAGACAGAAGTGAGTGAGGACTTCGTGCAAAAAGGTAAGTCGAAATTATTTTCTAAACTTGTACAATTAAGGTTAAAGTATATGTCATGTCAAAAATCATCTTACCTTTCAAACCTTACCTATATTGCTTTCTAAGTGTGTTCAGTTTTCACAATAAGTTATAATGCAGTCTAATCACTTCGTCTGCTTTCTGATAATGATCTTGTTGACGCAGAACATTTAGGATTTCTCAAGAATGAGTTAACTTTGCATGAGTCCTGACAGGAATGTATTCATATTTCAGACCCGATTTCAGATATTCGTATATTCAACGTATTCATATAGATATAAATTCTATCTTGCCATATACATAAGCTTGTCATTTGGTTGATTGAATTTTAATTCTTCTGTAGAATTTCACCATGTATATCTCACTGTTCGTTCCGTTGGTCGTGTTGTTTTCGCTGGATCACTTGTGGCTGGGTACCTCAGCTGAACTAAAGGCAAGTGATTCTATGCTCACATTTGGGTCATTCGATTCAAACTTTATTTATGCCTAAGTAATATAGTATATTCATGCATGATTAGCTGACATACCACACATTATGTGGCAGTAAAATATTTGTCCTATTAAATGGTCGATACGTACTTTTATAGAAAGTCAGTCTTCGAGGTTATAACCCAGGGAAATGTAATGAAAAAAATCATGGCAAGTTAATCATGGTAAAAGATCGTCAAAACAATGACAGACTGTTGATTTGTGCTGAAGAAGATAAAGTTTATGTCTGGCAAACAACTGATGGTACGGCGCGATAAGAGGGTCTGGGGTGGGGGGAGGATCTAAAAATCAGTAAACGGTAAAAATTATGGCGTTTTATCACTAAACAGTAAAAATTCGAGTAATTTATGCCGAGTAAACAGTAAATGCTTTCGTGTATACACGCGCGTCTGTATACAAGACCTTTAAACTTATGCCATTTAACAATTATTCGCAGAAAGCGAGGTGAATATCAGTGAATAAAAACCGAGAAGAAGTCGAGGTTTTTATTCACCGATATTCACCGAGCCTGAGGCGAATAATTGTTTTAGTAAAATTACATAGGTGGTTATTTGGAAAAAGATAAAAAATGCACATTTCAAAAATATTTTAAATTGAATATTTACGATAAAAGCGGCTTAAAAACGCTTTAGGTGATTATCGCGTATTATCACCTATGTAATTTTACTAGTAGAATTTTCAATAATCACCTATGTAATTTTACTAATTATTGATAACATAAGGAGCCTACAAACCCAATCTAAAACAGTTGCTCGATCTCACTATATGATCCGATCTTGATCACAGGCGTCCTATACAAACTGCTTTATGGCCATTATGATGGTTTACAAAGATTGCACCTTTCCATACACTGTAAACATCTATATAGTACACGGGAACTCGTAATCTTTATAAACCGCCATGTAATGAATATTTAAACCACAAATATGACACCATATATAAGGTAAACCAGACATAATTTTCCACATTGTATTGTTATTTAAATCGATATTTACATACAATATACAACGCAAACGAGACAACGACGTTTCTGGGGGTCCTTATGAAATTGATGTCAGTGAGGTGGATGTCAGTGTATAGGTGTGAGTTTCTTAGATCACCTAGCCTGGTATTATATTGAAAAAATCATGATTTAAAGGAGAATTCATTTAAGAAATGAAATCATTTCAAGGCGAACTTTATGGATAAGCGTATCAAGCGAAAACCTCCAAAAGCAGTTAAGTTTTATGAACTAACATTCAAAACGTTTTACAAAACGTCTAAGATTGAATTTTAGATAAAATTGAAGTATACCGTAATCTCTCTAGCAAGCACCCTCTCAAATAAGCCCCCTCTCTAATAAGCCCCTTTTTGGATGAAGAAATTTATCAAGCCCCCCTCTCTAAGCCCCCCCCTCTAGTAAGTCCCCATTCACACAAAAACACAAGTGTTTTGATAAGATCTTTTGGTTTTCTTTACACATTGTACTGTGCTTGAACAAAATTATCATATCATTTTACGGAAAAATAAATAAGCCCCTGTTAAGTTGTGCTCATGATTCTTCGTATTCTATTATGTAATTAGTTGTGATTTGTTAAGTTGATTTAGCCTATAATAGGATGTAATTGTATATAAGATAAATTTCCTGTAATACCATATATAGCATTATTAATGATTATTCAGACCAATAGTAATTTAACACTTTTGTAACATAAACGCACTTAATGTAAAATAAAGATCAGTTCTTGTATGCTTCCACAGAGTGTGTATCTTTTGTAGTATATATTGATAAATATACAATAATGACAACTACAACGAACTCAACAGCCCCCTCTCAAGTAAGCCCCCCCTCCTCCCCCCCCACCTTCAATAAGCCCTCCCTCTTCAATAAGATTAGAGAGATTACGGTATAGAATGTGTAATAACATACCTACATGTATGTTTCGGGGATTGAAAATTCGATACTAAGATTTATACTTTAACTATGGAATTTTCAATCCCCAAAACACTCGTGCCTCGGGGATAAAGACTTTTAATGTTAAAACATAACAAAATGTTATCGGAGAACTGGACAATATCCGAAATTTTAATACTATTTGGACATATTTGAATCCTAAATGCGTTCGAAACATCTTTGTCCTGAAAGTCTTGAAAAGTTTTGCTGAAGGCACAGATTAGGATATCCTGACGTCAGAGCAGAGGTAATGGTTCTAGAGGGTACCCTAGCTTAGCAAACTCTCCAAAACCTCTGGTAAAGCATGTAGAGAATTTGTAACCAGGCAATTTATCAACATGAAGTAATCATTGAAGATCTAAAATATAGTCCTTTTGCAAACATAAACTGACTGACCATTAGCGTAAGTTTTCATTTTCCTTGGCTCAAAAATGCTTAATTATCTTTTTCACTGAAATGGCACTAAAGCGACTCCTATAAAAAACTATTTGACACTGATTACCTGTTTTAAATTGTTAACAACAGAAGAAAGCTGTTGAAAAACTCTATCATATACCTCGAATACTTTTTAAATTACAATAAATAAGATCACTTTTGCCACGTTTCACAAACTTTACATTTAATATTCAATTCACTACTGACAGTTTTTCATTCTATTTTTATATCTGTAAAATCTGTCACTAGCCTTTCGACATCTTCACATTTGCCTGTGTTTTACTCATTAGTTTGCAATGAGTAAAATTCACACACTAATCATAATTTTATTATTCTTTTGTAAGGTTCCAATCCAACGGGGGAGTTTTTCAATCCTGCTTACGACTGTTCAGATGCTCTTGAGAAAAATGCTGAGGCAAAGGATGGATTTTATTGGATCAAATTGTCTGGAGATGTTTCAACAATGGTACCTCTTTATATTAAGTATGCTTGCTGCAAATTTTCATGAAATTTATCACGGTAAACATGTTTGTTTTAGGTGTGGTGCGACATGAGCACTGACGGTGGTGGTTGGGCGTTGGTCGGTCGTAAAAACAGCCCAGTCACGTGGACAGTACCCTCCAATAACAAGACAATTGAACCATTTGGAGAACCTCATTGGTCCAGCTCACTTGGTGATGCTTCAATTCTTGACTTCCGCGTTCAAGTGGCAACACAAGAAGATTTCAGTAAAACAAAAGCTCATTGGTAGGTACAGCATTAAGAAAAAGATTTAATACATCTTAATTTTTCTCTGCCAAGTATATGTCTGTCTACGCGCAATCATAACTCTTCAGCGTTGCTTATGAATCAGATTTCCTGCGCAATTATATTCACTTTGATCATATTTATATGCACTTTGTTCTGACAAAGTGAAATGAAATGAGCAGATGAGCCCCCAATGGAAATAAGTTTATTTCTGGTTATGATTATGATAATTACGATGATGATGGTAATATTGATGATAGTGATGATGATAGTGATGAGGGTGATGATGATGATAATTATGGTGATGATCATAATGGTCACGTCATGATGGTAATGATTGGCAAAACATAATTATAATAGATGCATGTTGGGTATGGTGTTGATCCATGTTAAGATAATAGATCATGAATGATAATGTACCATCACTGTTTTAAATCCTTTTAATATCTATGTAGGTCATTCAGACTACAAAACAAACGTCCTTTAAAAAATCTTTTGATGATCAATGAAGGAGGATGTGGTAGATTATCACCAGGAATTGGAGATATTTCTTATGTTAAAGATCTTCAGACTGAAGAAATTGTCTCAACAAAATTTCGCTGTTCACATTTCAGTTCATATCATTCCAAGTCAAACGGTTTTGGTTGGGTAAGTTTTTCAGGTTTATAGTTCAGGAATTTTGAACCACAAGCCCTGTCTGAATTACATGAAGTTCAATTTATTATCTAGGACATGTTGAACTATTGTTTGGCACATCCATGTTCAGTTGGTTTCGCCTTCCACAGATACTATCCAGTTCAAATTGACTTTTCAGGAGCTTTTAGGTAAACATATTGAATTGTGTGTATATGTGTGTGTACATGTTGTGTATTTTGTAATTATAGTTCAATATATTTGTAACTAATTTAAATTTACACAGGACTCCATTTAAACTAGCCTTAGCTAAACTGGATGTTCCTGTTAAAATATTGATTAAATGAAATGAAATGAAAATATAATGCACAAATGCCAGTATTACCGTTTTTAATACAACACAATGGTCGTATATTTTCACAACACATCACAATGATCTACTTTAAAAAAAATACACTTTTCTTACAGCTACAGTGCGTCTGGAAATACTTCTGGAATCTCCCATGATTCAACTTCATTTCTTGGCTGTGAAAATCATAAAGTAGGTTCTTTTCATTTTACTTTAAATATTCGATCGTGACGATTTTTTAAAATTTAGGAATACTTGTCTTTTGGTAATCACTAAAAGCAAAAAGAGGATAACTTTATCAAGAGCTGTTAGCCAAGATTCACACCACAAATAACGAGTATTTTTCTGTCATATGTTAATTACATGATCATTTTACGTATTTTTAGTGTTGCGGTTGTTTTGGTCCTGTTGGTGGCAAGAAAAATTATTGTGGTACTGAATGCAGAGCTAAAAATGGTGGAACAGTTGTCAAGAATGTCTATACATGGTTTTGGGTGAGATCATCACTTCCAAAAAGAGTCTGGAATAAATGCATGGAATATAAAGTAACTGTTGCTGAAGGAAAAGTTGTTTGGTACAAGTTATACAATGGAAATGATGTTCCAGTAATGGTTAGTTTAATTTTCTTAGTTATCACTTTTTCAGCGTTGATAACCATTAACATAAGGAACAACGTTTATAGATCTGGGATGTTGTTTTCCAGTTAACCTTAGTTCTTTCAAAATAAAAGTAGACAGTTATTGACGAGAGTTTTTGTAGAAAACATAATAAAAGCTTTGCTCCTTCGTGTCTTTCTAGGGACGATGTAATCAGGATAAAAATCTTCTGAACGATGGTGTAAGGAACTGATATATTGAATATAACATTACATGAATGAAGTAGAATATTTATCATATTAACACAGTGTAAGAGTGTTACATCTTTTAAAAACCAAATAAGCCTAGTCAAATGTGTATACTATATCCCTTTACAGATTGTTGTTGTCCCAGATAGTGCCGCTGCCCAGAAAGTACCGCCTGTGCCAGGGTTATTGGAATATCGTAAAGACACCAAAAAACTTTATGTAAGATCAAATGAAACATGGAATGTGATTGGTGACGAAACGAAGGTAACATTGACCTTGATCTACCCTTCTTGAACAAGTTATATTCTAAAAAAAGTTAGTCAGGTATAAGCAGTGGGTGTTCGTATCTCATTTGCCCGACAAAAGCATACGTGGTCTCTGGGTGTGGTCATTCCTAGTTGACTACTCAATAACATGTAATTTTTGGAATCTGGCATATCTTTACGGTGACGAGGATTTTGTTGGACAACGCCTTAATTCAATAGGAATAACAGAGCAGGGGGAAGATCTGACCATGGAAAAAGGCCTTGCATAACTAGGGGGTTCGGGGGCATGTTTCAAATCGAAATTTGAAACCCAGAAATGTCATTTCCTACATTCTGAGCTGCGGCACAATAGGAATGTTTGGGGGTAAATGTTTGATAGTAAATCCGCAGCTTAGAATGCAGGAAATAGCATTTCTGGGTTTCAAATTTCAAAATTTTCAAGACGCAGAAATAACAACATTGTCTTGTCAATACTTTTATAACGCCGAATTTTAATTATCTTAGTTTAATTATCTTGGTTCATGTTGTAACAGCAGCTCGAGTAGTTGAGATTGCAAATAATTTGTTTGGTCATTTCTAAAATGGCACATTTTAAATTTTCTCCAGAAAGACTTCGTTTACCGACAGACAGATAATGCAGATTCCATATCTCATATTTATTTGACTGGAATTTCGTTACTTGCTTGGCAACGTGCATCATTTGGCCACATTTTTGACGACATTTTCAACAAAGAATTTCCCCATTTAACGTATCGTTCAGTTATGGTGATATTTTTAGTTTGCCGACAAATCCTTCATTTTCTGCCAAGTTTTTTAGGGTATGTTTCACCCCTCGTCCTCTCCCCCCCCCCTTCGCAAGTCACAATGGCTCTGATGAAACAAAATCTAGCTATAGAAGACTTACAATACTATTTGAATTAAAGATAAATACATTTTCAAATACACCCCTTCCGCTTATTCCTATTTGCCTTGAGAGCTCCCTCCCCTTTCACAGTCAAAAAATTTTAAAGTCTCCCCCAGTTTCTCCTCAGGACCCCCCCTGTACAATGAATAATGAGCGGTCTCTAAATCAACTATATCGTACATGGGTCTCGAACTTCAAATCACTTCGCACCCACTACAGCGTAAAATGTTATAAATCCGCTTTTTCACAGGTAACCAATCAACATAAAACAGATTTCGAACAACTGAAGAAAAGTTTGAGTGAACTCAAATTACAGTTGAGAAGTGTGAACAAGACTGTCAATGATGATCGTATCAGGATGAAAGTTGGTAAGAAAACGTTCTTACTCTGTTTTATTATTTATATCTTTTAAGTTCAACAAATGATTAGATGATCATCTTAATAAGTTCAACATTTACAATGTGACTTGAACATGGTGAATTTTAAGTTGAAATTATTTTTACATCATGTATTAGAAGCTTCTGAAATAGAGGTTTATATAAATCTGGGCCTATTGCGTTATTGAAGTCGCCAGAATAGCTTAAGCATGAATGAAAATACATTAACACTCAGTTTCTGATACTTGCTTTCATCTACTTTTTACAATTTTATAATTTTAGGGAGAAGTTGTGCTAATCTGTATAAAAGTGGAGTAAGAAAAAATGGTGTTTATACTATCGATCCTGATCGCCTTGGATATTTCCAAGTCTTGTGTAATATGCAGACTGATGGTGGGGGCTGGACAGTGTTCCAAAGACGACATGACGCAAGTGTAAATTTCTATCGTGGGTGGCAAGATTACAAAAATGGTTTTGGCGATCTGAACGGAAATTTTTGGCTTGGGTTGGACAAAATACATCGTTTGTCAAAATCACGACAAAATGTTCTAAGAGTTGACTTGACTGATTTTGATAGTAGCACGCCGTACGCAAAATATGGATTGTTTTCTGTGGCTTCTGAGTCTGACAGTTATAAACTGAACGTCGGAAGTTTTTCAGGTAAATATGATTTGATAAATTTCATAAAATACGGCAGTATAAGGTCAGGTTGAACTTTCAGTACATTGAACAATTAACCCAACCCTTGCTATATAGTAGCAAGCAGGGCTGCACAGAGAGATTTGGGGCCCTAGCTATTTTCCATCGTCAAAGATCTTTGGGGTCATGTTCTTGTTTAGAAAACCGATTTCCATATCCTTGAACTTCTGGATTACGTCCTGTAGTCTTCAACGTTTTAAATAGCACTCTCAGTCTGCATTCAGTAC